>JAJMLT010000006.1:0-473074 GCA_030569775.1 Nakazawaea siamensis
GAAAGACCAGAGTTAAGTTGCCATCTGGTGCCAAGAAGATCATCAGATCTGATGCCAGAGGTGTCATCGGTGTCGTAGCCGGTGGAGGAAGAATCGACAAGCCATTGTTGAAGGCTGGTAGAGCTTTCCACAAGTACAAGGTTAAGAGAAACTCCTGGCCAAAGACCAGAGGTGTTGCCATGAACCCAGTTGATCACCCTCACGGTGGTGGTAACCATCAACATATTGGTAAGGCTTCTACTATCTCCAGAGGTGCTGTTCCAGGTCAAAAGATCGGTCTTATTGCTGCCAGAAGAACTGGTAGAAAGACTGGTAAGGACACTGCTTTCGATTAGAGTTGAGGTGGTTCAGCTTGCTGAACGTGTAATGCAAAAAATAGTTAATATACTAGCAAATGTACAAAGTAGTGTAGGATTCTGTAGTAATTGGTATTGAACATTCCAAGAAAAGTTCAAAGAGAAATTCAGAACTTCAGAGGCACTTCAGTCAAACTAAGATCCTGCGGTTATTGAATCTGTCACTATCTGACTTAACTGGACGCCTATTCGTATATCCACATAAGCATTCCACAGTCTAAGCATTACGGTGCAAGATAAGTGCAAATTAAGTGCAAAATTACGTAGCTCAACCATGCAGTCGATCCTTCTGTATCTGCACACAAAACCGGAAGATGTTAGTGGGCATCCCGAGCGAAGGACGGTTACAGATTTTTTCACGATGAGTCACTAAGATTTGTTTAAGCTTCACGTCTATCCAAACGGCCCTATCGCCGTAGGGGCAGGGGCATGAAAAATTAGCAATCTATGGGTGGGTGGTAATAAAGAAGGGATGTAGTTTGTGGGGTATGTAGAGGATGGAGGGATTTGGTGGATGGATATTGAATAAGAGTGTCGATGAGACTTTGAGTGTTTCGGAAATTCCCACTTCCTTTGCCCCAAAATCACTTTTTGATTATCCCCTTCGGCTGCTCTGCCCTCCTTATCTTATCTAGAAAAATTTTAAGTTCTGCCTTCTCTTATTTTTCCCTTCCTTTATTTTTTATTTAGCGCAAAAAATTCTTCTGCTTTTTCTAAATTATCTTAACCCTCACCAAGTAGAAACCAAACACCCATGTTGTGTCCACGTTCTGAATGGTTTGAGTACGACGATTTCACGCAATGCGGGCGGCATCTCTTTCTTGAGACGTTGATTCCTGGCGTTGTGGTGTTAATCTCGTGCTTGTATTTCATCATAAGGCTTGTCGCGCGGAATATGAGCGCGGCCAAGTCTCACGGGGGCGAATCCGAGGCCCTTCTCACTACGAGCGCTTCCAATGTATCCGCCGTAGTTGGTGATCACAGTTATGGCGCTATCAAGATTGGGGAGGAAGAACCTTCTATCACGGATCGCCACTTCGATATCAAGAAGTTAATATTCAAAAATGAGGACGGCTCTGATCACGGGCAAATTGTAGAAGTCCAACGGTCCTTCGGCGAGAGACTTAGAGTCTGTGTTGAAGAGTTGCTTCTTATTGTCAATGTTGGTCTGTCTCTGGCTACTGTGTGGTGGCCAGAACTTAGCGCCGAATATGGTGATGATGCCTCCAATGTTCCTCTTATCAAACTTTTCACATGGACCTACGTCTTATTACTTTGTACCATCAGAGTCTTAAACCTTTCCAAGAGTGGTTCGAGAAACTTACCAAATATGTGGAAGCAATCGGTCATTGTCTACACTGCCAATTGGCTTCCTTCCATCTTCACCTTCAGATCTGCCTTGTTGAATAATGTAGCTAATGATACTGTTAAGTATTACTACATTCTCAATTTTATCACCACCACTATTCTTACCCTTTCTGTCTACACTGCCAAGATCGGAGACAAACCAGCCAAGGTCTACGTCACCAGCACTGGATTGGTTCCATCTCCTGAACCAAAGACTTCTCTTCTCGACTTGATGACTTATCAATGGATCAACTCCATGATTGTCGATGCTTATTATAAGTCAATGGCTTTCACCGATGTCTGGGCTTTGAGAGAAGATGACTATGCTTTCAACATCATCCAATCTTTCGAGAGCATTAACACCTCGTACAAGTTCTTGGGTAAATTGCTCTTACATTTCAGATACCTTTTACTGGTTCAAGCCTTCTGGACTTCTCTTGACTCCTTCTTGGTCTTTGCTCCTTCTTTATTGTTACAAAAGATCTTGGAATACGTCGAAGACCAAGAATCCACTCCAAAATCCTTGGCTTGGACCTACGTCTTCCTGTTGTTGGGTATCAAGTTCATCGAGGCTTCTGTCAACGGTAGAAGTTTGTATTTGGGACGTAGATTGTGTATCAGATTGAAGCTGATTATCATTGGTGAAGTTTATCTGAAGGCTTTGAGAAGAAGAATCTCTATTGAACAAGTCAACAAGGAAGCTGAGACAGAAGAGGATGACGACAAGGACCCAGAATCCAGTCTGGCCGAATCGGAATCCACCTCTTCTTCTTCCTCTACTAAAGACGACAAGAAGGACCTGAAGGGATCTGCCGATCTCGGCGCTATTATCAACTTGATGGCTGTCGATGCCTTCAAGGTCTCCGAGATCTCGGGTTACTTGCACTACTTCGTCTCTGCTTTCTTCATGATTTTCATTGCCGTCTTCTTGTTGTACCGTCTTTTGGGATGGTCTGCCATTGTCGGTTCGATGACCCTTGTTGTCTTCCTTCCTATCTCTTACAAGATGGCCAGACTTATCGGTGACTACCAAAAGGCCATGTTGGAGATTACTGATCAAAGAATCCAAAAGTTGAACGAACTGTTCCAAAGCATCAGAATTATCAAGTTCTTCGGCTGGGAAGAAAAGTTTGCTCAAGGTATTCTTGAAGTCAGAGAACGTGAATTGTGGAAGCTTCAAATGAGATGTATCATTTGGGCTTTGTCTTCCATCGTTTGGTTCATTACTCCAACTGTCATCACCTTGCTTTCTTTCTACTGTTATGTCATTGTCGATGGTAACACCTTGACTGCTCCAGTCCTGTTCACCTCTCTTTCCCTTTTCACCTTGTTGCGTAACCCTCTTGACCAATTGGCCGATATGTCTTCTTTCGTGATTCAATCCAAGGTCTCTATCGACAGAGTCCAAGCCTTCTTGGATGAAGAGGACACCACCAAGTATGAACAATTGACCGCTGAGAGAGGTCCAAACTCTCCAGAGGTTGGTTTCGAAAATGCCACTTTTGCCTGGTCCAAGAACTCTGAAGGTGACTTCAAGTTGAGAGACTTGAACATCGACTTCAAAGTCGGAAAGCTTAACGTTGTCATTGGTCCAACTGGTGCCGGTAAGACCTCCTTGCTTTTGGCCTTGTTGGGTGAAATGGAATTGATCGACGGTAAGGTATTCTTACCAGGTACCGAGCCAAGAGATGACTTGATTCCGGACGCTGTTACTGGTTTGACTGACCTGGTTGCTTACTGTTCGCAAGCCGCTTGGTTGTTGAACGACACTATTAGAAACAACATTATCTTTGCTACTCCTTTCAACGAAGACCGTTACAATGCCGTTGTCAAGGCCTGTGGTTTGGAACGTGATTTCCAAATCTTGGATGCCGGAGACGAGACTGAAGTGGGAGAGAAGGGTATCACCCTTTCTGGTGGGCAGAAGCAAAGAGTTTCCTTGGCCAGAGCCCTTTACTCGAGTGCCAAGCACGTCTTGTTGGATGACTGTCTTAGTGCTGTCGACTCTCACACTGCTTTGTGGATCTACGAGAACTGTATTACCGGTGATTTGATGAAGGACCGTACCTGTATCTTGGTCTCCCATAACGTTGCTTTGACTGTTACTGAGGCCGAATGGGTTGTTGTCTTGGAAAACGGTAGAGTCAAGAACCAAGGTACTCCAACTGTTCTTCTTCAACAAGGTGATTTGGGTGATGATGACTTGGTTAAGACCAGTATCATGTCCAGAGCCAACTCTTCTGCTAACCTTGCCGACAAGTCTAAGTCCATTCTGAAAAACGCTGCTAAGATCGAAAGTAAACTTAAGGCCGTTGTTGCTGAAGAAGAAGCCAACCAAGCTGCTGCTGAAGATGCTCCAAAGAAGGAGAAGAAGAAGTTGATTCAAGAAGAAACTAAGAGTGAAGGTACTGTCAAATTCGAGGTCTATGCTAATTACGCCAAGGACTTTGGTAGTCCGTTTATCTGGTTCTTACTTCTTCTGTTCATGCTTGGTTCTCAAGCTGTCTACATGTACCAATCTTGGTGGTTGAGAGCTTGGTCCTTGGCCAGTGAAACTGGTGCCAGTGCTGAACAAGTCTTTGCTACGTCTACCTTTGGTTATCAACCATTTAAGGCTGTTCACAGCTGGATGATTGCCTTTGATTGGCACAAGCCTTTGGGTGGTAACACCTTCAGAGTCTTCGAGCTGTCTCTGGAGCACACTCCTATCTACTATATTGGTATTTACTCCTTGATCGGTTTCGCATTCTCCCTGGTTTCCTGCGGTAGAATCCTTATCCTGTTCTTCGGTGGTATTTACGCTTCTAGACTGATCTTTGAAAGAATGTTGTTCAGAGTACTCAGAGCCAAATTGAGATTCTTCGACTCCACACCAATTGGTAGAATCATGAACAGATTCTCCAAGGATATGGAGTCCATCGACCAAGAATTGGCTCCTTGTGCTGAAGGATGGCTGCAATGTATCATCCAATGTGTCTCTATCATTATTTTGATCTGTTCCATTACCCCTGCTTTCATCTTCTTTGCATTCATCGTTTTCTTCATCTACTATTTGGTTGGAATCTTCTACCTTTTCCTGTCCAGAGAATTGAAGAGATACGACTCCGTCAGCAGATCTCCTATCCATCAGCACTTTACCGAAACCTTGGTCGGTGTTCCAACTATCAGAGCCTATGGTGATGAACGTCGTTTCATGCTTCAAAATCTTCAAAAGATTGACGACAACAACAGACCTTTCTTCTACCTTTGGGTCTCCAACAGATGGTTGGCTTGGCGTGTTGATTTTGCCGGTGCATTAGTTGCTTTCTTTGCCGGTGTCTTCATTCTTCTTGCTGTCGATTCTCTTGATGCTGGTCTTGCTGGTTTGTCCTTGTCTTATGCCATTGCCTTTGCTGACTCTGCCCTTTGGGTTGTCCGTCTTTACGCCAATGTTGAGATGAACATGAACTCTGCTGAGAGAGTACAAGAGTATATGGAAATTGAACAAGAACCACCTGCTCTCATTCCAGAGAACGAGCCACCAAGTTCCTGGCCAGACAAGGGTGCTATCGAAGTCAAGGATCTTTCTTTGAGATATGCTCCAGAATTGCCTTTGGTCATCAAGAATGTTACCTTCAGTGTTGAACCAAACCAAAAGATTGGTATCGTGGGAAGAACTGGTGCTGGTAAATCTACCATCATCACCGCTTTCTTCAGATTCTTGGACCCAGAAACCGGTTCCATCCACATCGATGGTGTCGATATCACCAAGATTGGTTTGAAGACCTTGCGTCAAGGTATTACCATCATTCCACAAGATCCAACTTTATTCACAGGTACCATCAGATCTAACTTGGACATGTTTGGTGAATACTCCGATTACGAGATTTACACTGCCTTGAAGAGAGTCAACTTGTTGACTCAAGAAGAATTCGAACTGATTCAATTGAACACTGTTGGTTCCAGATCTGACAACACCACTGAGAACGTTAACAAGTTCTTGAACTTGCAAAATCTGGTTGCCGAAGGTGGATCCAACTTGTCTCAAGGTCAAAGACAATTGATGTGTCTTGCTAGATCTTTATTGAAGGCTCCAAAGGTCATTCTTCTTGATGAAGCTACTGCCTCTATCGATTACCTGTCCGATGCCAAGATCCAACACACCATCAGAGACGAGTTCGGTGGAAGCACCATTTTGACTATTGCACACAGATTGAGATCTATCATCGATTACGACAAGATCTTGGTCATGGATGCTGGTGAGGTTGTCGAATTCGAAGACCCTTACTCATTGATTATTAATAAGGACTCCTTGTTCCACAAGATGTGTGAAAACTCTGGTGAATTGGATGTCTTGATTCAATTGGCCAAGGAGGCTTTTGTAAAGACAAAGAATACTTAATTGGCCTTCTTATAGAATTCAAAAAATTATTTGATATCATTGATAAACTATCTATATATTTTTGTCCATTCCTTCATGGTTAATCCGTCGTCCAAGACGATTTCGGTTTGGGCGAGTTCGTAGCCCAATTTCAGAGGTAAGAATCTGAACTTGAGCCACCAGAAGAGGCCACATAAAGCAAATAAAATACAGGTGGATACTCCGTAGTTAGGGTAACCGTCGATCATCAAAGGTCCCAACAAAGGACCGACGAGCATGAATGCACTGAAGGCTACCATTATACCGGTAGTGATGAGACTAGCTCTAATCGGGGCTCTCAAGTCTGGGTATCTCTTGCGCACAATGAACACTCCGAGGCAGACCAAGGCAAGGGAGACCTGTCCCGGGTACGATTCCAAGTTGACCACGAAGTTATACAGGTTACCTCTTGTTGGAATCACTAAGAAGAGACCAGAAAGGGTCAAGCAAATGAGCATCGGGAAGAAAGGAGTGTCAAATGGTTTGTTGGAAGCGAAGAGCTTGGAGCAAGGAAGGAAACCTTCTCTGAAGACTTCTTGGTTCATTCTGGCTGCAGAGTACATGACGACAAAGACGTTTCCTCCGGCACTCAAAGCGACACACAAACTCAAGACAATTCTTCCGATATTGACACCAAAGATTCTCTCGAATAACAAGCCTCCTACTAGCTCACCGGTGTTCATCAATTGGTCATTTGGAATGACAATTAAGTAAGCACAGTTGATGAAGACATAGCAAATTGCGACAATGGACAATGCAAGAGGTCCAGCGACTCTGAAAGTTCTTACTGGGTCGGCTACTTCTCCTGCCAAAGTATGAACCGAGCTCCAACCTGACATTGCAAAGAAACCTTTGTAAAGCAGAGAGGTCAAACTTGAGATGGTGACCTCCGTTTTGACTGCAAAGAAACTGGCCTGCTTGAGCTGGTTCTCGATGCCGGTGATGGAAGGAGGAAGCATCAGATAGGCTCCAGCAAAGGCGATCAGAATGATCATGATCAACTTCAAGAACCCCAACATGTTTTGGATCATTGTTCCATGCTTGACGGAGATGTTATGCAAAATGAAACTGACCACGGCAAGAGCGAGCCCCACGTAGTTTGGTAAATTGGAATTTGACTCGAACTCTATTCCAAGCGAATATAAGAAATACTTTCCGAAGACAATAGCATTGGTAATGACGAAGCCAAAAGCGACAGAATAAATTCCAATTAACACGGAGGTCAACATCTTGGGCTTGTAGTAGACAAATTCAAGAAACGTCTTGGTTCCTCCATTCTTTGAAATCAAACTACCCATCTCAAGGTAGACATATAGCCCGGAAAAGGCCAAGAATGCAGAGACCACCCACACGGCAAAGAAAAGCGCGGGAGATCCACCGACGTCTTGATAGATCAAAGCTGGCACCGCAAAGATCCCAGATCCCAAAATACGACTGATAAAGTTGACAGTGACCCCGAATATTCCCAAATGACGTCCCTGGGGTAAGTCCAGAACCTCTTGTAAGAAGGCAATGTCGTGTAATTCACGAGTAGTAGACTTAGCTAATTCTATAGGCAGCTCAGGATCAGCCTGACCAGCCGGTCGATAAGGCTTTGTAATGGATTGATAATCGTCAATCAAAGGAACAGACTCCTCTGCCAGTTCCCCTCTCGTGTCGGAAGATACCATCTCGAAAAAGTGAACTTACTGATCTGATCGAGTGATCTGTTATCCTCCCCGGTGTATAAAAAAATATTTATTGATAAAAGATAAGAAAAAAATATCGGCAAAGAATGAAAATAGAGCAAATTACGAACTTGTCACTAAAAAGTACAAGATGCTTTAGCGAAAATCTGGCATCGTGAAATATTAGATGAGTAAAAATAAATCTTGGCCAATGCGACCCTACACCGAGTTAATAATGTTTTTCTTTCCCTTTTGTCCGTTCAGTAATATTTGATAGTTGGATGCGATGAGAAATGAAGAGAGCAAAATATCAAAAACATTACATTCGATTTGTACAAGCGAGAAAGTCACATGGTGTAAATTCTAGAAGAGAAAAGAAGAATGTTGAAGATCAGAGAGCAATTATAGTTGAGTACGTCCTGGTTTAACCCTGAATTGCAGAACGACTAAAAAGGGAGAAAACCGGTACGACGGTTTTATTTTTAAGTCGAGATACCTTAGAGGGGTTCCAAAATAATAAATTATATAAATTATTTTTACCCATTGAGGTAAAGAAAAGGCTTTGTTTGGAGAGAAGATTCGTTCAAGAGGCTATTTTTAAACTATGGAACGAGAAATTTGACGATCAATTTTTGTTGATACATGTTGAAGCCTTGAAATCTTGCATCTTCATTTGCCCTATGATGCTGCACCAATCCTTGTCAATTTTACGACTTCTATGCTAGGATCTTGAGAAAAAAAAGATGCCGTAAGGTGTTCAAGCGATCTTGGTAGTTGTGATGGTGATAAACTTCAATGTAACAAGATTTCACTGTTGTTATGATTTGTACTTTGTAAACAAATACAGAGAGGCACTGCATAGATACGATCCAACTTAAGGCATACTGGTCTGTATGATCTTAAATTGATGTGCATAATATTATATGTTTATTTTTTTCCTCGACTTTCCTTAAGGTGGGTTCGCCTTGACTTGAACAATTCCTATTTCAAATCAGCACGAGCTACATCCTTTTAACCCTGGGGAATTTCTAGCCGAATAAAGTAGATTAGCTCTCTCACTAGTGTGATAGCCCCTACGGCAAAACCTTAAATATACGAGGAAATCCCATGCATTAACTAACTGAATTTGAATCAAGTCCATGCGTCCAGTAACTCTATTTAAATTTTACATAGCAATAGGTTTTTTATTCAAGGGTTAAAAAAAGAAGGGCAAGTTCAAGTTTCCCTTGTCAATTGTATCCTGAATATCCCCCAGTTTTTGAAAATTATTTCAAAGCCCCCCGGGAAACCTCGGTGATCGATCAAAAACCATGTACGGATCCCAACGTGTAGATTCCGATTACGTGTAATGCGATCCTCCATATGGTCTCACATTTTTTTTTGCCAAATCCAAATCCAGACCATAATCCCAGACATTTGCCCTTTTGTAAAAGATTAAGTGCGTGCATACAGCTGCATGCCTCTCATGCAATCCAATTTTTTTTTTTTTGTTTCAATCGTTAGAGAACAACAAACAAAACGGATAAATTACCTAAACGTACAACTCGACAGATAAATTCTTTCTTCGCTAAACAATTGAATTCCCTCTTTTCTTGGTTTCGTACACTCCTGCATTTGCCTCCTTACATTGATCTCTCTCCCCCACCCGGATTAGTGCCCATAAAATATAAACAAAAAAACTGGACGAGTGAAAAAAAATGTCTCGTTCAAAACGCGGAATTCTTAGCGGATATCTGATCGTAAGTATCCAGCTCTTTCATTTCACCCAACGCTCACCTATTAACTTGAGGTTTTTTGCCGCCTATAAAAAAGCAGAGTCTTATAATAATTTTTTTTTATCGCATTCGCGGACGTAAAGAGCCGCGCGTCCACCTCACTTAATTCATTATATTATACAGTAAGAGTGCCAGCATTTTCCTTGAGCTAGTCAAGAAAAAGGGCTGTTACTCTTTTTAGTTACGACTTTGTCGATCTCTTTCTTTTAAAAACTTTCTCAATTCGTGAAATTCTTCAGGATGTCTTCTTTTTCCATGTCCATGTTTGACAATGTGCCCGTTTAAATGGCTCAAAGAGCCGTATCCTTTTGTGCAATCTTTGTAATTACAGAAGTACAATCTTTCCACTTCGTTGCGTTTTCTTCTTGTTCTTTTCGTCTTAGCTCCAGGCTGTTGAAGTTGGGGCAGAGAGGCTGATCTTCCGCCTTGCGGAAAAGGTCCCGCTCCTTGTCCAGGTACAGGTGCCAGTGCGTATCCCGTCATCCCCATTGGGGGAACCATATGGAACGGGGGCTGTGTCATTTGTAAGTAACCACCACCGTAATTCTGAGACCCGGTAGAACTGCTCATGGCAATTGCCTGTGTATCTCCATACTGTGTTCCTTGACTTCCCTTGGAGTAATATGATATTGGATAGCCATAGTTTTGTTGCAGTTGCTGTCTTTGTTGTACATTCTGCGAATATTCTTGTGGTCGATTATTATTACTTCTTTCATCGATGGTGTGTCCTGAAGGATGGTGTTGTGATTGCGCCTGTTGTTGAGGATTAGAATACATGACTGGAAGTGGCTGTTGTTGTTGTTGTTGTTGGTCGGAGGAGGAAGGTTGGTCCAGGTAATAAGCATACAGTGAGTGCAGAGGAGAAGGATGAAGAGGCTCGGAAGGCATGGGCACTGTGGGGATGGGAAGCCTTGTTATATTGGAAGCTGTAGTCTCGGAGTCGTCACTCAGATTGGGAAGATCTTTACGCTGGCTCGACGAAGCCAGAGACGAATAGAAATCCTCATCCGGAGGCATAAGATTGATGCGATTCGAAGACATTGCTAAATCATTGTAACAATTGATAAAAATATGAAGTCCAGAGACTAAAGTTCCAGTGCACAAAGTAACTTTAATAAATAGACGCCACAAGGATTCTGAAGGGACTTGACTTTATTTATAAACATCTGAAGTGGATCTTGATCTCTGAAAAAGGTCAGGCAGAAAAAAAGAAACGGAGTGTTTTTGCTCATAATCCGGGTAGGGCAGATTGGGAGAAGGGGCAAAGGTCATGCAAGTCGCGCATGACGCATAATCTGTTTCTCGTTTCTTTTACCTATCGGTATATAACTCAAACTTGTTGACTCTTGACTATCTTTCATATGACCAGCATCGCCTAAACTTCGAGCGATGCACGTCTTAATTGGATCAACCAAAAATTCCTCCCCACCAAAAAAATTTCGTCGGATCCCGATTTATCTTCCGTTTCTCGTCTATGCAACAACGGCATCTTATTCATATTCACGCACACATGTCAAGTAACAATCTCTCTACCTCTCTCTACCTTTTTTTCCCTTACCAACTCAAATTTTGAACTGAAATACTTCCGGCCTCTTACTAATTTTTTTTTAATACTAGGTACGTTAAGTCGAATCTTTTTACGTCATAACAAAAGACACAAGGAATAAAAAAAGCAGGTTAACGACTAATCCAGGACAAGATGCAAATTAACACGTCATCAGTAGATCTGACTACATACTACAAGCCTTTTCGTTTTCCCCACTATCTGTGCTCTTATGATCTCATAATTTTTTTTTTTTTTCATTCTCCCTTTAACTTACTTTTTTATTATTAATTTTTTAGCGCTTGGGGCAGAACGTAACAGCATAGATCAAACAGCTTCCTGCATAAACATACATATACATGCAGGAAAAGTCTCAGTCGATGTTTAATGCCCAATTCGCCAAGCAGACAATTGAAGCTTATCAATCGGCATTTCTCTGTAGGGAAGCACCAATACGCATCTCCATTCCGTCATTGTCGTTAACTGTGAGAGGGACTAATAGGTGACATGAACCCCAATTCGAATGAAGACAAAAGTTTGGAATTCGCCAATCGAAACCTTATGCTTTTAGGAGTTCCGACTAGGGAAAAACGTCTTGTTGTCGTTTATGTGACTGCACTGGATGCATATATATTACGTTAGTGTCCAAAAAGGGAAGTATCTCCGGATAGGTATCATTGGTATGTGAGGAAGAATCTGATTATGAACAGTCGCTGCGAGATATCGAGGGTTTAAAGCCCTTTACGGGGAGATTTACGTACGAAGGGCACCAAAAATTCTGAGCCACATAACTCTTAGGTAAACAACAGTGCATATTCACATCGAAAAATCCCTATATTTTTTTTTGGAGCGCGCCCCCTGGACGTATGAACTATAACCTAAACTAAGTCTATGTGTTGCCTGAGTTTGACGCATAGCCTTGTTCGAAATATCGTGGAACTTACCTCCTTCAAAGCTCCTATTCATTTTTTTAACCGCCTAAATAATTTTTCTTGCAACCACACTTAATATGACAATTAAGTTCAAGCATAAAAGGCAAGCTTAACAAGAAAAATCCTTGTTATTGTGTTAAATAGCAAGTGGAAAGGGCAAAAAACTCCGGCAACTCTCTTTTGTCGTGAATGTGCCAAATTTAGCAAGATTTGCAGCTTACTGGGCTCCTGCCCCTAAGCATTCGAAAAAAACCACTTCCTTATCCTCGTTCAATTACCAATTCTAACAAATTACTATAAGGTAAATTCACTTCAATATGGTATCATAAGTACTCCTCTGATTCCTCTGATACTCACCTTGATAGTTCTATTGTCCTTATGTGCCACTTTGAGCCCTTTTTCCGGGTTTAAAGAGCCTCAATAGCAACTTTTGTAAGTTAAACTTTATATTATTACTAAAACAGCAGCTTCAATCCAATCCTGGCTCATCATAAATGTATCCACAACGTTCCTGAACACCTGAAGATCATTGCCATACCCATTATTCTTATTTATGATATCATCTTGGTCTCTCAATGGACATGATTAATTTTGTGAGAAATCATACCTCAATTTAAATGACCCTAGCACTTAAGTAAACCCTTACAAACCCAATCAGCAACAATCTCATTCACCTCCCAACACTTGCCATCCAGTTTGTTTGGTCTCCAAACCTCTCTTCTTCCTTCTGTGGTCAATCAAATATTGTCTATTTTATATCACCCCACAAACTCCCCCTAAATCCAGCTATTGAATCACCGAAAACTCTCCAAAGGCATTTAGTCAGAATCTCCAGCCATCATAATCACTAACTCTCTATCTCTGCAACTCTTTATTCCCCTTCTTGTCGTCCCATCCACTTAACTTCAATCTCATACCACCCTAAAAAGCACCTTCCACATTAGGCAATCAAACGCCAACCCAGATCGTTTTTTTTCTTCTTGTTATTATTTACATCTATAGAGCATTAAAATGAGTAGTGTAGAGGTTGAGAAGATACACGTTGAGGCCAAGTTCGAGCCTGTGCTATGTAACGATTCTCGATATTTGATACATTTACAGAATGAGAAGTTATTTATACGGTCTGCGCGGACACTTCTGACCTATAAAATCATCTCCAATGTAGGGGAAGCGGATCAACTGCAGATGTCCGCGGATGGGAAGATGCTACTGATCTTGTTTGGGCGGAGTAATAGTGTGCGAGTGATCAATTTGAAGAGTGAGCGGGAGTTCACTATTACGCAATCGGATTTGGAGAAGGTGGAGAAGATGCAATGGTTGTCTATTTCTAAGAAGTATGGTAATGATTACATCTTGAGTGTGAGTAGCAGTCTAGGCATCAGCGTCAAGTTGTATCTGATCAATGACAACGGCGCTACCTTCATCCATGCTATTTATAAGTATGCCTCTGATCTCATGACTCATCTGGGCTTTGATAACCACTTCAATATCCTACTTCGAGCCGGGGTGGTGAACACCATTTTCTCCTTCAGTGTGATTGGAAACCAGGTGCATATTTTGCATCAGATGGAATTGGTGGATCATCCGTCGGATATCCAGGTTCTGTTATGTCTGACGAATTCTTCATGGATCCTTGTCTCGAGTCAAAACGACTGGAATTTGGCCCTTTACACATTTGGAGATTATCCTAATAAATCACATCCTTTACAACTGATGAGTACAGAATTTACTTCACTTGGTATGACACTAGTAAAGTGGATAGGAGATTATATTATCTGTGGAGACTACGATGAAAGAGTTTACGTCATCACACTTAAAGGAGTCATGAGGGTGAGGGAGACTTTTGTCCATATGGACGAACTCAAGAACCCCCAAACTTTGGTCTTCCAACGCAATATCGAGGGCAAATACATGGAAAGACGTGCAATAACGTTATCATTACCACATGAAGATACTGACTTAATCAAAAGAGGAGTACATCTCTTGGAATCTCTCACCGAAGACTTATTTGTCCTGGTGACCAAATCAATGCCATCGATGGTATTTTTATGGCAATTAACCGAACCAAACCCTATTCTGATCGTCAACACTGAAACCAATGTCTTGTCATTGGTCGTTCATAAAGATCCAATGGTGGTGGTGGTCAATTGTGGATCATCATTGACGATTTTCAGTCCAAATCTGATCGCTCCAATAGCAGTTCCCAATGATTTGAATAATGACGTCAGACTGGTGAAAATCATAGACATACAACAACAGGACAACGAATTGATATTGACTTTGATGTGCTCATCCAGAGACCAAATAACAGTGATCAAATGCTCATTACCAATACAATATACAAGGAAAAGAGTCAATTCCGAGTCCATTGAAGACCCGACCAACTCCAAGAAAGCAGCCATCTAATCTTTCTTTTCGAACCCACCAGCACGAAGGATATCTTCCCTTGACATCCTAGCCAGTTCCACATCCTTCCGTTTCTTCTGTCCTCCAGAATGGTTGACCTTCATCATCTCGGAATCATCAGCAAACTCCAGATAATCCCCATTGGCAATGGACTCACGGATCAATTGCTGCTGTTGAAGATTCTTCTCGAACCGCATACGCTTCTCGAACTTGAGAATCTCCTTCTCAGTCATGAAATTTGCTCCCAGCGCAATTAATATAGTGTGATAGAAAATCTTTCCCCGTAACCCAAACCATCTGAATGTAGGCGATTTCCATTGGAGTAAGAGACTGGTAGGAATGGATACTAAGGCTCCATATAATCCTCCCCGCACAATGGACGTGAAAATCTAAAGGTTAGCACACCCTCTCAATCCTCCCTAACTTACTGTTACTTACCACATTGTTAAGTCTTTCCATTTTAGTTCCTTCTTCACCCATTCTTTCTGCTTTATCTATTATAGTGTGACAAAAAAATGCATCGATTTTTATTCGCAAGCTTTTTTTTTTAGTGCAGAGCAATTTACGAAAACTCAGATACAACAGAGATGTTTTTGAGTTTCCGAAAGAGGGAAAGTGTAAATAGTGAAAATTGGGGGCTCAGTATTTAATTAGCTTAAAATGGATAAATAAGAGAACAAAGCACCGATTTGACAAGTCGAGAGCAGTGTTCGCTGACATGTCATATTTCATTCCATTACCATTCCATCAGATTCAGAAGATTCCCAATGCGGTGTATCAGAACACTGGGCACCTTCCTTGGAGTCGGGATTATATGACCAATTTGGTACATCCGAGTTGCAAGACGCAAATTTTCCAGGTCAATGAGACCAATTATGTTCTGAATACCACTGATCTTGACACGGTATCGCAATATACCCATCTCTACCAAAAGAAACTCTCACTTTCGTTACTCAAAGAGTACTTCGTCTTTGAGAACTACCAACAAATCACTCTCAAACAACACTTCCTTTCCACCTTAGACTCGATCTGTTCCTTCAGTTCCGTCTCGGTTTTCTGTCAAAACGAAAACTCCCAGGTCATTAATTTATATGTGGTTGGTGCTGTTGAAAAAGTGAAGAATGCGGAAACCAAGATCCGGGTCTTGATTGATCAGATGAACCCAATTTTGACTGTCGATTATGTCTCTTTGGAGTCGGTATCGATTTTGCCTTTAATAGGAGGCAATGATCTCGATAATTTCAAGACCATTGCTAAACAAGCCAATTGTCACATCTACCTTCCTAACTTGATCTCCACCGATCTGGAACCGGATCTGACCATCTACATTTCCGGCTTGAAATCGCAAGTCACTCTCACGAAATCTTTGATTTTGAAGATCAAATCACAAATCACCTCTCCCTTCATCCGTTCTGTCCCGATCTCCCGCACCAAACTGACCATCTTACTCACATCCTCCTCCAAAAAGGAGGAAATCATGTCCATTATGTTGAATAATGAAACCTTCATCCAAATCAGTGACGACATAGTCTACTTCCAATCCAACAGTATTAGTTCCCTCCAGCTGGCTATCGAAGAATTCTTACTTTTGGTCAGTCAAATATACCAAGTCCAATTGAAAGGTGTCTTTAACAAAGAACTTTCGAAGGAAATGGTCGATCTTGCCTCTTTTGGTAATTGTATCATTCACCATCTCGAGGACTCCTTGACACTCACGGGGCTCAAAGATGATGTTAAGAGATCAGTTGCCCTTTTAGGCCAATATCCAGTTTCTGAAATCACCTTCTCTATTGAGCTTAACAATGCCGAACGTGATTTCATTGGAGGTAAAAAGAATGGTAAGCTTTTGAAGATCATGAGCAGTTCTGGTTCAATTGTGACAATTGAGCAATTTAGCGACTTCACTTTCAACTTGAAATTGACCACCAACTCCATTCAGGTGTCCAATTTGGGCCTCCAGATGTTGGAGATGGAATTACCAATGTTTGCTACTTTCAACATCCCTGAATCTTTCCACAGACAAATCATTGGAGTCGGTGGATCTCTGGTTCAACTGGTCATGAGACGTTACAATGTCTTCATCAAATTTTCCAACACTTTTACCAACATCCAAGAAGAAGAAGTCAATGTGGTGCAATCCTTGGGACGAAAGAATAACGTCATAATCAAATGTCCAGCTAAGAATGGCTCCAACATCCCCTTCCTGAAACAAGAATTGGAGAAACAAGTCATCAGCTGTGCTAACAAGAGTTATTTCACCACCTTCATCAAGTTGTCTCGTTCTCATTGGAGATTATTAACCAATAACTCCATCGGTATTAATAACCATTCTATCAAACTTAACCAGAACCCAACCAACTCCAACTTCGTCATCGACATCGAGAAGAAGTCCAACAGTTTCATCAAATTCCCTAACAACGAACCAAACTCTCTTCAACTTCTTGAGATCCAAGGAGTGGATAGAAACTCGGAGAAGTGTGCAGCTTTACTCCAGGAGAAATTCCCAAGAGATTACGAATTCAAATTGGGTTACAATCCGATTGTCAATGAACTTTGTATGATGGAGAAAAACTCTAGACAACTCTTGGTGAACAACCCAGAGTTACTCAATGGAGTTGCTCACAAATTCTTGAACCAAATTTTAGTGCCGTTCAAATTACTCTACAACATTGAAGTTCAAGTATTCTTCGATCCAAAATTGGAGAATGATGAAAAAGACTTGTTCGAGCAAACGGAAGCAGAGAAGAACAGTGGTAATGCAATCAACCATCACCATCAAACTTCTTCCCTTTCTTCCAGTGTCGGAAGAAACTATATCCAAAACATCAAAAACTCCTCCCCATTGGAGCCAAATTTTGAGTTCTCCTCCAACTCCCGTGGAAAGGAAGTCCCACAATTCCATTCCATCATTCTCAGTTACTTCGAACAAGAGGTAGATGAGAAGGACTTGGAGAAACTGATAGACACTTTAACAGGATTCTTGAGAGAGAACAAGATCATCATTATTGATAAGGCTCATAATGACAAGGCTTACATTGTAGATGGATCTAGTCTTGGACAACAGGATGTGAATAAGGAGAACGTTGCTATCAATATACCCAAATTTTCTCAAAACGTCGCTCAACAATGGAATTTTATGAATGTATAAGACTGATTTAATATGCTAACCCCCTTTCTGCAGGCGAGGATGTAGTAGTAAAGGAAGGTAAGAAAAAGGAAATCCCAAACGTAACCAAAAGCAGTTAGTTTTGACTAGGCTGAAGTACCCCAACAACAGTCTAAGTAGTTTTTCTCATACAACTCTGTCCATTCAACTCTCACATTAGTTAAATGCATACCATGACATTCCACAGCCCCTATTTTAGAGCAGAAGATTTTTGCAGAGAAAAAAAAATACAAAAAACAAGCCTTTTACTTCCACTTATTACCAGAGTATCCATTGAATTGGGAGTGATTATACGAGCGATCGATTAGTAAGAGAGAGCTAAACAACCATTACATCATCAATACGCATATAAAAACAATATAGGATGTCTATTCCGAGCCTCAGTTTCGGATTTGGAGAAGGAGCTGGCAGTTCCAATGGGAGCAACAGCAGCAGCAGCGTCAGTGGCGGTATCAGTACACACAGTCCTCTTGGGACAATCAGCATGAATGCTGCCTCGGCAAGCACTATAAGGAAAGGCAAGCGTCGGATACAGCAAGAAAATGAGCATGAGACGAGCAACAAGCCGCGCAGTGGGAGAGTGTTGAAACATATGAGTAAGAAGCGTCCCGCCATGCAACATCGCAAGAAACATAAGACAGAAGATGTCTTTGGAGAGCCTTTGCCTTTGAATAGAGTGATAGATTCGTTGACTGAGAGTCAGTTGAGAGTTTTGATGAAGGAGTTGGTGGATCGTCGGCCTGACGTCACTCCAGAGGTGATTCTGTTACTGCCCAAGGTGGAGGTGGAACAAAGTTTATGCATATTGAGAGCCAAATTGGAGGAGATTTTGGGAAACTTGCCTTATAAAGTGGACTCGAAGAGCGATTATTCGTATTTGAGAGTGCAGAAATTGGTGCTGGAGTTTTTCAACTCGTTCTCAGATTACATGTTGAATTTCTTGGAACCTGTGGAGAAGGATGTGACGGTGACGTTGAGATTTTTGACAGAATTTTTGGGAGAGATCTTTGGTAAGTTGCCGGTATTTGAGAACCAGGAGTTCCAATTCTATTACAAGTTGAGTGTGGAGAAGTTGAATGTCATTTTCATGAAGAGTATTAGAAGTTTTTTACAACTGAACAAGACCAATATTTTACTTTTGATCGAAGATGATTGGTTGGGAAAGATTGGTCAGATCAACGAGATGAACGAGGGTAAGTTTGAGAAGGTGTTGGAGTTTGTCAAGTATGAGATTGAAATGTACGAACAAAGGGGGTACTATGCGGAGGAGGAGAACGAAGAAGAGGAGGAGAAATTGAAGGGATTACAAGGGTTATTGGGATTCGAAGGTCCAATGGTTGAACCTGTCGGAGAATATTTACTTTAAATAGGATAAGCATATGATATTGAGACAAGTAGCGAGTAAGACCATAGTTTGAGATTTGCAGCAAATTTTTGAAAAAAAAAGTTGGAAAAGTTTGGTTGAGCAAAGAGGAGAGACCATGTTAGCTTATCGTACTACAGGATATAATGGGTATGGAGTGAGGTATTCTCCCTTCTATGATAACAAGTTGGCGGTAGCGAGCTCGGCCAATTTCGGGTTGGTGGGTAATGGAAGGTTGTACATATTGAACATTGAGAATAATGGCCAGATCAGAGAGGATGCTATCTTTGATACGCAAGATGGACTTTTCGATGTGACGTGGAGTGAATTGAATGAGAACCAAGTGGTGACGTCATCGGGGGATGGAACAGTGAGTTTGTTTGATATCAAGCTCCGTGATTTTCCGGTGAGAAAGTGGAAGGAGCATCGGAAGGAGGTGTTTAGTTGTAATTGGGGGTTGGTTGATAAGACGATTTTTGTTACTTCGTCCTGGGACGGGACGATCAAGATCTGGAGTCCGGAACGGAACGGGTCGTTATTGACATTCAATGCGGATGAACGGTCTTCCGGCGTTGGCACGGCTGTTGCGTCGGGTGTCGGTATCCGACCATTAGCCGTTGAACTGGGTCGAGGACCCGGGGTGGCACCCAATGCTACACAGATGAATGCGGGACAGACGTGTGTTTACCAGGCATTATTTTCACCGCACGATTCGCTGAGTGTGCTCAGTTGTACGTCTACGTCACATTTACAAGTGTGGGATCCTCGGTCACTGCAACCGCTTCTGATCGATTTCATAGCCCACAATGGACTTGAGGTGTTGTCATGTGATTGGAATAAGTACAGACCTACTATAGTTCTGTCTGCCGGTGTCGATAAAACCGTCAAGATCTGGGATCTTCGGTTTGTCGGTAGAGGTCCTCCAATTAACGAAATCACCGGACACGAATTTGCCATCCGGAACGTGAAATGGTCGCCACATTCGGGTGATAAGTTGTTGACCTGTTCCTACGACATGACAGCCCGCATCTGGAACGACCAAACCGACGAAAACGGAAGGTTCCTGCGCAGATTCAAACATGGAGATAACTTACAAAAGGTCTTCGACAGACACTCGGAATTCGTCATTGGTGGTGATTGGAGTATGTGGGGTGAACCAGGTTGGTGTCTGACAACGGGTTGGGACGAAATGGTCTATGTCTGGAACGGTAATTGACAGAATCGATGGGTGTATAAGTAATAGCATTTTTTAGGGGGTGAATTAGAGGCGCAAAGAAAAAGTTTAATGTGGAGGGGGCGTAGATAAAGGAAAGAAGTCAACGACCCTTTCGAAGGAAGAAAAAAATAGATTGGAAAAAAAAATTAACTTCATTTTAATCACAAGACTTTGGGGAAAGGAGATGGACTCTAGTAGAAGATCGCGGTCTACGCAACGGAGACCCAGTTCTTCATCACGTCGGCCATCACTTAAGAGGTCTAGTAGTTCATCATCTAGTATTAGTATACGGAAGTTGAGTCTGGATGCGGAGTTTAGTGAGGATGTGCCGTACATGAACGTGACCCTCGATAACACTTTACCGCCGGAGTATTTCAAGCAAGATTTGATAGCGGTATTCCAGAGTATGCGGATCTCGAAATGGGGACGATTGAATGTGAACGACAATGCCGTTATTTCCGAAATGAAGTTGGAGAGAATCAGTGGCGCCTTGACTAACAGTATTTACAAGCTCAGTTACAAGAAATTGCATCCGATTTTGTTGCGATTGTATGGTTCCGGGTCGGATTCGATCATTGATCGTGATACGGAGTTGAGGACCTTGGCCAAGTTGAGCAGACAGAATATCGGGCCACGGTTGTTGGGGATCTTCACCAACGGAAGATTCGAACAATTCTTGGAAAACTCCGTCACTTTGTCTCCAGAGAACATCAAAGACCCGAAGGTGAGTCGTATGATCGCCAGAAGAATGAAGGAGCTTCATAAGGGTATTAATTTGGAATTACCAGAGAAATTGGCCGGCCCAATGTGTTTGGTCACGATAGACAAGTGGGTCAAATTGATCGACGTTTATTGGCAAAAACAGCAGGAAAATGAACTTTCCAAAGTGGTCTCAATCGACCTGATTCATATGATTGTTGACAAATACAAGAAACTGCTCTATTCGAAGTACAATTTGTCCTTCGTGAACGACTTGGTCTTCTGTCATAATGATACTCAATACGGTAATCTTTTGTTCTACAATCCAGAAGGTCACGTGTTGAACGATGAAACACAGGCCAACGATAAGAAATTGGTGGTCATTGACTTCGAGTATTCGGGAGCCAATGTTCCTCTGTATGACATCACCAATCATTTCTGTGAGTGGATGCATGATTACAATGATCTGGAGACGAGTTACATTTCGGACGAGACAAAGTATCCGAGTCCGGAAGAGAGATTGAATTTTCTTCGGAGTTATTGTCAATATGGAGAATCGGTTGCTCAATCTCCGGCTCTTGCCCCAGTTGGACGTCATGTCGATCCTCTTTTAGAGGCCAAGGTGAAACAGTTGTACAATGACTGTATCTTCTGGAGACCAGCCAGTTGTATCTTTTGGTATCTTTGGGCAACGTTGAAGGTTTTTGAAAGAGGTCTGCCACAAGAACAACGTACCGAGTATGCCGAACTGGGTCCTAATGGTGGACAATACGTCATCATCAATGATCCAACCACCTCCACTGAAGACGAGGTCATCGTCACCGACCAAAGTCCAGACGACGACTTCGATTACGCAAAATACCTGCTCCAAAAGCTCCTGATCCTGTTACTGGATTTGGTCTCTTTGGGTGTAGTCTCAAAGAAAGAAATTGCCGCAATCGATATCAAATTAAAACACTTGGATTCAAAGTTGATCTGAGAAAAAAAAAAAGTAGTGCATTTTTGCCCCAATTATCACGGAAAAATATGTCAAAAGGACAGGAAAAAAGATAGCAAAAAATGCCTTATAAAAAAGGGGAGGGGATATTAAAACAATAGCCGAGGAAAGAGAAGGTAGAATTTAAGGAATGAAACAGATGATAGAATTTAGAATATCAGAAGAGATTTCAATAGAATAGGTGTATTTAAATGGGGTGAATTTTAAAGTAGTGTATTAGAGATGAGATAATTCCTTTTTTTCCTTTCCTCCAATCAGGGAATTTTGTAAGGTAAGCTGAAGGTTCAAGATTCGGGACCGATACTTAAGAGAAATGCCCGGGGATTTTTTTTTTTTATGAGGGAGAAAAATCGCAATATAGAGATTTTTTTTTTTTTGTTCGAGTAAAAGAGAGTAACGTTTTTTACAACACTTGGAACGTTGAGAAACAAAGAACAAGAGGAATGCTTTGCCGTAATTTGACCCGAGTAACACTGGGTAGACTCAGTACATTGAATAGAACTCGTTATGGGGGATCTCAATTTCTTAGGTTGATGACCACTGTCAAGGTACCTGAGATGGCGGAGTCCATCACTGAGGGAACTTTGCTGTCTTTTAGTAAGCAGGTTGGTGATTGGGTAGAATTGGACGAGACCATTCTGACTATTGAGACTGATAAGATCGATGTCGAGGTGAATGCTCCTATTGCCGGTGTTTTGAAGGAGTTTTTGGTCGAGGCTGATCTGACTGTTGAGGTTGGACAAGAGATCATCAAGATTGATGAGTCTCTGGCCAAGAGCGACTCAGCTCCTTCTGAGGCTCCAAAAGAAGAGCCAAAGAAGGAAGAACCTAAGAAGGAAGCTCCAAAGGAAGAACCAAAGGCTGCTGCTCCAGCTAAGGAGGCTCCAAAACCAGCTGCTCCTAAGAAGGAGGCTGCCCCAGCCGCCTCATCTGCCCCAGCTGCTTCCAGTAAACCAGCCAGTGGAAGCCGTAACGAGGACCGTATAAAGATGAACCGTATGCGTCTTAGAATTCTGGAACGTTTAAAGGAGTCCCAAAACACTGCTGCCTCCCTTACCACCTTCAACGAGGTAGATATGTCTTCTCTTATGGAGATGAGAAAGCTCTATAAAGACGAGTTCCTTCTGAAGACCGGTATCAAATTCGGATTCATGGGTGCCTTCACCCGTGCTGCCTGTTTGGCCATGAAGGACATTCCATCTGCTAATGCTGCTATTGAAAACGGAGACACTATGGTATTCAGAGATTACACCGACGTCTCCATCGCCGTTGCCACTCCGAAGGGTTTGGTCACTCCCGTTGTTAGAAACGCCGAGTCCATGTCCGTGTTGGAAGTGGAACAAGAAATCGCCAACTTGGGTAAGAAGGCCAGAGACGGTAAATTGACCTTGGAAGACATGGCCGGTGGAACCTTCACCATCTCCAACGGAGGTGTCTTCGGTTCCTTGTACGGAACCCCAATCATCAACTTGCCACAAACTTGTGTTTTGGGATTACACGGAGTTAAACAAAGACCTATCCTGGTCAACGGAAAGGTCGAGATCAGACCAATGATGTACTTGGCCTTGACTTACGACCACAGATTGTTAGACGGAAGAGAACTGGTCACTTTCTTGAAGACCATCAAGGAATTGGTCGAGGATCCAAGAAAGATGTTATTGTTTTGAATAATCTCTCAGAGTATAAGAAAGTATTTATTATTTGTTTCTTTAATCTTCTTCTATTTACATGGTTCTTCTCAGATGTCTTAATTTCTCGTCCATTGGGTTGACGATCTTCTTATTTTTCAACACGATCACCAACAAAATCAGTGACAGGAAGGAAAGTCCCCACCATGTCACCAAATATTGTAAGTGGTTGTTCTTGTAATCTACCTTTGGGATCTTTCCCAATGGTACTCCAGCATAGATGAATTGGTTCTCGTCGAACTCGTCGGATTGCAGATACTTCTTCTTTTGTACCTGTGGCATTTCAAAGTTCTCCTCCACCTTAACGTCGGACTTGTCCTTACTCCAGAACTTGAGCTTATCAGTCCACGATGACTTGTGAATATTTTCTTGTGGTTGACTCAGTCCATGGATTCTCTCTGGATGATAATTGAAATCCTGCACCACTTGCAGATAAATAGGTAACGAGTTGGTTTGTTCCAGCATGGTCTCCAAGTCGACGTACCGGAAGATCTTGGTTCCGATCTCGTGATCAATATGGAACATTCCCTTCTTTGGAGCTACTCTAAGTAAACATTCAATCTCGAGATCTCCTTCTGGTAAGGAAAGATGTTTCAACCGTCTCGTGTTTGGATCCACTTTATCTTCCGAGATCCAACCTCTATCTACGATAATCTTCTTCCCATCGGAGGATCTGATGAAAGGAGCAATAAGTAAGTAACCTCTTTCACCGTCGTGTAAACGTGGACCCACCAACATTTCATTATCATAATCGAATCTTCCCTTTATAAGCACCTTCCGATATTCGTAGTTCGGGACATCTTCCGGAAGAATACTCTTTGGAAGAGGTAATGGCTTATAAGTAAGACGATCTTCACATTCGGCAACGAGCAGATTCTTCCACTTGAGACGTTGGAATTGCCACAGACCGAGAAAGAGCGTCACGATGGGAGTCAAACAAAGAAGCGTGAGCACCACAGACCGGCCGCGCTTGGGTTGACGAGCTTTGTTGAGCTGATTGTGCGATTTCATTGGCGTCCAATCGATGGTGTCGGTCTTGACGGAAGCCCAACGTACAGCTCTAACGGGGCCTCGGAAGGAAGCGCTGTTGATCCTGACCCCAATATTTCCTTTAGGAGATGCGATTACGGGATTTAATCGAAGTAATCTGATCATGAACTGGAGGAGAATACACTGAATGAGACTGAATTTTAAGTAAGAAAAAGAGAGCGAGAACTCTTAAGTTTCTTCAGTAAGAAAAGAAAAGCAGTTCTAAACTGTGCAAGAAAAAGAGAGCTCTTAACTATGTGTAAGAAAAACAGAGCTCTTAACTATGTGTCTTAAAAAAAAGCACTTCTTACATAAAAATAACAACACTCCACTTACCATGACAGCGGATCTTGAAGCAGTGGGGTATTCACCCCTACAACATTTAAACCAATTGTTTGAATCTCCCTCTGCATTACTTGAAATCGACCAACTTCTAGCCTTTGTGAGGAATTATCATGACAAACTCGATGTATACTTAGAAGAAGAGACGCTGAAGTTCAATGCCGGGTCTTCTCTGACGGAAGCCGAATTAGACGCCGTCACCGCCAACTTGGAACTGATAATGGAGAAAATCTCCTCCACGAAACAACTTCTGGTCTCCACGGAGAAAATCATCAACGGAATGACGGAGAAGATCAAGAAACTCGACAATTGCAAGCGTAACATGACCCTTTCCATGACGATCCTCAAACGTCTCCAAATGCTCGTAACCTCCTATGACACGGTAGAACACATCATTTACAACAGTCAGTACAAGAATTATTACGAAATTTACCAACTCTTGGACGGTGTGACGATGTTGATGAACCATTTCCAGAGCTACAAAAGTATAGAAGAGATCAACAATTTAGACCGCAAAGTGCGGGATCTCAAACAAAAAACAGTCGATGAGATCTTCGCCGACTTCAGTCAAGAAGTCTCGGGCAAGAAGGAAGGAATGGATATCCTCAATGCCTGTAAAATTCTCAATTTGTTGGGTAGTGCTCATAGAGATAAACTTCTCGATTGGTTCATTGCAGGTCAATTACGTGAGATCGAGACCATTTTCCGCGCCGGAGAAGAAGCCGGGTCGTTGGAAAATCTTAATAGACGGTTCATCTTCTTCAAAAGGGTCTTCAAGTCGGTGGAAACGAAATACCAGGGCAAATTCCCAGAAGAATGGCAAGTCTTACCGAAATTGACTCAACGCTTCTGTGACCAAACCCGTCGTGATCTTCGCATCGTACTCCAAAACGAATCCTCAACGATGAATATAGACTTGTTGTTGACCTCCTTGGGTGAAACCTTGGAATTCGAAAACTTCCTCCAAAAGAAAGTGGGAGCAAATTACGAAATTGCTCCTGAATTCGAGCCGCATTTGGACTTTTGGTTGAAACATCACGATCAGAATTTGGATCAGAAGTTTTTGGAGTTTCTCAATCCGGAGAAATTACTTCAGAACGATGGAGCTGACTCTCTTAATGTGCTCAATTCTTCAGCTGATCTCTTTAGGACTTATAGAGGTTTATTAGGACAATTGGTGAAGCTTAGTAGGGGGGAACCTTTACTCAAGCTTGGATTGTTATTTGTCAAGTATTTGAAGAAATACCACGACCTTATATTGGAGCCATTGATACCTGAGATTGGCAGTGTTAAGGAGGCCGATGAGTCTTTGTTGGTGCATTGTTGTTTGGTGTTGAATACTGCTGATTATTGCAGTATGACTACTAACCAATTAGAAGAGAGGATTCTGGAACTGATCAAGCCGGAATTGGTGGATAGACTTACCTTTGCCGAGGTCAAGGACAGTTTCACGGGATTAATGAACCGGTCGTTGAACTTGATTTGCCAAAAGATCAACCTCGATACGGCCATCCAATGGAGAACAATGATCAATCTCAATTGGAAAGATTTGACTCTGGTGGAAGACACGAGTCATTACGTTTCGGAGATCAACAAAATCGTCAACTCCAACCTCACGACGGTGTTCTCCAAGCTCAATAGGTCTCTCTATGCCAAGACCCTCATGAATAAAGTGGTGGAATTGGTGACGTATTCGTTCTTTGTTAATGTGGTGAAATTGAAGCCGATTGCCGAGATCATGGCAGAGCAATTATTACTTGATTTGGAAGGTTTGAAGGATAACTTGTTACAATTGCCTGAATTGAACTTACAAGAGTTGATTGGCAGTACGCATTTCACTCAATTTGTCAATCGCACCTGTGGGAACGTGGAAAGTGTCTTGAGAGTTTTACTCATTAGAAGTAAACCAATGGACAGTTTTGCTTCTAGTTACTTCTACATCATTGGAGATAGGAATTTCGGTAATATGATCAAGGTATTGAAGCTCAAGGGTGTCTTACCGTCCACTGGTATCCATCATGGTGCTAACTTCAATAAGAATGAGATCCTGAAATACGAAACCATTTTCAAAGAACAAATGGTCAAATATGAGGATCAACTGGTGGAAAGTGAGAATCCCAAGTCCTTAATCGAGTCATTCCGGTTCTTGGACGGGTTCAATATCGATCTGATCGACTCCAATACCGACCATTCTCCTTCATGGCTTTCTGGACCTACATCAACTTCCACCCCTCTGACCGTAAGCAGTCCTATTACTACCAGTGGTATGACATCACCAATGCTCAAATTACCTTTCAAGAAGAAGGAACCCGTCGGCAACTTCAAGAACTTGAACATCGGTAAGTTATTCAAAAGAGGTGATGGGGGTTAGAATTATATAACTTTTATAATTTGCTCTTGTTCAAATACAAGTTGACCAGTCTGTCCAGCATTCCCAAACCGGCTTGGTATCCGTAACCAGAGGCTCCGTAATTGTGGATGACCAATTGGCCCTCCACGGACTCTCTCTCGATTCTAACTCCTCCCTTTCTGGAAGGTCTCAAACCGGCCAGGACTCTAACGATCTCCACGTCTTCTCCGATCTCGGGCAACAACTCCCTTGTTCTTTGAAGAATGTCCTCCGTCTCATAAACAAAAGTATCACCCGTCCAATTACCCGGTTGAATATAACCTCCAAGCACTACATGACCTCCCGACTTTGGCCGAGGAATAATATAAGTGGCATAATCTTCTCCCCATCTGACTTTGTTCACTTTGATGTGGGGCAGTCTGACAACGACGACTTGACCACGAGTAGGATAGACAGCCAGATCTGGGACCAAAGCTCCAGCTCCAATACCACTACAGTTGAACACGACTGCACCTCCATCGAACAGTTGACTCAATTTGGCCAAGGTGACTCTCTGGAAAGTGACTCCTCTACTTTCGAGAAATCTTTGTAAAGAGGTCAAGAAAAGTGGGGTGTTGAAGTTCCAGGTGGTGAATTTGATCAGGTATTTACAACCCTCCGGGATTTCCGACTTTGGGAGTTCGGCAAACCCGAGTAAATAGGTCTTCAAAGAGTCGATTTTGACTGGGTCCGGAAGAAAGTCCCAGGCTTCCGATGAAGGTAATTGTTGCAATCCACACTTGTCTCCACCCAATTGCTGGTGCAACTTACTAAGATTGGTATAAGTGTACTTATCAAAGTGTAAAGTATCAGCACTGGTGTCTGAAATACACGAGAAATTGGCTCCTGCCCATGGCGAAGTATATAATACCGATTGATCTCCAGGCAAATGTTGAGCCTTAACAGTGATGGAAGAACCCGGCACTCCTCTCTCAGTAAGAAGATAACAAGTATACAACCCAGAAATTCCAGCTCCAACAATAGTAACAGGACTCATTTTACTTTATAAGCTTTAAAACTTGACGTATTTCTGTTCCCTTAAATATTACTATCGGATCTCGTACGATAAGATAACTTCAGTATTTTTTTCCCTCTTAAAAGGAAATATAAGCCGAAATTTTCACGGATAAAATCTGAGCTCTTTGGCGGAGACCAAGTTGGGTATTTTTTTTTTGTTTGGCACTCTATGAAGGGTCAGTGTTGATATAGAGTGCCATAAACAAGGCAGGGGCAGAAGGAAGATTAAAATTTTCGTAGATATATAGAAGTCATTACAATGCACTCAAAATTACACTCAAACCGATCGTGGACATCAACAAACACCAGGTTGTCTTTCCGTTTTGGGATTTGTATAAGTTAGCAGTTCCAGCACTACCGGAGGAGGATTCTGTAGCGGACAGGGTTGTTGATAGGCTAATGGAGGTGGAATCTCCGAGTTCCAAACGGGAGAGCGAACCTAAATAGGAAGCCGTCGTTTGTAGACTGGACGAGTCCGAGGTCAGGGTATCTTCTTGTATTTGTTGATTTTGGGCCAGGCCCGAGGTATAGGAAAATCTCATGGTGGAACTAGTGAAAGTCCTCGATGTGAAGGAGGTCTCTTGCTCGAGATCGGTGAAAAATTCGACCGATTTGGTACACGAAGTAGCCAGGGTATCCGTTAGTATACTCATCTGTTTTGTGGTGACTGTGTCGAAACTATTTACAACAGCAGCGGCAGACTATTAAATAAACTTGTTCCTTGCCCCTTAAAAACGAGATCGTCGACTAAGGGGCACAAATTTTTTAACAAAAAAAACACAAAAACATGTCCTCCTCGTCCCAATTAGGAAACAGAGAAAGGGGTACGTTCCTGAAAGAAGTATGGCGGTAAAATAACAAGTCATGACGGTGTAGTCGTGATGCATAAAAACGTTGGACTTTCCTTCGTTTACGGTATTGATCATTGCTCTCTATCGCCCAAAAAACTCCTCTCCAATTCTTTTTTGGAACTGTTGCAACTCTGTTATTATCTCATTCTATGATGTCATGGGAAAAAATAATTAATAACCTCAAGTGAGAAAGGGCAAGGGCAGGTTTTTTTGAAACACGAGTGAATTTTTTTTTTCTTCTTTGTTAGAGTAAACAGTGGATCTTTCAGGGGAAAGGGGGGGGGGGGAGGAGAATTGTTACATTTTCGCTTGAAGATTTTTCTTATTAGTTCCAAATATGGGACAAAATATCTGCACTTCGTAGGGCTGAACAAAGGGGATCAGCAAATAATAATCTTACTTACTTCGTGTATTTATTGTTACAGAAGAATGTCTGAGGAATGTGTAGGAAGGTTACGTAGTGAAGGTTACGTAGTGGAGGTTAGAAAATAGTAACAAAGTATGTGTGACTATGTGACTATGTGACTCTGTCTGTTTCACTGCTAGATATTTTTAGAAAGCGATGTGACAGATCTGTTTCGTCTGCGTATTGTCTTAACTACGGTCCAGGCTTGACGCGTCAGGTTAATTTAATTGGTCTGGAAGTAATGGAAGCTGAAAGTGAAACTGGCTGGAGTAAGATTTGTGGTATTTTAGTGGAAGTGGTTCTAGTGTAGGCTTTAGTTGACCACTGCTTCTAAAGGGGGTTTCGTTTTTCGTACGCAGCTACTGAGGTGACGATGTAAAAAATTGTTAAGAAAAAATTTCAAGCAGTTTATAAAAGCTAAAGTCGAGCCAAAGTCTAACGATGAGTACTGGAACGCAGAAGATTTTGCCGCTCATATCTAGGAGTAAAACCGCAGCACTTAAGAAACCGACGGAGATTACGTCATTCAGTCGTAATTTGGACCAAAGTTACAGTCTCGACGATCGTCAGCTCTCGTATTACTACTTACCAGACCAAGACGTTGGTAGTGGCCAGATCGATCTTCAAGCCGGGGTGGGCCAATTCCAGAAGTTTGACGAGACCCGTGATGGTGAGTTCGATGGATATTTACTTGCCTTGATGGAACATGAGAAACAAAAGGGCAAGGTCAAGGCTGATATCATCACATGGAGGGGCATAATGACCAAGATCTTGACCTTACCTTACGACCCCCAGGCTTTGGAATTGGTGATAGTGAAGTTTGACGGCCAGTTGTTCATCCAGACGGATCGTCGTATTGCCCTCCAACGCAGACAATTAGAACAATTGACGCCTCAAAATGAGAAGTTCATCTATTCCGGTTACAAATTCGAGACCATTGCGACGTTGCCCAAGCCGTGGGCTCAATCTTCCAGAGACGAAATCGAGTCCCGTGGACAGTTGGTGGTCAATAATGTAGAGCAATATTGTTCCATCGTACGGACTGGTATCGGCAAGGTACGGTATTGTATTGCCGGAGAAGTCGATTGTTGTTGGGATTACAAACCAGACAAGACCGAACAACAAGAAGGAGACGACCCGTTACTGCATTACGTCGAGTTGAAGACTGCTACAGTCGTCAGTAAGATCGGACAGCTGGCTAATTTGGAGAAGAAATTGTACAAAGCATGGGCTCAATGTTTCTTATTGGGTATTCCCAAGTTAATCTATGGGTTCAGAGACGAGAACTTGGTTTTGAGATCGGTAGAAGAGTTCCTGGTCGACAAGGTCCCTCTTATCATGAAGAGTAGTCCTACCGATCAGAACTCTGCCAAATTCATGGACTCTCTCAAATTCTTCAATGCCACATTGGACTTCTTGGTGGAGAACTGTAAAGAGGAAAAGGGAATGTGGAGATTCGAATACAATCCCCAACTCAACAAAGACTATTTGAGACTTCTCAAAGTGGAAGATCCACTGATAGTGGCCCAACAATTCAACGGAGAACTGGATCCTCTCGATTTGGTCATTCCACAATTCTTCCAAGACTGGAGAAACACCTAATCCCTTCTATATCTTTCAAATACCATATTCATAATGACCATCGTTGCAACTAAACCTATTCCTCCCAAGTAAACGACCAAAATAGTCCTCCAACTGAGCAGTTTAATGAAACTATTCAAGATCTCAGCTATCACTCCCAATCCTATTCTTGCCTCCCCGACAGAAGTCGGGTCTCTATTCATACATTGTTCCCATAAGGAGCACAGTTTATCCAGCAGGGGAACTCTTATTGCCGGATTACAATTGTTCCTGTCGTATTCCTTGGAACAGAGCAGGATCTCTTTGAGCAGTTTCATCGTCAGATCCTCGACCCGTTTATTTATATCATTTCTTACCGTCTGGAACAAGAAGATGAGAGAACATATCACGAGTCCAATGACCACTGTATTGAGCGCTAATTGTAGATAGAGTGAGAGAGTGAAAGGCAACGCAACATTGGACGGTCTAGACGTCCTCGAGCTGGAACTCTTGCGTCGACGTCGTCTTTCTTTGCGACGCTGTTCTTTCCCGCCTTCTTCTTCCGAGTCCGAGAACGCCCGCCCAAGAGAGGGCTTACGCCATTCCAGAAGCAGCGCGCGGTTGCGTAGCCCATCGCCATCAAGAACCTCCTGCGTGTGCTCGTTCAAATCCTCAGCCTCCAATTCCGCCAACAAACTCCTCTCAGGCATCGATATAGGACGCCGCACCCGCCCATTACGTGTAATCGGTGTTGATGATATCATTCCTCGATGAGGTCATTAGAGTAAACAAGAGGAGCCTTCTCTTTTTTTTTTTTTTATTTTTTTTTTCTCTTTGTTTTGCCTCATCGCTCTTTTTGGGGATACACTTCACGTGACAGCAGTCGTCAGCGGGATGCTGAAACCAGCAGAAAGCTGCTGTTGGAACACGGCATCAGTTGTAGATACTAGTCAAGATACGATTTCGCCTGCAGCGGGCTTTTTTCTGGTCGGCCTTCGGCCGAGGAAGGGCTGTTGTTGGCCCATACTGAACTACACACTCCAGCCGCAGGCTGGCCAGGGAAAGGCCCGCCGCAGCGTAGCGACCCCTCGAGATACGGACTTCGCTAAGGCGCTATTTCTGTCTTACTAAGTCTTACTATACGATTACATGGAAATGATCACGACCCTTCTTCAAGCCCTCCGAGACGATTTTCAGGATCTCCTCCGCGTCGCTCGTGATTCCCGTCAAGTTGTCGTAACCCGACTCCGTGATCAAAAGATCGTCCTCGATTCTGACTCCTCCAACAGGGTAATATTTCTCCACCATGTCCAAGTTGATGATCAGCAGTTTCTTAGCATCCTTCAAACCCTGCTCGATCAAGAGCGGTTGGAAATAAATACCCGGCTCGTCCGTGAGAACCATCCCCAGTTGTAATGGTCTTCTCAATCTCAAAAGTCTGACCATCTCATTCGGGTCCTCGTAATTCAGATGTCCTCCTACGTCATGGGTATCCATTCCAATCAAATGTCCCAATCCATGTGGGAAAAACACGGCCGACACTTTGGACTCGAAAATCTCCTCCTCACTGAACTCGCTCTTGAAGATTCCGAGCTTGAGGAAGTGCTTGATGAGTACTCTGTGCAGCAAGAAGTGCATCTCGTCCCATTCAACTCCAGGCTTGATCAGAGCCATGGTTTGTTCTTGCATGTCTTTGACCAGACTATAAATATCCAAGTGTTCCTTGGTCCATTGTCCGGAAATAGGGAAGCATCTAGTGACATCGGACAGGTAATTGGACCATTCCAGTCCGGCATCAATCAAAACGGTGTCGCGTCCAACCATGTCCTCGTCGTTCTTGACGTAGTGTAAGATGGAACAATTAGGTCCACTACAACAAATCGGGTCATAACTCTGCGATTTAGAACCTTGTCTGATCAGATGGTACATGAACTCGGCATGGATGTGACCCTCATTCTTCTCAATGGGTAACAGAGACATGACAGCCAAGTGACAATTGTCACTAATCTTAGCCAGATGTCTCATCAAAGCGATCTCATACCAATCCTTGATAAGTCGACTCTCATCGAGCAGGTACATGAAGTCGGCATCTTCGGCAATCAAATAACTAGAGTAAGCCTTGCTGAACTCATAAACTCCAATCGAATATGCCTTCTCAGCAACCTTCAAATCACCTTCCAAATCCAGAACAAATTTCACCTCATCGACATCGAACTCCGCTTTCAGTTCATCACGTGACATCGGCATACCACTCCACATCAGATCTTCACCGTCAAAGTCTGGTAAGTAGAGAGTCAACTTATCGGATTCCACGTTATAAATGACATGACTACCGGCAATGTTACAACCAGTCAAGTAGTAGAAATACCGGTTTTGTCTGAAGGGTAAGCTTTGATCACAGTAAGGAATAGGTCTGTGGTTTTCTCCAGCAAGATAGAAATATTGACTCTTCAATTGGTCAGCCTTGGACTTGAGATGCTCCAGAACTTTCTGGGCATGACTTTTGGCAGGATATTTGTGGCCTTGGATCTCTACTGGTCCGTTCTCCATGGTAGTTCAACTTAACCTTTTACTGCTCTTCTTCTTCTTTTTTTTTTTTTTCCTTCTTCTCGTATTTTATTGAGCCTTACAGTTGACCGGAACCTCTGCCTAATTAAGCCAACCGGCCGGCATTGTTTTTCTTTCCCTCGATAAGGAGACAAAAAAAAAAGATAAGCGACAAAAAGAAAGGAAGAGGTGTTAGATAGAGAGGGAATAGAATTGATAGAGAAGCATATAAGATGTGTCCATTCATGATTCCGAAACGTCAGATGGAGTTTGATCGTACGATAGATCTCAATAACAAGGAGCAATATCTGCCAAAGATCTATAAGGTGGTTTATACACTGGTGGTACAAAGTGGTAATGAGGTCGATGAGAAGAGTTGGGAGCCGTCCAAATCGGAGAAAGAAGTGTTACCGTTACCGGTTCAGATGGTTAAAGGGACGAGAAACACGAAACTCAATCATTTGAGGAGAATAATAATGCTCTTGATGATCGTGTTGATGGTGTATGTACAATGGAGAATGGTATAGACTGATATAGTAATGAGTATAATGATAGGAGCATGTAGGGCAAGAGATGATAGGAACGCTGAGACAGGGTAGTTCGTCATAGCCGAAGCTATTACTGATGTAGGTATTGCCATATCTACAGATATTGCCGTCTTCACTAAAATCACTTCGCCCTTCCTCCCTATCCCTCATATCTCTGGGATCAAAAAAATCACTAAATTTCCTCTCGGTAGCCAAGTTGGTTTAAGGCGCAAGACTGTAATCGTATATTAGATATCTTGAGATCGTGTGTTCGACTCACACCCGAGAGACTTTTTTTTTATTTACCTTTTTTTTTTTTCTACTTCGCCTTCTCCTCGAGAATGTTATTGTAATTCCCCTCCCTTGTTGCAACAAAAATGACCCAAATTGGTAAGGCTTAAAAAAAAAAAAATCTAGACCAAAAATGTACGCAGGGTCAGTAGGTATATAGTAAAATTCCTAATAAGCTGCGTTTAAGCTGCGTGGGTATTTTTCGTGTTTTTTTTTTTTTTTTTTTTTTCTCTCGTTAAAGGAGAATAACGAGTGAGGAGGGAGGGAAAAAATTAAAAAACACGCAAGGAAAATTTTTAAACATCAATTTGAGAAGATCAATTAGAGAAGGAGGTCAATAGAATACATGATGAGGGGGACGAGAGAGATATGGATGATACTATTAATACTTGTGGGTCCTATATATGGATATACCGAGCTCGGATGTTACAGTTCGATACCTTCCGGGTCTACTAGTGAGGGATATTATACGTACCAATCGTCACTGTATTGTGACGGGTTATGTTCTGACAGTCTGTATTTTGCTTTGAAGGATGGTGGGTATTGTTATTGTTTGGATAGTAAGCCCTCTGGAAGCACGGTGGATACGTGTACTTCCACTTGTAATGGGTATAGTGATGAGATTTGTGGTGGAGATGATAGTTATACTGTTTATTCGACGGGATCATCCGACGACGACGACGATGACGACAGCGACACTACGAGTGGTGCTCAAAGTGGTGCTACGATGGATACAACTTCTTCTACGAGTACGACAAGTACTTCCACCACTGGAACGACTAGTACCAGTAGTACCGATACCACAGCAACAGACGACGCGACAACCGAGGCGACGACGGATCTGGACGCCACCACGACGGCGGCAAGTTCGGGAGTGACATCCGTGGTTACTCAATCACTGGATGGAAGTGTCAGTGTGGTGACCATCACGACAACACCGACTCTGAGCAGCACATCAAGCAGCGACGACGACGACAAGAAAAAGAATAATAAGAATAAATCTTCCAATAAGGGACTGTTGATCGGGGGAATAGTGGGAGGAGTTCTTGGGGGATTGTTGGTGTTACTGCTCATAATCTTCTTGATCTGGAGAAGAAGAAGTTCGGGAGAAGATGAGGACTCGGTAGATACATACATCGACGACCTGATCTACGATGAACTGCTGAAGAGACAACCAGTGAATCCATTCGACTCTCCAGAAGAATATAACATGAACGTGGATCAACGGTTGAACCCAATAGAGTTGGGAAATAGACGGTTGAGTGAGGGTTCCTTACTGGATCATCTGGATTATAGTAGGAAGATCTTGAGAGTGGCCAATCCAGATGATAATGTTTAGGTGTATTTAGGGTAATCAGGTAGATTAAGTGATGTAGTAGTAGAAGGGAGTGGCAGGCAGTAGTAGGGAGTAGGGAGTAGTAGGGAGTGGACAGTAGTAAGACTAGACAGTAGCAGGAGTAGACAGTAGACAGTAGCAGGAGTAGACAGCAGTAAGACTAGGCAGTAGTAAGACTAGACAGTAGACAGCAATAGGCAGCACTTTACAGCGCTTTACAGCACTTTACAGCACCTCCGTCCCAGATCCTGCCAAGATTAGCACGTACACGACTCTTTAAGTCTCACCATTTTTTTTTAATTCGGTTCAAATTAAGGACGGTAGATTGATTTAAGAGAACGTAAACGAGATGAACGACGAGATACCTTCTGCTGAGCAAGCGTATTACAGTGAGCTTCAGAAGAGTCGGCAGTATCTTTCTACGCTCAAGAGGGATCGGGAGAATTTCATCAAGTCCAAGGATGTGTTGTCGTGTTATCATGAAGTGTTGAAGGTGATCAATGGGTTGGAGCAGGTTCGTTCCCAGGCTTCCGCCGGTGGTGTTAAGGAGGCCAATCGGGTGGATTATCTCATTGACGATATTTTCCAATTACTTTCGCTTTGTTTCATCACAGTTGGGTTGACTCAGAAGCTGCCGCTGACGTACGCCTCTTTATCGACTGTTCAGCGGTTATTGGAGCATTTACAAGAGAGTGGAGTTTACACGAATATGGAGTTATCTCCGATCCGGGAGCGGTTGGACAAGATGAGTGACATCATTCTGAACGAGGAGGACCAGAATTCCGACCTGGAATTGCGGATCTTGAAGCAGAAGTTGGAGAAGTGTCGTGCTCAATACGTCAGTTTACAGGAGCAAATCGGGCAAATCCCGGAAGAATTGCAAGGGTTATTGACTCAATTGGCCAATATAAGAAGACAATTACTCAATATGGTCACGAGTGAATGTGATCAGGACGATTTGGACCGCTTGAAGCTGGACTTGAAGTTACTGGAGAGGTCGGAAAAGGCCCAGAATTGCCAAACGTCACATGCAACTCTTATCAAAGGTTTGATTGACAAGTGTCATACGTTGATTCTGGATCTCCAAGTGCAGAAGATTGAAGTCGATTCCTCCTTGCAGCCTCTTTACGAGGATTTGATCCGGATCAAAGTGACGTTGGAGAATTTATTGGTCACGAGAAGGTGGACTTTGAGGGAGACGGATTTGTTTAACTATCAGAAACGATTACAAGAGATCGACAACGGTAGAGATGGAGGGAAATTCCTCAATCTGGAGGGAAAGGCTCCAGAGAAGGGCCAGTCCATTTTACTCTATTTGTTAAGAAGATGTTATCTGATCATTTATAAGTTGTTGGAGAGTTCGGAGCCGATCTCGGAACTGTTACAACCGATCCACAACCAATTATCCACGGTGAGAAGATGTTTACTCGACGTGAAACGGATGGGAGGGATCAGCTCGATAAGAGAACTTTATCCTTACCAACTCAAGTTGGCTTCCATTGATAATATGAGACAAGACGGGAAATTTATGTACGATGACCAGATCCCGGAGGGACAGGGGGCCTTGACCCTGCTTTTACTGGAATGTTTCGATATCGTTCACGAGTTGAAAATCGAGTTCTACGACTCACAAGAAGAAGAACTGGCCGACGACGCCCTGATCGAAACCACCAAGTCCAGCTCGGGAAAGGCCGATAGTTACGACTCAGATCATGACTCAGATCATGATCTAGATGAAGATGACGACGTCTACGATGTCCCAAGTTACGCCCTGAGTGTAAATGATAGTGAATTTAATACCGATAACTGAAAAGTCCGCTTTTCCTTATGATTGCCTAATGTAGTAAGTGCCGTTTTCCGGGTTGACTCTTTTTTTTCTGAGTCTTACCTTGACTCATAGTGAGTCACAAAGGTGGGAAGAGAAGTAAAGGGAAGGGAATGGAGGGTCGGTAAATTGAGTCGGGAGAGAAGATCATTCGATCCATTTAGAGCTTGTCTAGAGTTCCAGCCAACTTTTCCGCCTTCAATTACCTCTCCTTATCACTACCATCTCACCTTCAGTTAAGTCCGGGTAACCGCAAATTTTTCAATTAGTCATTGAAGAAAAAAAAGATAAAATCACCGGCTAATCTTCGACTCATCTTGTCTCTTCAGAAATAACATGTGTGGAATTTTTGCCGCTTACAAGGTTCCAGAAACCGAGGATTTCAAGGCCAAGGCCTTGGAGTATTCCAAGAGAATCCGTCATAGAGGTCCAGATTGGTCTGGTAACACGATCATGAACACCACGATTCTTGCCCATGAACGTTTGGCCATTGTTGGTTTGGACTCCGGGGCCCAACCAATTAAGAGTCCAGACGACAAGATTGCCCTTGCTGTCAACGGTGAGATTTACAACCACATCCACCTTAGAGAACAATTCCCAGATTACAAGTTCAAGACTCATTCCGACTGTGAGCCTATCATTCCTTTGTATCAAAAGTACGACATTGATCTGCCTAAATATATGGATGGTATGTTTGCTTGGGTACTTTATGATTCCGAGAAGGACAGAATTATTGCCGCTAGAGATCCGATCGGTATTACCACCTTATATATGGGAAAATCTTCTCTTAAGTCCGAGACGAGATATTTTGCTTCCGAGTTGAAGTGTCTTGTTGACGAGTGTGACGAGATTGTTCTGTTTCCTCCAGGTCACGTGTATGATTCCACCACTGACAAGCTTACTCGTTACTTCGAGCCAACTTGGTGGGACGAGGAAAAGATCCCAACCACTCCAGTCGATTACGACTTGGTAAGATCCACTTTGGAGATGGCCGTTAGAAAGAGATTGATGGCCGAAGTTCCATTCGGTGTTCTTCTTTCTGGTGGTTTGGATTCTTCTCTTATCGCAGCCATTCTGGCCAGAGAAACCCTGAAACTGTCCGCCGAAGCCACCCTGGGTGGTGTCGACGCAAACCACACTCTTACCGGTGTCGATGACAAGGGTAACTTGTCCTTGAACGGTTGGTCCAGACTTCATTCCTTCGCCATCGGTTTACCAGGCGCTCCAGATTTGATCCTGGCCAAGAAAGTCGCTGAGTTCATCGGTACCATCCATCATGAACATACCTTCACTTTAGAAGAAGGTTTGGATCTGTTACGTGACGTCATCTACCATTTGGAGACCTACGATGTCACCACGATTCGTGCCTCTACTCCAATGTACTTGTTATCTCGTAAGATCAAGGCTCAAGGTGTAAAGATGGTACTTTCTGGTGAAGGTTCCGACGAAATTTTCGGTGGTTATCTTTACTTCGGAAGTGCTCCTTCTGCCAAGGAATTCCACACGGAATGTGTCAAGAGAGTCAAGAACTTGCACTATGCCGATTGTTTGAGAGCCAACAAGTCCACCATGGCTTGGGGATTGGAAGCCAGAGTTCCATTCTTGGACAAGCAATTCTTGGAAGTATGTATGAACATCGACCCAGCCGACAAGGTGATCGACGTTGCTCAAGGTAAGATCGAAAAATACATCCTTAGAAAGGCCTTCGACACCTCGGACGATCCTTCGGCCAAGCCATACTTGCCACAAGAGATCTTATGGAGACAAAAGGAACAATTCTCCGACGGTGTAGGTTACTCTTGGATCGATGGTTTGAAAGATACCCTGGAAAAGGTCATCTCCGACGAGCAATTCAAGAAGCCAAAGGACATCTGGGGTGCCGACGTGCCAACCACCAAGGAAGCCTACTGGTACAGATGTATGTTCGACGAGTTGTTCCCTCAACCAGCTGCCGCCTCAACTGTCATGAGATGGATTCCAAAGGCCGAATGGGGTTGTAACGAAGACCCTTCAGGTAGATATCTGAAGTTGCATGAAGCTGCTGTAGATGATCTGAAGAAATAAACGTATAGATTGATATAATGTGCACTTAGCCACAAAAAATTAGTACTTACTTAGCCATAAAAAGGTACACTTCCTTCCTGCTTAGCCACAATTTTCCTTATCTCTTATCAAATAGATTTTTCTTTGCCGATGAAAAATTAAAGTTATAAGTCCAACACTAACACTATCCATCATGGCTCCAATTAAGGTTACTTTATCCGACGCTCCAGCTGGAAACCCACTTCTTTCCCCAGCCTTCAAGTCCAACGGTCACGTTTTCATCTCCGGTAATGTCGGTTCTGGACCAGATGGAAAGATCCCAGACGATTTGGCCGAACAGACCGAAAATGCCATTGCCAAATTCAAAAAGACTTTGTACCTGTCTGGTTCATCCATTGACAAGGTCATGAAGATCCTTCTCTTTGTTGGTCACCCAGCTTACGCTGCTACCGTCAATGAGATCTACCGTAAACATTTCACCAACCAACCAGCTAGATCCTGTATTGTTGTCGGATTCCCAGACCCTAGAATCAAGGTCGAATTGGAAGGTATTCTGCAATACGAAGAATTGAAACTGAAGTTATAGACTGCTTATACAATATTATAATATTATTTTAATTCTGTGTGTCGCGACAGTCACCCTTAACTATGGTGACACTGTCGCATTGAAATATTTTTTTTTTCTCTTTTATTGTTTTGACTTATTTAAAAGACGAGATGGGGCTTGAAGAGACGGGATCTTCCGAGTTAGACCAGGTCAGTTTGAGTTCTACGGAACGACCACAACAGATAGAGGCACATGGGGAACCTGTTAAGTTAATTAACTCTGCTACTTCATCACATGTCAGTGGCATACAAAAGCTCAGAAAGACTTTAACCTTTAGACGTAATACCACTACGACTATGCATGATCCCGAAAAGGGACGTGACACTCTAGAAGACCAAGAGATTGCAGAGGGGTTGGTGAATCTGCACGATTATTATCATTCGGACACCGACGACACTCTGGACGAGGCCTCTGTCTTACCTCATCTGGGAATGTATTTACTGAAGGAAGAGTACGATGATGAGATCACTAATGTGAATGATAAGTTCAGTGAGATCCCCCACAATGTCCAGACGGGTATTTTGTCCTCTTTATTGAAATTGTACAATCAAGAAACCCCAGTCACCACTCCCTACATCCATCACTCGGAATCAGAAGACGATGATGTCATCACTGCTCATAATGGCAGCCAGATCGAACTCAATCCTTCCAAATCTCTCAACGAATTAGACGAGATGAAATCGCGATTCAGCAAGAAATTCACCAAACCAGAACAACGAGGAAGATCTCCATTAAGGTTTAAGGCACATAAACGGAGTGCTTCCCGCACCCTAGCAACGGTTGCCTCGGCAATGAAAAGTTCCGACTCGGTGTTATTACCTAAAAAAGGTGACACCATCGAACTCCCCACATTTAAGAGCCGTCACCGCAAGAAAAGTCCGCACCTCAAATTGACTAATTTGAGATCGGGACCCAACCATTTCCTGAAGGCCAAAGCCAAGATCACCGTTCATATTGCCGACATTCTTCATCGACAAAAATTCATCCTTAAACTTTGTAAAACCTTCATGCTCTACGGTGCCCCCACACATCGTCTTGAAGAATCTCTTATCGGTACCGCTAGAGTGCTCGAGATCGACCTGAGTTTCATCTACTTCCCCAATTGTATGTTGATCTCCTTCGGAGATGCCACTACTCGTACCTCGGAAACTCATTTAGTACGATGTATCCAAGGTCTCGACTTGGGAAAATTACATGATGTCCACTTGATCTACAAAAAAGTGATGCACGACATGATCAGTGTCGATGACGGTCTTGCTGAGCTCGACCTGTTACTCAACCTGAAACCAAGATTCAACAGAGCCATCTTGATTCTTTGTTATGGTCTTAGTAGTCTTTTCATCACCTCTTGGGGTTTTAAAGGTGGTTGGAGAGATATGCCTATTAGTTTCGCCTTAGGTACACTCGTAGGTTTCCTTCAAATCATCGTCTCCCCCAAATCGAACACTTATTCCTCTCTGTTCGAAGTCAGCTCCTCCATCTTGGCTCTGTTTCTTGCAAGGGCTTTTGGTTCGATAGGCTCCAACATCTTTTGCTTTAGTGCCATTGCCCAAAGTTCTCTCGTAATGATCTTACCAGGTTATACCATCTTGTGTGGTTCTTTGGAATTGCAAAGTAGAAACATCGTCAGTGGGGCCGTCAGAATGTTCTATGCCATCATTTACTCCTTATTCTTAGGTTTCGGTATCATTCTTGGTTCCCTGTTATATAAATGGGTCGACCATTCTGCCACCTCCTCCACCACTTGCCCAACCTCCATCGAGATCTCCGATTACTATCGGATCCTCTTCGTTCCCTTGTTCGCTCTCACGCAACTGATCATCGGCCAACTGAAATATTCGCAGCTCCCCATCATGCTCTTCATCTCTTGTGCTAGTTATGTCGTGTATTACTTTGCTTCCAAACATTTCAGTTCCAGTGCCGAGTTCAGTGCTGCTATCGGGGCCTTCTTGGTAGGTGTCTTGGGTAATTTGTACTCGAGATTGGGTCAAGGTTTGGCAGTCACTCTGATGTATCCGGGCATCTTATTACTTGTCCCTGGTTCTATCGGATTGAAAAGTGCCTTATCTAGTGGTGTCCAGATTGCCGATGACATCGTCAACGGCTCAAGTAGTTCTTCCTCCTCCTCGGACAATTCCTTGAGTTTCGGTATTGCCATGATCGAGGTTGCCATTGGACTCTGTGTCGGGTTAATTGGTGCAGCAGTCGTCGTTTATCCCTTTGGAAAGACAAGAACAGGTTTATTCACTTTATAGTTATATATCGAATTCATCCACCAACGGTTCCCCCGGGACGACAAACTTGGTCTTGACGGGCAGAATTCCACAAATCTCCTCGGAGCTACTTCCGACACAACGAGTCAGTGGAGTGATATTAGCAGCAAAAGTGACTTGTTTCTGGTCACTCCACGGAGACCAATTCTTCTTTCTTCCACTCTTCTTGGAATACTTGAAGCTCCGGTATTGAACAGTCGAAAGAGTATAAAAGGGATACCCCCACATCTGAACAATGTTCCCCTTTGTGACATCACAAGAGTCACTCAAAGTAAAAGAAATCCCCTTACTGACAGAGACACCTCCAGTGAGAGAAAGCAGAGTCACAGTAGTGTCAGCCAACTTAACAGTGAACCCGGGACTCACACTCACTCCAACAGTGAAAGATTTGGAGGTGGAGCCTCCTTCTCCCAATCGGGAATCAAGACACAGAGTAAGAGGTGCCCCTATCGAGTCTTGATAAGTGTAAGGAGTATCGAGGGTGCGAACACAGTATTGTTTCTTCGACTTCCCGTCGTTACTACAATACTCATCAGTGGCTACGATGTGAACAGGGTAAGACGAATAAGGGCCGATATCGGCCGAAACTAGATTTTCGTAATCGCCGATATCAGAAACTTCCAAGTACGGAAGTGTCTCGTTTCGGCCGGTTGTAACCGTTTTGAGCTGCGGTTGAACAATAACCGAGCATTGAACGACAAAGACATGGAAAGCGACAAGATTCCAACGCATGTTGCTTATCTAAGACAAAAGCAGTCCCGGTAAAGGTTACTTTTATAGTGTATAAATTTTCATAATCTGCTCCCAGGGTTCTACGTACAGAATTAACATGATCGGGTGGAAACTTAAAAAAGGATACTATGCTGATGGAGAGAGAAAGTCAAAGTGAATAGAGAATTGAAAGTTTGGTCAAAGTTTTGTCTTTCTCCAACGTGGTTTGAGTGGGGATTAATTCTTGATAAGAATGACTGAGTCTCGGATTTAGATGGCCATTTTAGGGATTTTTTGAGGGAAATTAAGGTTTGCGTTCGTGCGTCTATAGCAGCCAATTTAAAGTTCGAATATTATTTAACTTTTTTTTTCTTGAACCGTGACCAGTGCTTAACTATGAGGAAGAGAAAAAAAAAGATAAGCAGAACAGATTCAGATCAGAGCTTTTTTCGTGGGAAAAAGTCTCGGCATGATCAAGAATGGGAGTGGAGTAAGGCTGCGGTGATGCAGGTTGCTAATCCGAGTTTAGAATGAGCACAAGACACGTGGAAAAAAGGGGAGAAAAAGTTTTTTTACAAGGCTTACAAAAGGGTAAAGAAAGATCAAATTTTAACACCGTATAAATAAAACAAGAGGGGGGATCAGCCAGTGAAGCCCCTATTCAATAGATTCAAGTAGACTCCGTCTTCTTTATGATGGAGAGGTAGAGAATGGGGCCATTTTGGTTCTGATCTGATGACTGAAGCCACTGGTGGGAGAGGGGGTGGCAGGTTGGGTGTAGAGACGATTCTGTAATTGGCAGGAGGAGAGGGTTTTTCGGAAGACGGATATTCTGGAACCGTGTCTTGGTAATTAAGGATAGCTTCCGGATAAAGATTCGGATCGAACAGAAGCGATTTGAATTTGTTATCCTCCGAAGGACGTGGAAGAAACTCTAAATCTTTCGTAGCAACAGAGTTCTTTTTGAGGTAATTATGATTGACGTAACTGATCAAGTGCAATCTCAGGTTATTATTGAGAGTCACTGAAAAGCTCTGTTTGATGAGCCCGTTATTTTTGTAGCGATAGCTTTCTTCCGGGTTCGACGACGGCAGGGGCGGAACGTCGTGGTTGAGGAAGGTGTAATTTTTGGTGTTTTCCATCTCTTTGTAGATGAGGAACGATCCACTGACCCGGGACAGTGACCAGGACTTCCCGTCCGTCCACCGTTTCATGCCACTCTCGGTCTCGTCCCAAATAAAGATCCCTCCACTGCGGATGAGTCTCGAACGCTCATATTCGGAAAGACGCCGGGTCGTTTTCGGAATCATCCCACACCGCAGAGCCTCGATGAGAATCATCGCATCCCGAGGAGTTAAAATAAGTCCATGATATGATTCCATAGCAACTGACTAAACTACGAAGCTCGCCTTTTTGGGGGCTATCCTTCTCCCTTTATATGCATAGAATTTACTCAAGACATTCTTAAAGGAACGGGAGTGCATCGTTTTCGGAACGAAGAAGAAGAAAAAAAATAATTTAAAGTTAGATAAAAAATCCTTGGCGACTCCATGGACCGCAGTCTAAATTTCTTGTTTGGACCAATCATGGTGGCTAAGCCGTGCCAATGTTTTTATTGTTATTCAACTTTAATTTAACTCTAAATTTGAGATCATCGGATTTAATGAATGGGGTTTTTGGGGAGCTGTACACGACAAGCTGAAAGGGATACTTGGCGGGCAGTGATGGATAGTTGCAGTATAGAGCTGTAGTGATGTAGAGCGATAGTGATATTGCTGTAATAGTGTAGAGAAGTAGTGATACAGTGTAATGCTTTAGTGATGTAGAGAAGTAGTGATATAGTGTAGTGCTTTAGTGATTTTTCTGCTTAGTGAGCCCTTATGCCACTTATGCCAGCGTTCCTGGCCTTACGATGTTAGAAAAAAAAAGATAAATCTAAAGCAGATTAATACTAAGACATCTAAGTACAGTACCATGGCGCCACGTCGGGGATTACACGTTACTGAGCATTCTAACTCTGAGTCTGATTCCAAGACTTCTGATTTCCATTATAATGGCGGAGCTGGTGGGTCGAGTCGTGCGAGCACGAAACTGCGGAACCTGGCGCTTCAGCAGTCTCAGCGGGAGTTCTTGGCCAAACATATCAACTCGAACGGGCCGCAGGACAAGAAGCCGATTGATCCGATGGATTTCGAGCTGATGAGCGACTCGGAATTAAGAAATTATAGCCGGTTTTACTTGGAGGAACTGGGCGTCAAGAGTTGTATGACCTTACAAGGTTACCTCTTGGAAAGCAAAATAGGAGAGAAGAGTTACTGTTTCCAGAATAAGAACCGGATCTCCAAACCGGAACTCCTGCTGGTGGCCAAGAGACATTTCAACGGATTACCCGTTAAGGAAAGTGAGGTGATTACGAACTTTATCTATAAAGTGACGAACCAGGACAAACTGTTCAAGTTGAAGTTTTCTCAGAGTGATTGATTCTGCAATTTCAGTCTCAGTCTCAAGATCATTTGTTCCTTCCGTTGTTGGAATTGTTGTTGTGGCGTTTGTTTCTCCAAGAGATTGTTGACGGTTTCTTCTATGGAGCCCGTTTTGGTCAAATCGGACACGACTGCTTCTTCCGTCAGATGAGGTACGATCTGTTGTACGATCTCCACCATGTCTTTGGTCACTGGACGTTTCACTTTCGGTTGTGGCGTCATCAGAACGGGTTTGGAGGGGAGGTTCTTCTTGGCTCCGCCGACGGGTTTGGCCCCGGTTTTGCCGGAACCTTCCGAACTATAAAGCTTCACTATAATGAATAAAATAAGTAATGCCCCGAAAAATGCCAATGTAGATGAGTCCATGAAGTATAGGTAGTTCTGTCTTGTCTGTCTTGTCTCTCTTTCTTTAGTGTTCTTTTTTTTTGGATCAGAAAAAATTACGTGAAGTTGGCGTTTTGTGCACGTCTTTTTCTCCAGATAAGCAATCGGACTTTTTTTGTGGTAGTGTACTGAGGTCGAAGAGTCATCAGGCCACAATAGCGGGACGGAAGGGAAGGAAGGAGGGAAGGAGGGAAGGAAGGAGGGCAGGTAGGTAAGTAAGTAGGTAAGTAGGTAGATAGGTATGTAAGTAGATAGATAAGTAGATAGATAAGTAGGTAAGTATAAGTAGGTGAATACTAAGTAGACATTCCAGTACAGTACCACTTACTCTTCCACCCCCGGAAGGCAGAGATTGTCCTGCCAAAATAACGCGGAACCCCCGCCTCTATGCGGAAGAAGGCAGAAAAAAAAAGAGTCAGAAGTGAAATAAAAAAAAAAAAAAAGAAGGTATCAAATAATTATAAGGGAGAAGTGACTGGGATAAGGGTCGATGGGAATAGAGGATGCCGCATCGATTTTTTCTGAATAAGGATGAGAATGTAATGAACAGTCCTGGATTATCGTCCAGTGCTAGTAAGCGGAGTTTTCTCGGGTTTCTTGGGAAGTCTTCGTCGAACGCAAGTTTGAGTAGTGTGGAGGAGAGTCATAATAGTAATGTTACCATTGGGCATGGCGGGTTGCATGGGCAGGTCCCCCATGGTCATGCACAAGGTCATCATGGGTCTATGGTGGAATTGAAGCGGTTTTTCCGCCCCAGTAAGAAGAGTCTTTCCAAGTCGCCCTCCACGACGTCAAATGCCGGGACGGTGACGCCGACGCTTCAATCGCCGACGTTTACGCACGATTCGAATAATAATATGATCATCAATACGTATTCGACATTCCAAGACGATATAGAAGGATCCATCAACCAGAAATATGGGAAGTTGGGTGACGTCATTGGGTCTGGAGTTGGAGGATCGGTTAGATTATTAAAGAGGGAGTCCGATGGGCGGACGTTTGCCGTCAAGGAGTTCCGGCCTCGGCGGGCCAATGAGACGTTTAAGGATTACAGTAAGAAATGCACGCTGGAGTTTTGTATTGGGTCGACATTACATCATACCAACATCATTCAGACGTTGGACATCATTTGTGACAACAACCATTTCTATGAGGTGATGGAGTATGCGCCCGTGGATTTCTTTGCCGTTGTCATGTCGGGGAAGATGACACGGTCCGAAATCAATTGTTGCTTGAAACAGATCATCTCGGGGACTCGGTATTTGCATAGTACCGGATTACTGCATCGGGACTTGAAGTTGGACAATTGTGTGGTGACGCGGGATGGGGTGATCAAGATCATCGATTTCGGGTCGGCGGTGGTGTTTAAGTATCCTTTTGAAGACGATGTTGTGATGCTGCATGGGATAGTGGGGTCCGATCCGTATTTACTGCCGGAGGTGTTGACTAATACTCATAGTTACGATCCACAATTGGTGGATATATGGTCCATTCTGATCATCTATTGTTGTATGACGTTGAGGAGGTTTCCATGGAAACTGCCAAAGTTGTCGGATCCGAGTTTCAAGTTGTATTGTATGGAAGATGACGTGGAGCATGATTATGTGAAGAGTGCAGAGAATCATAGGGTGTTGATGCAGAAGAGAAGACTGAAGCTGAAGGAGGGGTTGGTGGGGGAAATGGAGGGGTTGAGGGTGGAAGAAAAGGAGACAGAGACAAAGGGAGAGAAAGAGGCAGAGACAAAGCCAGAGGGAGAGAAAGAGAGAGAACTGCAAGCAGAGACAGAACTGCAAGCAGAGACAGAACTGCAAGCAGAGACAGAACTGCAAGCAGAGACAGAACTGCAAGCAGAGCCAACAGAGCCACAGCCACAGCCAGAGGCTGTGGCCGTAGACTCAGTTAAAGAAGCCCCTGTAGAGCCCCCGACGGTGGAAGTGCGACTGGAGCCAGAAGTACAGGAAGAGGCACAGATAGAAGTACAGGAAGAGCCAAAGAAAGCCCTGGAAGAGGTTGAGGTAAAGGAGACTACTGAAGTGAGGGAACTGCCAGAGCTGGTGGAGGCTCCAGCTGCCCTGGATACTGCCCTGGAAGAGGGCCTGAATACTGTCCTGGGAGATGGCCTGGCAGGGCTGGAGGAGTCACTGCCAGCTGCAGCTACCGCTGCAGCTGACGCTTCAGCTTCCGGTTCAGCTTCCGCCAAGCCCGAGAAGCCCGAACGCCGCCAACACAAATCCTCCCACAAACAAATCCACGGTCCCTACCGTCTCATGCGTCTCCTCCCCCACCTGTCCAGACCGCTCATCTCGCGCATGTTAGCCGTCGACCCCGCCCAAAGAGCCACTATGAACGATATTTATAACGACAGCTGGTTCAACGAAATCCGTATGTGCACTGAATGCCCAGAAGCGGGTCATACTCATACCATAGTTGAACCTGATCAACCACTCGATAATGCATAGTTTTTATTTTTTTTTTTTATATAAAGAAGAAAAAAAATGAGAGCTTAACTTTTTTTGTTTACTGTAGTCATCACATGAATACGTTAACTACGCGACAAGAGCGGGAGCTTCACAAGGCGATTCTGCAGTATTTGCTACCGAAATTGCAATCTCATCCGTCTCTACAAGAGGAACTTCTATCTGTTTTGGATACCAACCCCGTGGAAATCCCGGATCATTACCTTATAAAGAAGTGGACGGCGGTACTACGACTTCAGAAGAAAGTGCTTGAACTTGAGTCGACACTCGAGCAGTATAAAACGGAAGCCGTTCTTCCCCAATTACAAGGCCACGATGATTGGATCCCGCAAAAAATGGGCAAATTACTCAAGATTTACGGCATCAACCCCTCGGTAACGTGTGTCTCTATCCATCCACAAGAACCCCTTTTGGCCTGTGGAACGAATGAAGGTACCATTGTGATATGGGACCTTCTTAATTTGGTAGAGCCAATCAAAGTCATCAAGAATGCCCACACGAAAAACGTCAATTCGCTCCAATTCTCCCCCACAGCCCTCACACTTCAATCGGGTCTCCCCCCACAATTTCTTCTCCTGTCCCTGTCCTCCGATCTCTCGATCAAAATCTGGTCTCCCTCCTTCGAATGTATACGATCCCTCACAGGGCATGATCATCTCATCAGTCATGTACTTTTCAATCAGAACCAGCTCGTCTCGTGCTCACGTGACAATTCGATCAAGATCTGGGATTTGAGTAGTGGATGGTGTTTGAAGACCTTTGTTGGACATAGTGATTGGGTTCGTAAGATGGACCTCAGTGGAGAATACGTGTTGTCGTGTTCGAATGACCAAAGTGTGCGGTTATCCCACCTCCAATCAGGGACCGGTATCGGGTTAATGATCGGTCATAATCAGGTGGTGGAAACTTGTAAATTTGCCCCGGAACTGAGCTGGGAATGGCTCGATAAACTCTGCCAGGAGAAATTGCCCGATCAATACCTGGTATTACTGCATGAAACGTACACTCAATTGAAGTACAAATATTGTGTCACTGCCGGTAGAGATGACACCATCAAATTATGGCTTTTACCATTACCTCAATTAAGACCCCATCGGTCTCCCCTCGCCTCGGCCAACCCGCGTGGTACTTTAATAATGACACTCAACCATCACTCGTCTTGGGTCAGAGACCTCCTGTTCCACCCAAAGGGGAGATTCCTCTTCTCTGCCAGTGACGACAAAACCATCAAATTATGGGATTTACAAGACGGAGCAAAATGCGTACATTCCTTGACCGGACACGAACTGTTCGTCAATTGCATCACCTTCGCTCCACCTATCAAAGACCAGCTCACTGACGAGGTTGGGGTGCGCAAATACTTCGTCAGCGGAGGAGTAGATAAACTTATCGTCTGGATTTAATATTCTATTTACTTTATCTAAGCTTCAACAGCAGTCAAGACAGTTCTGAAGCTGAACGGTTCGTACAACAGACCCTCACCTTCGAAATACTTACTCATACTCTCCACCCAATGCAATCTCAACGAATGTAACATCAGCGAAGTTCCCTCCATCACCACCAAAATCACCACGGTCAAGACCAACCAGAACAGGAACATCAGCACGGTAGTGAAGACACCTCCCAACCCGGTCATTCCAAAGGCATTGTTGATGGTCATCGACCAAAGAACGGTACTCAATTGAGCATGAGCCAAAGACAAAGCCCATAATCTCAAGTAAGAAGCAGTATGGGAAACACAGTTCAAACAGAATTCAATGGTGTGAATCACTTGGTGGATCATGACGTCTCCAAAAGTGTGCTCTTCATGCTCTTCGTCATCTTGTACAATCTCAGCCAACAAATCATTTTGAGCTTCTTGTTGTCCCAATTCTTCGTAATGTCCTTCCTTGTGAGTGAGTTTAAAATGCAAAGGTTTCAGTAACAATAACCATGGAACACAGATCAAGGCAATCACCAAAAGGAAGACCTGGATTTGCGATTGGCCACGATAAAGAGGTTCCAGAACGGTACCTGGACTCAAGAACATCGAAATCAACATGTTCAATAATCCTGGAGGAGATTGACCAATCAGATACCAATCGACAGTCCACTTGTACACGATACAGAGAGACAAGTAACCAAAGATACCTTGCATGAACAACAAACCTGGAATGAAGTTTCCGACAAAGTCGATGGTGGACTTGAAGTGGAAGGCGTTAACCAGAGCAAACATATAGGAATAGGTCATGTGTAAATAACCCATCAAAATACTCAACTTCATCTTGTAAGAGTTGGTGAACAACAACAGATTATCGGTACCGTGCCACAGTGGATCAAGACCAATTGGATAGACACCGGTCTTGACTGGAGAGACAGTCTCACCAACGTTGAAATCCGTTGGCCATTCCCAACCACTCTCAAAGAAGGTCATCGATCTACTGAAGATATCGTTGTACAAGAACCCGGTGTACATCGAAAAGATACCCATTAACAACAAGATGTATCTTCCAGTGAAAGCCATATCGGATATTTCATCCTTCTTCATACGAGCAATCAGCTTTTCGTGCCAGACCATCATCCCGGCAACGAGAGTCAAGATGACTCCGTGTCCTAAATCACCAAACATGATGGCGAACATGAAAGGGAACGTTACAATGGTAGGTAAACCCGGGTTTACCTCACGATAGGTGGCAATTCCGTAGGCATCACAGATGTTTTGGAACAGTTGTGTGAATTTGTTGGTACGATGGTATGTTGGTGGGGTCTTTGTCGTGGATAACACGTTGACAATGACTGGTGTGCTTCCTGTAGCTTCACCAGCCTCGTCAACAGATCCACCCAGAGCTTGGGTCAATGCCGTTTGGACATCTTCCAACTCGTCTTGTGGAATCCAACCTTCCAGAATCAAACATTTTCTATTCAAATCGTAGTGACAGTTGTTCATCATTGCGTAGACGGCTTTTTCCAACTTGATGGCATTCCACCAGACGTTCAATTCCAATGAAATGGCACTCAATTCGCTATTAAGAGATCTGTTCGTGGTATCCAATACCGTATTGACGTCTTTCAATTTCAATTCCACCTCCAGTTTTTGCTTTTCTCTCAGAGCACGTGATTGTTCGACAAAGTACAAGTCAGAGTCAAGGGATTCACAGATCTTTCTGATACGGGTCAATAACAATTCACCATGAGCAAAGATGATGAAACATGACTTTGGAATGTATTCCTTCGACTTGGCATCGAATAACGGTTCTTCAATATCGGAGCTCTTCATGAAAAGATTACCACGTAAGGATCTCCACAAGACTTGTTGTAAGACAGCCACCTTTTCTCTGGCAATGACACCGGTGAGGAAGTTGGTAGGAGCTTCTCCACCATTTTCGGCGATCTCCGAAGCTGCAAGGTCGGCCACTTCAGCAACGGCACCGTCGAAGAATTCCTCATTCTCTTCCAATACCCATTTCAATTGGACCAAATCTCCAGCTTGAGCTGCTAATTCATGACTACTACTGACCAATTGTTCGACACGTTCTTCTAATAACTCAGCATTTTCCACCATCTCGTCCACCTGACTCGGCTTCAACAACTTGCCCACCTCCTTAGCATCTTCTTCTATATATGGCAGGTCAGTCAAGGGAATGCCTCTGGTATCCAATTGTTTAGCAAAGTAACGATATTGACGCTCAACATTGTCCAAGCGCTTGATTTCCTTGACGAAATCCCTTTGGAAGGTGTTCACTTTCGAGTTCAAATCCCGGAATTGGACATTGCCCAAATTACCAAGTTCGTACATTGCCTCCCGCGAAATCTCCGCCGGAATGTACAATTGAATAAGGCTCATCTGAGCAGAACCTTAAACGGCGTTAGTAAACTTACTTTCTTCTCCTCAATTGATCGATGCACTTACGAAATACTGCCTCTTCCTTCATGGTATTCCTCTATCGTTTAGCCGCTGAAATGGAATTGAAGTTTTTTTTTTTTCTGTACAAAAAAAGCAGCCATTGTTAGTGAGAGAAATTACGCGTGAGAGATACGACTGTATAGGAAAAAAGTAGCATTGAAAGGGTAAATATGAGAACTAAATTACACAAGGGGGGGTACATCAATACGTTACAATGTCCAATTCCGACTCATCTTGGTCGTCGATGTCGGAGGTCAGTTTCTTGTGGGAGTCGTAGACCTGCCATTTTTGGCGGATACGGCTCAGGACGTACTCGGCACTGCCGACATGGATCCTGGTAAGGAGATCGAACAATTTGATGATTCTGGCCCGATGTTCAGGCTTGATACAGCAAATGCCCAATTCCCACAAACTGGCCTGGATCATCATGAGCCCATAGTCCAAGAACGGAGTATCGGAGTCCAAGAAATGTAACACTGACAACGTCTGTTCCACCAATTGTTGTACTACAGAAGAGTCTCTAGCCAATTTGAACACTTTACGGAAGATCATCAACATCCCACCAAGAGTGGCCATTTGTTGTGAGATATCATACCAACAGAAGGTCTTGACCTGCCCTTCCGGCGTGGTTATAGTGACCAAGGCTGACGGAGGAAGTCTAGCCCCTCCAGTCCAACCGGGAGGAACAAGAGCATCGGTACTAACAATACACCATTTACTCTCTTCTTCGAACCGCAGCAACAAGGCTATCAGATCATGGATCACGGGCAGTTTACTCTTACGTTGTTTGATGAGTAATTTGATCATATCCCGACATATCCCGGTCACGGCAATGGTGTAACCGTTGAGTAAATTGAACTCGTCCTCTACCAAAAGCCCGAGCAGATGAAGGAATTTACGATCACTTTCATCGACATTGATGAGCATATCCATCTCATCTTCCGAATCAAAAGTACCTCCCAATGGCAGTCCACCTGACCCGGCCAATATCTCAAAGGTGATATACCAAGTAGCACACATAGTAAACACCAAAGAAGAGGCATGAGTGTCGGTACCCTTCTTCTGTTGCAGGTAGATCAACAACAAATCCTTGGCTCCTCTCAAATGAGCTCTCCATGCCTGGTTCTTACTCGAAGCATTCTCGGAAGTGAGAAGCAAGATGGTAAGAAGAAGTGGTTCGACGTGTTCTAGAAGCTTTCTTTTGGCAGAATTCAAGATCTTACTTAACAGAGCCAACGAGTTGGAAAGGTAAGTGAAGTACTGTTGTTCGTGTTCAGGGGCCGGCTGAAGTTTCATCCGTGACCGTGCACCACATGCCAAGACCAGTGACATGAGGTAGGCGTTTTTCGTCGCCAAGGTGAGAAGAACATCTCGCATACGATTACTCGATACGGAAACGAAAGGGATGATGACTTGAGCAAAATCGTTATAGAAGTATTCGAGGTAGAGTTGGTGAGGTTCTCCTAGGTTGAACAGACTTAGTTGCACTTGAGGAATGAAGGTAAGATGACGCATGTTGTAGGAGATTGGCTGGATATGGTCGGGGGTATTGTAATGATGAGGCAACGAGTGGATTTTGTGTCTTGGGAGGGGATGGGTATGGGAGGAGGTTTGGAATTCTAGAAGGGGCCATTTCTGGGGGAGTAGTTGGGGTTGTGTGGGCAGATCGACTCCTTCGAGCTTTTCCGTCAACATGTCGTTCAAACTTTGCAGCATCAAATTGGCATTGTTGACAAAGAGATCGTCATGGAAGTAATCGGGGATGCTCATCAATGGGTCCAACAGGAGTTGACTGGAGTCGGAGGAGCCTGTGATAGAGACCGGAGATTCCATTTTCACTCCCAGGGAAGGTTGTTGGGTGGTGGTATTCGATGTGGGTTGAGAAGAGCCCGAGTTTTGGTAGGGCATGAATTGAAGGGAGGGTTCCGCCTGATTGAGAATATTGGGTAGCAGTAAGGGACTGTCGTACTTAAAGGCCATTCTATTTTCGGAGGTGGGAGAGACGTTCGTTCGAAGTCCCGACTCGGGACTCGCCGAGGGAACAGGCCGGTTCTTCGTCTTGTACACCACCGGCTCATAAACACACTCCTTTCCAAGGCGTTCACAATGCCAACAAGTGGGCTTCCCTTCGTCACACTGCTGCGAGTTAGTACTGGTGTCAATGGCATTTCTTCGACACACTCACCTTCATCTTGCGCCTTTTACATTCTTTACACCCATTTTTACTGTATTTCCTCTTTGGTCGGGCCTCTTTACCTGAATATTCCATCGGGATTTTTATGGTGAAATCTTTTTTGGGCCGTTTTTTTTTCTTTTTTGCAGCCGCATGATTTTAAAAAAGGGGGCTACTCCTTATCTATACAAGGTTTACTAACGGGACTATAGATGGTCTACCATGGGCACATTGTAATGGCAAAACACAAGATGAAAGTCTGGTGATCATTATTTGACACTCGGTGTGACTTAATTTGTGTCCAAACATAATGGCTGATCGACATGCTTTGGAGTTTAAGTAGTACTTTAATAATGCAGGAATTTGACGGGAGAGTTGGAGAATGTCGGAGGAATGGGCGAGGGCAACAGATTGGATTTGAAGGAGGAGGGATTTGAGTCGGCTGTGGCTGATCAGAGGAGGTATAAAGGAGGGTAAAGAGTTGATTTGAAGAGTGGCAGAGCGAGTCTCAATTTCGAACCCCCAAAATCGGAGCAGCTCATAATTGAGCATTTCGAGTTCCTCGTACTCCAATTCTACAACTAGAGGAGGATTTAGAGGTGTCTCAGACTCTTCCGAGAATCTCCGATCCATGTACAGTTTAGTTTCGTCTTCTACTTTGATCCGTTCATCACAAGCATGTTGATCGACAGCCAGTAATATGCGGTCTGAACTTTGAGTCAACCGCACTAAAATGAACTTTGTATCGAGTTGACCAATGACGGAACAAGACTCTAACGACCGGGGCTCTATCCGGATAGAAGATACTCCGGGAAAGTAGGTCGATTTGTATTGTAATTGGTGCACTACATCGATGTCATAGGGGGGCTTGGTCATGGTCTCACTGAAGAGTCTTTTGGCAGGGTTGGGCTTTTTGTCTAAGGCAGTCAAAGCTTGTCTGAGGAGATTTCTTATAGACTCAAGGTGCTCAGGTTGCCATATGACTTTTGAGGGATCTTGGATTAAGTCGGATGTGGACCTCGGTCCCGTCACTTTAAAGACGTAGATCGGGTACGTTCTACTCAGATTAGATTTAGTTGGCGATTTCAATTTCGTCGGAGAGAGTTGGTTCTTGAAGTTGGGCAACACTTGCTGTGTGGTATTGGTGAGTCCAGCTCCAACAATCCACTTATTAATATCCTTAGAAAGTAACTCTTCAACAACGACTCTACCATTGTAGAAGACAAATTGAAGTGAAGACGTCACCACCGAACTCAAAGCCACAACCCCAGTCAATTGAAAGGCACCTAAACTCAGAGTGATGTCATAATAATCCTCTCCAATGTTAATACCGTGAATGGCTCTTAACAACTCAGGAATGGAATCTTCGTTCACCATAGTCAACAACTCGTCATTGACCATCACCCGTACCTGGCATTGACTAACGGCACAAATAGCAAAAACGACTCTTCGTAATCGGCTCAGCAACTTCCCCGGGGCCTCATCCCGTAACCGGTTCAATCTCACCGGGAAATTACTAAACAAATTAGTCACCTTCACCAAAGTCCCATTCCCCTCTCCTTCAACCTGTTCGGTCTTTCTCGAGAGACCATCAATGACCACTCTACTCAGTACCTGCCCTCGGGTCTTCGTCACCACTTCAAGCCGACTACTGCACTCCAGGATCGCACTCAACAGCTGCCCACGGAACCCGAAGGTCGTGCAGTGTTCAAATTTCTTACTCGAATAATGCTGTCTTCCTACTGCATCAATATTTTCCGGAGATATTCCGGCCCCATTATCCTCACAAGAGACTTGAAAAATCGGGCTCGTGTGAACGTCGATTGTCACTTGCGAAGCTCCACTGTCAATTGAATTTTCCAATAATTCCCTTACTACCGAAGAAACATCGTCAATTACAACACTCGAAACAAGGTCCTGCCGTATTCGGTCCGGTAGTCGTTGTATTCTAGTGTCGGCCATAAGTGGCTTTTTTGTGCCTTTTGCCTTTTTCGATATTTTTTTTTTCCGACCGATTCGAAGGTGAAGGAAAGGAGTGCGGTATTAATTGAGATTACACCGACAAGTATATACGAAGTTGGGGAGGGCACCAAAATAATGCATGACGAAAGGGAAATTTTTCCGGAGAGAGTGTGTGGGATGCACGATTATCTGTTGGGCTTGGTGCGAAATTCCGAATTGTGGTGGGGCAAGGTACTAAAAGGAAAGTACGTCGGAGGGCGGATTTTTTCCTTACTTTCCGTTTTTGTGCCCTTCTCCCCATGGGGAGATACATAATTCGGATTATATCGGAGACAACCCCCAATTTAAGATTGCTACTTTCATATCGTGATGATACCCCAGATTAAATAATTACCTCAGACCACGTCAATTTCCAGGTTTGATATTTTTTATTTATCCGGGGTTTAAGTGTGGAGTCAAGGAGGTGGGGTGATTGTTAGGGGAAAAAATGATCCGATTATTCATGCAATACTGGAATTTATCCGGGGGACAAGGGCAAAAAAAAAAAATACCAGGAGATCTCATGCAGTGCAGGGGGAAAAATTTTCGACGATATAAATATTGGGGAGAAACACTGCATTGGTACTTTGTTTACAAGTATACACAAAACTTTTAGTTTATACATAGCAATACAATATGGTTCATTTAGGTCCAAAACAACCACCTTCAAGAAAGGGATCCATGGCTGATGTGCCAAGATCTTTACTTGATGAGATTACCAAGTACCAAGATCTCTTGACTGTTCCAGCCGAGAAGTTGACTCAAATTACTGAGCATTTTGTTTCCGAGTTGCAAAAGGGTTTGTCTGTTAAAGGAGGTAACATTCCTATGATTCCGGGTTGGGTTGTCGAGTATCCTACCGGTAATGAAACCGGTGATTATTTGGCTATCGATCTTGGAGGAACCAACTTGAGAGTTGTTTCCGTCAAATTGTTGGGAGGAGGTAAATTCGAGACTGAACAGTCCAAGTACCATCTTCCACCACCAATCAGAACCACCAAGAACAGAGACGATTTGTTCGGGTTCATTGCCGATTCTTTAGCTACTTTTGTTAATGAGATCTTCCCAGATGGTGTTGCCGAAGGTCAAGTCTTACCTTTGGGTTTCACCTTCTCTTACCCAGCCACTCAAGCCAAGATTGACTCTGGTGTCTTGAAAACCTGGACCAAGGGTTTCGACATTCCAAATGTCGAAGGTCATGACGTTGTTCCTTTGTTGGAGGAACAACTTAAAAAGAGAAACTTACCAATTAAGGTCACCGCTTTGATCAACGACACGACCGGTACTTTGGTTGCTTCTCGTTATACCGATCCTTTGGCTACCATGGGATGTATCTTTGGTACTGGTGTCAACGGTGCATACTACGATGTCGTCAAGGACATTCCTAAGTTGGCCGGTAAATTGGCCGACGATATTCCTCCGGAATCGGTCATGCTGATCAACTGTGAGTATGGTTCCTTCGACAACGAGCACTTGGTCTTGCCAAGAACTAAGTACGACGTCTTGATTGACGCTCAAAGTCCAAGACCAAACGAACAAGCCTTCGAAAAGATGATTGCCGGTTATTATTTGGGTGAAGTGTTGAGATTGATCTTGGTCGACTTGTACGAACAAGGTTTGATCTTGGAGTCCTACAAACACGACTCCGAGGCCATTAAGAACTTGAACACTCCATATATCTTGGACACCGAAGTCTTGTCCATCATCGAGTTGGACCCATTCGAAAACTTGCAAGATACTTTGGAATTGTTCCAAAAGAAGTTGGCCTTGGAACTTACCCAACCAGAGAGAAAGTTGGTTAGAAAGTTGGCCGAGTTGATCGGTACCAGAGCTGCTAGATTGGCTATTTGTGGTATTGCTGCTGCTTGTAAGAAGACCGGTACAGAGGTTGCCCACGTTGCCTGTGACGGTTCTGTCTACTCCAAGTACCCTAACTTTGTCGAAAGAGCCGAGAACGGTTTGGCCGATATTTTTGGCTGGAAAGAGCAAGGCTTGAAGCCAGCCAAGTACCCAATTAAGTTGGTCGCTGCTGAGGACGGTTCCGGTGTCGGTGCTGCTATTATCGCAGCTTTGACCGACGCAAGATTACTGAAGGGTTTGTCTGTCGGTTTGAAGGATGCTTAATTACGATTTATGAGATATATAATAATAGAATTGAATTCATAGAAGTGACAATGTAGGCAGACACAAAATACACTGAAATGAGTGTATTGCGACTAGAGTAATGAAATTCCTTTCATAGTTATCTCAATTCCCAACAAACTCTTCCCTCGTGCCATTCCTCGTGTCCTCCCTCTTGTCCACCTTCTCACGCCCCCTTTCTACCATTTTCTGAGCCGCACCGAAAAAAAATCTGAAAAAAAAAAATTTTAATACCAGAGAAGAGATACAAGTACAGTATAAGATGAGTGAGAAGTTGACTAAGAAACAAAGAAAAGCTTTAGAGTTCAAGAGCAAGAGTAAAGGAGAAGAGATTCCTGTTAAGGAAAAGAAGGTGGAGGAAGCTGAAGGGACAACTGAAGAGGTAATACCTAAGAAGAGAAAGACCAGAAGAGGTAAGAAGGGGAAGGGACTTGCAGCACAGGCTGGAGGAGAGGGGCCTAGATTCATATTATTCGTTGGTAACTTACCGTACGACATCTCGCAACAAGAATTAATGGCACATTTCAAGAATTCCAGCCCGGACCGGATCAGAATAAGACAAGACAAGGGCATTCTGTTCTTGGAGTTCTACAATATACATCAGGATATCAAGAAGAAAATCGACATAGCATTAAAACAGCATCATACTATACTTAAGGAACGGAAGATCAATGTCGAGTTGACTGTTGGAGGAGGTGGTAATTCCCAGACCCGTTTGCTGAAGATCAAAGAGAAGAACGACAAGTTGGCTGTCGAACGTAGAACCACCGTTGCCAAGGCAGCAGCTTCCAAACTGACAACCACCACCACCGCAGAGACCGAGACAAGTCAACCTTCCGAGAGTAAGGGGACATTTGTGCATCCTTCTAGAGCCAAGTATATAAATTAAAAATTAAATTCGTTTTATAATATCACACACTTCTTAGCCTTTCTGACCTTCTTTTCGCCATTGGCTGTGGACAGCAGGGTTGGGGATTGTTTCAGTTTCTTCTTATCGAAGGGCAGATCCGAGGTTACCGGTGGATGTAAGACCGATCTTATCAGAGTCTCGAAGACCAGTTCGACACCTTCTCTCGTTGCGGCGGAACATTCCAAGTACAGGCAACAACCGATTTCCAGGGCAAGGGCCTTACCTTGTTCTTCCGAGATTGGGGCGGTGCCCATTGCGGAGAGATTGTCCAATACATGAGGATCATCTCTAAGATCCAATTTGGTTCCGACCAACATTATCAACATTTCTTTGGTCGTATGATGACGTATTTCTGGGATCCATTTGTTCTTGACGTTTTGGAAGGAGGTTGGTTCTACCAAGGAGAAACAGATGACGAAGATCTCTGTCTGTGGATAAGAAAGCGGTCTTAACCGATCATATTCTTCCTGTCCTGCCGTATCCCAAAGACCAAGCTTGACCAATTGGTCATCTACGACGGAATTGGCAGAGTAATTATCGAAACTATGGGTCGTTAGTAAGAGTCAACGTAACATCAATCAATCGAACCAAAGCCAAATACACTCAAAAGAGCATATTAGACAAAGCGCCGACCAACCGCTCTTCTGAATAGGGCAACTTACACCGTTGGAATGTAATCATGAGGGAAACTATTGGTAGTGTAACTAATCAACAAACAAGTCTTACCGACGGCTCTAAAGTGTAACAGTTAGTATAAAGAACATCACAAATGACCTCTCGCACCACATATTTGTACTTACCCATCACCGACGACAACACACTTGATACTTCTAACGTTAGACATAGGCGTTTAAAAGTAAGTATAAGATAATAATTTGCTGGTTTTTTTTTCTTCCCTCCTATTTTGTGAGGCTTACTTTGACTTATAAAGGAAAGGGAAAAAATCGAAGGGCTTCACTCGTAACTAGAGCGTAACAATAGAGAGACCAGAAAAGTGAGGCAGTCCGATGACGAAAGATGCACCTAAAAGTCTCCGCTGAATAAATACTACACTTTTCTCCCAATGACGTGGTCAAATTACATGAACCAAAGTAATGACGGTGATCTAATCGTTTTAACTATGTGATGTCTCCTTATCTCACCAATTCCGCCTTAATCTATCCCCAATACGATATATATCTGCCACATAACTTTACGTGCCATTAAGTAAAATGCAGATGCACAAGTTTTTTTTCTGTGTCAGTAACATTCAAAATTTTTCACTTTTTTTTTTTTCAAATAAAAATTTTTTTTTTTTCGACATTTGACTTTTCATAATCACCATTACAAATATGTCTAACCAATTGATTTCCAAGAAGAGAAAGCTTGTAGCTGACGGTGTTTTCTACGCCGAATTGAACGAATTCTTCACCAGAGAATTAGCCGAGACCGGATACGCTGGTGTCGAGGTCAGAATCACTCCATCCAAGACCGAGATCATCATCAGAGCCACTCAAACCAACGCTGTTTTGGGTGAGGACGGTAAGAGAATCAGAGAGTTGACCTCTTTGGTCCACAAGAGATTCAAGTTCAAGCCAGGTACCGTTGTCTTGTACGCTGAGAGAGTCCAATACAGAGGTTTGTCTGCCACTGCTCAATGTGAGTCCTTGAAGTTCAAGTTGTTGAACGGTTTGGCCATCAGAAGAGCTGCTTACTCTGTTGTCAGATACGTTATGGAATCTGGTGCCAAGGGTGTTGAAGTTGTTGTTTCCGGTAAGTTGAGAGGTGCCAGAGCCAAGGCCATGAAGTTTGCTGACGGTTTCATGATCCACTCCGGTCAACCAACCAAGGACTTCATTGACATTGCTACCAGACACGTCTTGATGAGACAAGGTGTTTTGGGTATCAAGGTTAAGATCATGAGAGACCCAGCTGCTGCTAAGGTTGGTCCAAAGGCCTTGCCAGATGCCGTCAAGGTTATCGAGCCAAAGGAAGAGGACGAGGTTCCTCTGCCTTACGCCAAGGACTACAAGCCAGCTCCAGAGGCTGCTGAGTAAGTAGTGTAATAAAGTGTTAAAATAGTGTGATGTAGAATAGTCGTTAGCTCAGAAGCCTGACGGCTTCTGAGTAATTGTTAATCCATCTTAACAAATCTCTCATAGCTTGTCTCTAACAGGCTAAGATCCGCTAAAAATGCTAAGAAAAAGTCTTAAGAAAAAATCTTAACTCTCCCGCCTAAGTGCCTACCAAAATCCTTAGCAACAAAAAGATCACAAAAAAACAATTCCAATCCCTTAACAGCGTATCTTCGACAGCGGTTACTTATACAAGATGATGTCATACAAGGATATTTTACCGATTGGGACGTCATTGATCATTGCCTCGACGTCTTTTCTTCTTGGAGTGATCTATTCCAATTGGTTCTACGACTATCGGACCTTATATAGTGGTCTTGCCACTGCTCTGGATTTCCAAGAGTCGTTAACTCATTACAAATTACTCGGGCAATCTCCGCCCTTCATTATGCACACTATGCATGGAGTGATTGGTATTGGATTGATTGGTTGTATCATTAAGGTTGTCAAGCCTGCTGAGGACGTCAAATTGTTCGAATACGGTACTTTAGGTCTGTTCTTATTGGCGGTAGTCATTTACTTGACCAACGTTAGAACCGGTATCTTGAGTGCCATTTACAACCAATGGGGAGAAGTTGACGAGAACACTGGAATCAACGTCATTGCCGCCTCGCAAATGATGATCGTCTTGGTGTTGGGTGGTGTCTTGGTCTTACAAGGTGGATTGTATTACGCCGAATGGGAGAACGAAAGACTGATGGAAAAGTTCTATGCTGAAGAAGCCGAGAGAGAAGAAGCTGAAAGGGAAGGTGCTGCCATTGAAAACGCGGAATTGAAGGAGGAAATTAAGGAGTTGGAAGAGGAAGTCGCCACGAAGAGAACGACCAGATCGAGAAAGAAGAAACTGTAAGTAGACAATAAAGAGAGTAGATGTAGAGCAGGCTAAGGCGAGGCTGGGTCCAGACCAAAGCCAGACCAAAGCAAGGACAATCGCAGGTCAGAGACGACTGTCGATATTTTTCCATCATGTCTTTCTGCCTTCCTGTCTGCCAGTCTTTCTGCCTTCCTATCTGCCTTTCCTATCTATCTCTTACTGTGTAAATAACTATGAAAAAAAACAAACCTCCCCACTATTTAACATCAGCCTTCACCACCGCCAGACATGTCAGCCATTGGGGACTATCCGGTTTATTATAAACAACCAATCAGAGTGAGTAAATGATGCAGAACTACGTCATCTTCCCCTTCAATACTAACCAACCCCTCTTTAGTGGTTAAGATACCATGCTCATACTAGACCCCACATTTTCTACTCCCTTGCAATTGGCTTCTTGGGGCCGCTGTTCGTCTTTGTGATGACGCCAATCAGAAGAAAGTTCATGTACGACGATCATCTGCCGTTGCCGTTGAACGGGTATCCACTTCCTAATCGTCCAAGGGATAAGTCTTTGGTTGGGTATGAAGATTAGGGAAGTAGTCTCACAGAGACAGGGCAGGGCAGGGCAGAGGGAGCCAGCGGGAGCCAGAGAGCAGCCCACTGTGGTCGCCTAGGTAATGACTCACCTCCCAACTACATCCTATTTAACGCCATGCGCTATTTATTCTTATTTATTTATTCTATTTACATCACCACTTGTAGTAACCGTTGACCTTGCCTCTCAATGGGGACGAGACCAACGGGTTGATCAAGGGTTTTCTCTCCTTCAATTTCCTCTCCTTCTCCAGTTTCTCCCACAGCAACCTCTTTATTGTTTGGTCACTTTTAAGAATGGCTTTAATGTGGATGTATCTATGAGTGATAATACCGTGTCTACCTCTTCCCTTCAGTTCCAATCTCTTTCCCCAACCTCCGTCGGATCCAGACCAGAGTTGCAGAATGTACAATTTACTTGGATCGTAACCGAACAGCTCGGCGTTCTTTAAGCCCTCGTGTAAGACTTTTTGCAGTTCACGGGCCATTTTCTTAGTGATGAATTGACATTGAGTAATGGCCGTCTTCAAGTCCATGTTTCTCAACAACCGAAGCACCACGGTGGCCTTCTTTACCGAGGACTTGATTCTGTATGACTTCAAATAGATACTTGGCTCCAAAGCCTCGATCTCCTTCGGACTCAACTTGAGCTTGAAACTCCTTCCGTCGGTCAACGTCACCTCGTCTTGGTTCTTGAAAAAGCCGTTCTTACCGACATTGGCAAGGTAAATCTCCTTCTTGAGCGGCGTCAAAAGCTCATCAATAGCTTTATATGGTTGTGGATGTAAAAATTCTTGCAAAACACTGTCCTCTTTAGGATCAATATACTCAATCTGATCGAGATCTCTATCAACCACTTCCTCATCACTCTTCTTCTCCACCGGTGGTTGTATCTTCTGGTCCTGCGTAATAGACCCAAATAAAGACCCGGAATTCCGAACAACACTGGACTGGTGCAAAAACCGACTTCTAACCACAACGCGTGGACTGAATACCATCCGTCTAAGTCCAATCATTGTTACTCTGGTAGAAGATTTTTGTCGATTGATCAAATTTTTTTCAAGGAAAAAAGAAAATCAAATAAGGAATTACCGAAAGAGGAAGGTAAAGAGATAAGGAATGAGAGACAGAGGGAAGTCAGTTAGGAAAGTGTCAGAAAGTGTTCAGGAAATTGTTACAAATATGCCAACCAGCTATTTTAGACAGACAACTCAGTCAGTTAGTTTAGTCGCTTTGTCCCACTTAGAGCTGATCGAGGGCCTTCGGCCCTCTTTTCAGCCCACTCTTCAGCATGACTCCTTAATCCCTCATACATTCCTTTTTTTCTGCATAGATGACCGTGCAGGAATTGCATCTGCCATTACTTAAATTAATTAAAAGAGTACCCGCACAAGCAACAGATAGCACAAAACAGATAAGATGGGATTATTGTATCCGGAATGTTTCAAGACCTCGAATGTTGGTGAATGTAATCCTCTGACCAAATTAAAGGACTCGCGGACGTCGTCGACGTCCAGTTCGAAGACCTTGGTGGATGTCTATTCGGATGAGGATGAAGAGGAAGGAGGGCAATTAGTCAGGCGCAAATTCCACCGGCATGGGTCTAGTCCTTATATAGTGACGATTTTCCCCCATGACGAGGACGAGACGTCTGAATCAGAGTCGGACGACTGTTCTACGGACATAGACGAGCCCGCAAGTGCACAACATTCCTCTTCACCCCTCAGATATTCTACACTCTATACGTGCAAGAACTGTTACAACCACATCTGTATTTCCAACTTGATCATCTCCAACAACTTCACCGGTCAATCGGGGGAGCTGTACTTGGTGTCCAATGTGATCAATCACACTTTGGGGACACTGGAGAGGAAACTGATGATCACGGGGACATACGAGGTATGTGACGTCATGTGTAAGCAATGCGGTCATTACCTTGGATGGAAGTATTTGAAGCTGGATAGTAGGAGGGAAAAATATAAAGTGGGAAAGTACGTCATCGAAAAGCTGTGGTTCGATGAACTTAAAGTGTCCGTGGGCTGGTGTCAGGAGAACGAATTGGTTTAAAGGAGGGGTGTGTTTGGGTTAGTTAGGTTTTAGGTTTTAGGTATTTAGGTTATTTAGGTTAAGTTAGGTTAGTTTGGTATGATGTAGGAGGGAAGGAAAAGGGGGGAAAGGAGAGGAAGGGAAAGGGAGAAGGGGAAATAAGGGGGACAAAGGGGGAGGGAGGAAAGGGGAGGGAGGAAAGGGGAGAGAGGAAAGGGGAGAGAGGAAAGGGGAGAGAGAAAGCAAGAGTCAGGCAAGGCAGGACATGTAGATAAGAGCCAGCGGATAGACAGAGGGCTAGAGAAAGACTGTAGTGCTAGGGAAGTGTAAGCCAGTGTAAACCAGTGTAAGCTAGTGTAAGTCAGACTGCCTGTGTCTCTGCCCCCCTACATCGTCACACCACATAGATCAAGAAAAAAAAAGAGAAATAAACTAAAGACTCAACCAACAAACGCCAATACAGAGCCGGATACTTCAGTATGGACAACTCTGAGATCTCAGTTGACAGTTTAAGTTTTGAGGAACGGGAGGAGCGGATCAATCTGGCGATTGCCGAGCTTGAGCGGAATCCCAATGCCAGTAGAAGGGGAGTTGCACGGAACAATGGGTTACCTGAGTCCACGTTGAGAGGGCGGTTAAAGAAGTTGCACATGAATTACAAGACGTTCAACAAAGACGATCTAAAGTATATGCGGATGAATGCGGACATGAAGCCGAAATCGGTTGCCGGAGTGTCGAGTGAGTTTTTGGGCAAGATCAGTAAACAGAACCACAATAACAACAATGGCAGTCAACAACATTTGACCAAGAGCTCGGATCTTTCGCGGAATATGTATCTGGAGTACTGTCGCCGGTTCAAGTCCGAGTCGGATGGACGTCCTGCCAGTCAACCAGAGACTCTGCTCATGATTCCAGAACCTCTTATTCCTCCTTATAGACCACCGCCAGCGGCTCAAGTTGCCTCGGTGGAGTACCATGCGAGAGTGGATCGGAATTATCTGGCCGATACGGAAAGTGATCCGCGCGAGATCAAATCGAGTATGATCAACACGCAATCGAAGAAACTGGTACCTATTAAAGTGGTTCAGAATAACTTGATCAAGTTCTCCGAAGAAGACGAGGTTCCTATTTTGACGGAGGAAACAGACGACAAGGACAAGAGAAGTGAGAAGGTACTGACCTGTATCGAGGAGTTGACTAACAGAGCTCATTTCGTCACTATTAGAGAACTCTCGAGAAAACACAAAGTGCCAGAAAGTGCCATTAGAAGGGGTTTGATGGCCAAGTCGAATCAACTGGCAGAGTACGTCTTGTCTGAGGAGATCGAACAACGGATCCTCGAGATCTTGAAGAGACAATCCATGCTCAGTGTGGACACCTTGAAGAAGTACTTGGTCCAATTGATAGGCGATTTCATCAAGCTGGATTACTATTCCCAAATAGGAACTTTGAGGGAATTGCTCGATCAGGAAAGAATAGAAGAGATAGGTATCGATTTCTTGTACAAGTATGAGAATGAAGTGATTGGCACGGTGAAATTGCTGCAGTTGATAGAGTCATAGTTTTATACTTATAGTACCAAAATTTGTAATATAATCCACTACCATTTAAGGGTCGGAAGGGCGAGAGAAAAAAAAAAATTTGAGAAAATTTTTGTTCTTTAGATAGTGTGACATTTAAAAGCTTTTAACCAAATAAAGGCTTTGATAAAGCATAGGTGTTGACACCGAGGACGAGATTGGATAGATCTGTCTTTCGGTTGAGATAATTTGAAATAGATAGAATAGAGATCTGGCACAGTTAGATAGAGGATACGACAAGGTTACGGAGAATTGTGGGGGATAATGAATTAGGGCTTTGTGAGGACTAAATCGGGATTTTCATTTTTTACGTGAAAAAAAAGACACAAAGACGGGCAGCCAGCTGACCAGCATTTGGGATAGGATTTGAAGTATTGGACAAGAACAAACTTTTTGGGATAGTTCAGGTATTGAATTCAGGTTCTTTCAGTGCAATAGTACTTTAAAGTTTTTTTTATTATTATCACGCGAGAGCGAGGGAAAGCGAGCCACAGGCGAAGGAAGAAAAAAAAAATAGCACCTAAAATGGAATCGGGTAGCGAGACAAAGGGCAAGGGCAAATATAGGAAATTCAAAGGGGTGCCCTCAGTGATAGAGATGCCTGAGTTGGTGGAGTTATGTGAGCGGTATTTGGAGGCCAATAATGTGACTGGGCTTGCCCTTTTGCTGAGGCAGAAGGGGTTACCGCCACATTTGCGTCATAAAGTGTGGCCCTTATTATTGAAGAACCATCCTTTTGTTTTGAAGCCGTATGTTTTACCGGATGACGAGGTGGAAGATGACGATGACGAAAAAGATGTGAGGGGCAAAATCAAGTCTGATTTGATGCGGTATTTCAAGAGAAACAAAAACCATATCGATATGACTCAAGGGCAAGGGCAGGGGCAAGAACAAGGACAAGGACAAACAGAATCGCTCAATTTGATGGAGGATGAGATTATTATTACGATAGAGAATGCGATCAGCAGATTCCTTAAGAAGTGGGGATCGTTGATCAATTATCATCCTGGATTGACTTGGATTGCATTGGGATTAGCTGAGTGGATCCCGGCATTGGGAGACGATTCTCCTTATGTTTTATGTGGACGTGAATTTATTAATAAGAACGGAGGATCCTGTTTGAAGAATCTTAATGATGAGATTTACTACGAGATCCAGACGTCTCCGACTCCTCCACATTCGATGACATCATCGACATCGTCGTATTCGTCTTCTTCTAGTAAGAAGTTGAGTTTCGCGGAGATCTACGAGAGGATGGTGTTGGTGGTGTTACATTCTCCCGAGCCGATCTCGGAGTCGAGTTCGGTAAGTAGTGAAGGATCGGGACAAAATGAGGATGATTTGCCGGTGAGGGGAGGAACTCTGGAAGAGAGACTCTCGTTCTTCTTACAATGTTTGAGGAAATTGTTACCGGAGTTACTGCAATTCTTTGCGGATGAGGATATTTTGAACACGGCTTCCATCAAAGATGATTGGCTTGTCTGGTGGTTGAAATGGTGTGGAGCCAAAGTGTGGTCAAAATACGATAGAGGCAGATTGTGGGATTTATTGCTCGGATGGCGTAATCAGGAATCTGCCCTTAATGATCCACAAGACGAAGAACCACTTCAGAAGGCTATTTTGGGACCGGATTTATTCTGGCACCATTTGGAAGGAGGAGAAGCAGTACAAATTCCGTATTCCATTCTAGACCCACACATGGAATTGGTGTTCATTTCCGTATCGTTCATCAAATCGAAGGAATTCCTGCTTTTGGAATTGGACCAAAGTGAAATCAGAGAATTTCTAAATAAACTGAGCTCCACCAAATTGGACGGGTTCCAGAACTTATTCGAAGATGAGATTAACCAAGGTCATAACTCCGATACGGAAACTACAACCTCGACAAGTTCGGGTGCAGAAGAAGAAAACAAAAACAAATTACGTGACATCGAAAATATCATTGCGGAAAGTGGAGAATTATGGAGAAGCTGGATCTGGCAAGAAGTTGCTGACCCACTGCTGTAATAGCAAAAGTGAAAAAAAAATTTTGTATAGCAATTTACGATTATAAGAATTGAAGTTTCTAAAAAAAAATTTCTTTACTAAATTTGGCCTACACATACCCTTGCAGAACGTTTGCATTGGTGCAATTTATAGAAAAAAAAAAATAACAAAATTTTTTTTCTCTCACTTTAAGAGCTTTTACTAGCCTCAACTCCGTACATTCGTTTTTCCTGAGATGAAAAGGCCCTTTTATATATTACGACGTGCTGATCTGAGTTGGGTCGGGTCGAATTCGACGGTGACTTCATCTTCGGCGGTCTCTGGTTCTGTGAGTTCGAGTTCGGCCACGAGTCTTAGCAGTGGTGGTACGTCTACTGCAAGTGTCACTTCAAGTAATGACAGCACAAGTGGTAGCATTAGCGCGGTTAGCAGCAGCAGCAAGATGAGCACCGATTCAAGTACGTCATTATCGACGGCTGAAAGTTCAAGTTTTTTGCGTATTAGCGGTCTTGCAACGGCCACGACAAGTTCAGCGTCAGTGGTACATCAACCTTATTATCCTTCCTCCACGACGAAGAATGACCTTCCATCTTTACCATCACCATCATCAGAGTCCTCTTTTTCGTCAGTATCGACTGTATCATCTTCTATAGGTGAATCGAGTGCAGTTTCCAGTGAGTCTTCTAGTGCCGCCACTAGTTCAGTCTCTGCCTACGAGACAGTGGTGATAACTACTCAATACTCCTCTTACGAAGAATACATCACCGCCACCACTGTTTCCTACAACCAGGAATACATTGTGACAGACTCCAGTACCACTTTCACCACCTCCTTACCCACCGACACCGTGATATCCTACACCTACTCCGACTCCACCACGATACCTTCCACCACTATCAGTGCCACACCCATCGTGACAGATCCTTCCTCATACCAACAAATTCTTTCCTCACATGGCTACGACCTTGGGTCGGGTAATAAGACCAATGTGAAACTGATTCTGGGAGGTGTTGTTGGAGGAGTCTTGGGACTGATACTTGCTGTTTTGCTCTTTTGGTTTCTTCGCAGGCGAAGGAATAGAACGAGAGCAACACACGATAACGAAAACCCCTTCGATGAGAAGCATTCTTCAAGTGAAGAATTGAATAAAGAAGTTCCTTCCTATGGACTGAATAACGTACGAAGTTCTCCAGTGACTAGACCGAGACCGGAATTACCATATAGAAGGTCTTCGGAAGACAGTTTGGGTCTCGGTTCCTTATCGAGAGATTTACTTTCACAGGAGCAATCTCCAATGACGGGTCTTGCAATTGGACTGGGTTCTAGAACGGGGTACGAATTACCTACAGACGAAACAGAAATTGCCAACTCAAATGCCAATGTCAATACACCTAAACGACAAATGGATGTGCTTTACGAAGAAGAGGATGCAACGGATGACTCGATGACCTCAATGATGACTCCGGTGGCTCGAAGAACATACAAGAAATCTTCTCGATATGCCAATGTCGGATTGAGGAATAAAGTCAGTTCACCTCCACCTTTACCGAAGCCAAGAAAGTCGTTCATCACCAAACCAGCTAGTACTGGGAACCCGGAAATCTACGATTCAATGGCGGGCCATAGAAGTGGTCTGGACAGTTTGGACAACGATTCCTTTGACAGTTCGTTACTTGACTTGAGCAGTATCGATGATATCTCAAGTTCGACCCTGTCAACCTGAAAATTTTATACCTTATACGATAGACTAATTATACTTCTGTCATTAGATTGTTGTAAAGTGCTTCTCTTTTGCGATGAGCTTTGAAAAATTTTTTTTTAGTTAGGGAAATTTTTTATATAGATAAAGAGAGTCATGTCTGAGACTGAAAGTAAAGAGGAGCGTCGTGCACGTAAAGAGCTGAAGAAGCTTCTGAAGCTTCAGAAGGCTGAACTGAAGGAATCTTCCAAGAGAAAAGCCGAGGATTTGGAGGAGCTTGCTATTGACTTGAATGAGCCAGCCCCATTATCTAAGAAGCAGAAGAGATTGATTAGACAAGGTAAATTGAGTATGGATGAGGTTGTTGAGAAGGCCGAGACTGTAGCTCCAGCTACGGAAGAAGATGAGAAGATTTCCGAGCCAAAGAAGATCAAATCTGAAATCGGAGTTTGGATTGGAAATTTGTCTTTTGATACGACTAGAGAAGATTTGACCAGATTTTTGGTAGGAAAGACATCCACTTTACCAGAGTTGGAAGAGGGAATGGAAGAGACCGAATTGGTTAAAATTTTGGAGAAGAACATTCTCCGGATCAACATGCCTTTGAAGGACAAGAAAAACAAGGGATTTGCCCATGTCGACTTCCCTAAGAAGAACTACACGGCTACAGCTATTTCATTGAGTGAACAAGTATTGAACGGTCGTAAGTTACTTATTAAAGATGCACATTCCTTTGAGGGAAGACCTCAGAAGGATCCGATACTGTCGTTGTCCAAGAACCCTCCTTCCAGGATCTTGTTCGTTGGAAACTTGTCCTTCGACACCACTCAAGAGTTATTACAAGAACACTTCCAAAGCTGTGGAGAGATCATCAAGATTCGTATGGCCACTTTCGAGGATACCGGGAAATGTAAAGGGTTTGCCTTTGTCGATTTCAAAGATGAAAACGGGCCAACTCAAGCTTTAAAGAACAAAATATACAAGAAGTTGATTGGAAGACCTTTGAGATTGGAGTTTGGTGAGGACAGATCCAAGAGAAACCCTGCCAGACTGAAGAAGAGTTTCGACAGAGAATCTGAGGGAGAAGTCAAAGAGACGACATACCAAGAACCAGTGCAAATACAGGCTCCAGTTGTCCACACTCCTAAACAGAGTTTCCCTCCTAGATCCAGATCCAAACCACAAAATACCGATTTGGCTGCCAATAAGAGATTGAAGTCCTCCATTCTGTTGGCCAATGCTCCAAGAGCCAGTGCTGCTATCGTCAAATCCACAGGTAAGAAAATCAGCTTCGATTAGGACTTATCCGGTATAATAGCATCGTCTTGAATTTGTTTAGTAGGTAATTTTTCTTTGGAACTTCCAATATTAATGTCATCGACAAGTCCGTCATCTTCAAGGTTATTCAACTTGGATGGCTTCTTTTGTACCTTAACGTCATCTTCTTCAGTATCCAGTAATGCCTTCTTTGAAGCCTTTGTATCTGCCTCATTCTGTGGAAGAATAGCCATCTTCTTACCAGCCTTTGGAGGTTCTTCTTCCTTCACCAGCAGTTGGATCTTATCGTTCTCGTAATTCTTGATCTTCTTTAAGATCTCTTCATTGGAGATGGAATTCTCCAACTCAATTTGCTCTTGAATCTTTCTGAGCTCGAGATTGGATTCAGCTTCTACATCGTCAGCATAAACCTTCTCATTTACTGCCTCCTTCTTTGGCTTTGCCAGCTTCTTAGGTGTCGTGGCCTTCAGATCGGTATCGGCTTTCTCCTTCAGATCTCTCAACTCCTTCAGTTCCTTCAGTTCCTTAGGATTGTAGGTCGGATCATCTTTCAGTAAATCCAGCTGGATAGAATCAAGTTTCTTCTCTTGGTTCTCCTTCTCGATCTCTTGCTTTTGCAGCTTCTGTTTCAACAGAACTTGGGCCATCAGTTCTTGTCTCAAATTCTCCTTGGACTTGGACTTTTGAGCTTCTTGGTCTGGCTCCAATTGGTCTTCTTGCTTAATGTCATCCACTTGTTGTTGGATCAGTTCCTCAACCTTCTTTGCCTGTTCCTTCTCGTCAGAACCCGTCTCTTCTTCTACAGCTTCTTCCACCACCTCTGGCTCCGGCTCCTTCTTTTCTTCTTCGTCAAACTTGACAATTTCATTCTTCTTGAACTTGACAAACTTCATACTATTAGGATTCTTCCCACTCAAGTATGGGTTGATAGGGAAAGACCCAAACAAATCCTCTCCCTTGTTGGATCCATAGTTGATCATATCGTTCGACTTGATCGAGCTCTTTTGTTTGTCGAACTCGTTTAACTTCACTTTCAAGTCTATTTCAGACTTCTTGTGTGAATACTTGTTGAAGATGAACTTGTTTGGATCATTAGGATCGTAATTCCGCACCTCGTCTTCCTTGTCGTCGATGAAATGTTCGTAGTTGATTTGCGACTGATCATTGATATCCTGTAAATACTCATCCACCTCATTCCAATCGACATCGACCTGTCTGAACTTGGTCAAATCGGTATTCTTGAAAACGTTGAACTTCAAGTTGTCCCACTCTTGTCCCACATCTTCGAACAGCAACTTCCAAGACCGGTCGTAAATCTTTTGCAATTTCAGCTTCTCAAACCTCAATCTCTCCTCATTGGCCATCCATTCCATATGTTTCAAATCATCAGAAGATGGCTCATAGATGTGCCAAATCGTATAATGAGGTAACCCAATTACCGAGTAACCCATTCTTTTACACAACTTACCAAACAGTTCTGTCTCGGCATGCTTTTGGAAGGAGAAGGCTGGGAAATGCGAACCCGATTTGAACACCGACAGTTTCAGTAAGATCGAGACACCTCCAATACCGTCCAATTCCATCTCCACTTCAGGATCTCCATTAGGATCTCTCAAATACAGTAAATGAGGTCTCCATGTAGCATATTCAGAGTACCCCTCTACAATAACCAGATCCTCATCTAACCGATCCAGTAACTCGATACCTCCTTCACTCTCTTGCCAGGAGTTCAAATCGTAGGGTTGTTCATAGTCCAACCAATCAGGTAAAGGTCTCCAGACATTCGGCACTATCACATCCTTATTATGATGCATCAAATCTTCTATAATAGTGCCTGGACAGGTTTCCACGTCGATATCTCTCCAATACACCCAAGCATGGTCAGGACGTAACAGAGTGGACAACAACCAATTTCTCAGAATCAGCATCAATTTACGTCTCGGACCTTGCAGGGCAAATCCGTGACGGTCACTGAAAGTCTGTCCGACAATTTGCCCGAAATCCTTCTCGTAGATGTTGATTCTACCGAACCGATTATCGAGATTGGGGTCCGTCTGGAACTCTTTGAGGAACTTCTTGAGATCCTTGATCGTGGAATCGGTCGTGTCACTGATCAAGAACAGCAAGTCGATCAAATTATGAGGATACGTCAAATTACGCATGTGGTTGAAGAACATTGGTAAATGCTGGGAGGCATCTCTCAATGGGACACAGAACAAGATTCTTTCTTGCCTCTGCCATCCATTCAGGGTCAGTTTGTAATCATTCAAGTCGTAGAATTCGATGTTCAAATGATCGTAGGTGCCCGACTGACTCGCAAAGGAGGAGGGTAAATCGGGACGATATGAAGTGCCATCGAAGGATTGGGCATTCAAGAGTTTCTCGTAGATGATCAATAGTCCAAAGACCGATATTATCACGAATGGTAGCGTCATGTATAATTGCCAAGCAAGCTTCTTCCACTGGACCTGGCCTTTTGGGCGGGGCTTTAGCGTCGATTTACCAGCAGTGTCATCTTCTTCAAATTGATACGACACCGTCACAGGATAGACTCCAGTCACCGAGGGCGGACTCACAGAGTCAGCTTCGGGAGAGAAGGAATACACAGAATTCTGAGATCCAGAAGATTCACTCCTGGATAAGGGAAGTACTGGCTCTTTCATGAGAATGCAATGGTGGATAGATCGCGGTACAAATTAAGAGCTGGAAGAGGGAAAAAATGTAAAAGAAAAGAAAGTGAGAAAGAAAAGATAGAAAGAGAGAAAGAGAAAGTCAGTAAGAAAAAGAGAGAAAGTAAGGAAAGAGAGAAAGTCAGTAAGAGAAAAAGGGAGAGAAAAAGAGAGAAAGAGTAAGAGAGAAAAAGAGGGAGAGTGTAGTGAGAAAAAGAGGTAAAGTTAGTAAGAGAAAGACTCTAAGTCTCTACTTAGACACTACATCACATTAACGTATCGTTCTTACTATCTAGGGTTTTGGAATATGTAAGCTCTTACTGATCATACCGCATCCCTGGAGGAAGAACAGGAAGATCAACGGATGGAACAGGTAGAAGGAGTCCTGGTGCCAGAGACCGAAGGGGAGTTGTGAGTCGATCCAGCCCTTCTTAACTAAGAAGAACATGACACCCAACAACCAGAGTGTGGTTGGAGCAGGTAAACCTTCGAAATATTGGGATTTTCCCTTTTCATCTTTTGGCAATGTAGCAACGGTGACGTTGAATCTCAGTAATCTAGTCAAGGTACACAAAACCATGAAGGTCAAGACCAAGACATCGACTGTGGTATCCAAACCCAAACAAAAGGCAATTGCCGAGGGCAGGACACCGAAGGAGACCAAGTCGGCCAAGGAGTCCAATTCTTGTCCAATTAGGGACGACTTGTTTCTCAAACGAGCCACTCTCCCATCGAAGAAGTCGAAGAAGAGCCCTAACACGACAAAGAATTGGGCCCTGATCACGTAATTGAGATCATCTCTTTGTAAATAACGAAGACACGAAATGATCGAGTAAAACCCACTAAATCCGTTCAAAAGGGTAATAAAATCGGCCATGTGTAAATTGCGAATCAATGAAAAATGTCTATCATCGGTGCGGAACAGCGTATACTCCGATTCATCAGGCTCAGGTAAGGGCTCAGCTGAACTCAATGAAAATAACGACGATCTTCTTCTCACCAATTTAGGCGGCTCCTCATGTCCAGAATTGATCGATTCACTATCGGACATAATAGCACTGGAATCACTCTCCTTAACTGCTTGACGCGCCATCTCTCCTCTTGGTAACACGTTGTTGTTGCTGACAGTATTAAACGCCTGAAATCCTCTCTATATATAGTTTTTTTTCCCTCTCTTCCCCTGATCTTTTTGCTTTGCCTTTTTTTTGTTGGAGCAATCTCTACACACACATGCTATTTCACTTTAGACAGATTTTCGTAAAGTGCTTGTGTTTGGATTTTTTTAGATTTAGAAAAAGAGAAAGACAAGACAGGAAGATAGAAAGAGATAGAGGGATGCCCGAATCCTCTGAAGTCGAGAATCTACCATCGGTAGAGGAACATGAGAATGTTGAGTATGAGGACGATTTGTATATGGAGCAACCCAAGACGGTGCCCAAACAGCGGAAGCTCATGTTGACTAAGTATACGATCTATGTTACCAATCAGCGGATGTACATTGTTGGCAGTAACAACCGAGAGACGATGTTTCGGATCCTTGAGATCGATCTTACGCAGCCTAATAATGAAGAGTTATCGCTCATTGAGGACAATGTCTTCTTTACGAGGAATGAGATCATGAAAGTGTTGAGTGGATTGGAAGAGAGTTCCGAGGGCGGGTTGACTAAAATGTTAACCGCGGTCGGATTGTTGGGGTTTATACGGTTCACACTGAATTGGTATCTTTGTGTGATAACTAAGAAGAGTCCAGTGGCGACCGTTGGTGGTCATTATTTGTATCATATCGATGGTACAGAATTGATACCCGTATGTCATAATTATAAGAAACCCGATCGAAACAGTGAAGAGACGCGGTATTTGATGACCTTCACCAATTTGGATCTTTCCAAGACCTTCTATTATAGTTACACCTACGATTTGACCAACAGTCTTCAGAAGAACTTCCTCTATAACAAGAAACAGGCATTACTGACACAGGAGAATGTGACCTTGGATTACAACGAGATGTTCGTATGGAACTCCTTCTTGCTTCAACCGATCTCGAGTCTGTCATTTGACCGGATTTATGACTGGTTCCAGCCGATCATCCATGGGTTCATCGACCAAGCCAAGATCTCCATCTTCGATACCAAGATTTACATCACCATCATTGCAAGACGGTCGCATCATTTTGCCGGAGCTCGGTTCTTGAAGAGAGGTGTCAATGACCAGGGAAATGTTGCTAATGAAGTGGAGACGGAACAGATCGTGCATGATCTGTTGACGTCCTCGTTTCACGATCTGGGAGGTGGGATCTTCAATAATCCAAGATACACCTCTTACTTACAACACAGAGGTTCGATCCCACTTTCATGGTCACAAGAGATCGGATCGAACATCAAATTACAGACAAAACCTCCTATTAATATCAATGTGGTGGATCCGTTTTACTCAGCAGCAGCACTTCATTTCGATGACTTACTCAAGAGATATGGATCACCTATAATGGTATTGAATTTGATCAAGCAACGTGAAAAGAACCCGAGAGAGTCCAAGTTATTGCATCTGTTCGAAGAGTGTATTACTTACTTAAACCGATTCTTACCGGATACCAATAAACTCGATTATACAGCTTGGGATATGTCCAGAGCTTCCAAGAATAGAGGACAAGATGTCATTGAATATCTTGAGAATTATGCCGATCAGACTTTAAGTACTACTGGGTTTTTCCACAACGGGATTGACTTGAAGTCGACTAAGATCCAACAGGGAATTTGCAGGACAAATTGTATCGATTGTTTGGATAGAACGAATGCGGCTCAATTTATCATTGGGAAGAGAGCACTTGGGTACCAATTACAAGCCCTTGGGTTGATAGACGATCAGTATTTGGAGTACGATAGCGATGTGGTGAATATCTTGACCGAAATGTTCCATGACCATGGAGACACTATTCTGTTACAATACGGGGGGTCTCATCTTGTAAATACTATGGAGACGTATAGGAAGATCAACCAATGGAGTTCCCATTCAAGGGATATGATCGAGAGTATCAAGAGATTCTATTCGAATTCGTTTGTGGATGCTCAGAGACAGGAACTGATTAACTTGTTCTTGGGTAACTATGTGCTCGAGAAGGGCCGGCCCATGTTGTGGGACTTGGACACGGATTATTATTTGCATCATGATTTCCTTGGAACGAATCTTAATGTGAAGCCTAGTTATACGCATTGGTTTACGGATTCACATCTTGTGGACTCGACAAAAGCGATTGTTAGGTTTCTTAAGAAGTACAATCCACGAGAATTGGAGTACGACTTCTTCAGGCAAAAGTATCTTCCGTACCCAAGTTTCTATGACAATTACTTTGCAGAGCTTTACATTCCAAGGGCATACACTCCTTTTAAGACGGTGTTTGAGTATAACATGAACTCGACGTTGCGGTATATTGATGAGAGTTCTGAGATTACATCGGAGTCGCCGACGGATGAAAAGAAGGAAGAGTTCAAGAAGGCAAGTAACATTACAGAGTTCACGTCACCTTTTGAGACGCGGAAACCTCAATTGATCAATTCGAAGTTGCGTAATTTAGCCAAACCCAAACTTCCACCGAGTGAGTCACTTGATGATCACAAGAAGGAGTTGACTGATTTGGACGAGTTCAATTTCTTGAAGTTGCAAATTGCCCGGTTGTTCAAGAACTTTGAAAACGAGTACATTTATTATCCCTTGAACTTGAAGAAGTTCTTGAACAAACAGAGTTCAAAGTTGAGGAAGCGTATCGTTCTGGAGAATGAAGATTATCCGATCTTTGATTATAATTTGAACCATCAAGAACCAGCCAATGACGGCAACCTTTACAATTTCAACTTGGATGGGTTTGTGAACTCGAATAAGGAGTTCAATGATCTTCAAGAGAAGGATGTCGGGACATTGTATAAGAGGTTGGACAAATATGAGAACACACCAAAGGTGGAGTTGAACGATGAGATCAAGTATCATAATACGGTGAATGCCTTTAAGAACTTGTCAATTACAGATAATTACGTCACTAACGAGTTCAACAGTTATACGGAGTCAAAGGTTTCACAGGAGGATTATGAGATTTACAAGAACTGCTACAACTTGAACAATATTGGTGGAGATCTGAACGAGAACATATATGAGAGTATTCTTTTGGCAGCTTCTGGTGAAGTGATGGATGAGTATGTTGTCGAGCCTTCGATGTACGAGGAAGAGCAACCAGAATACGATCCTGTATTCCAGGATTTGGATCCTGTCCAACCATTCCTGACCGAATCGGTGGGAAGCGTCTTGTCAAGATCTTCTTCATTTGAGTTGGATAGAGAGGGAGATGTTCTTGATCAGTTCCCGGATATACCAGAAGTAAAGACTCCAGAACCATCCAGATTGTTAGACCTGATAGTGGAACAACTGCAGCCACAGGCCGAGGGGGGATTAGAGTCTGAGGAAGACGATGATGAAATTAATGATACCGTTATTTATACAGGAGACCAGAAGATCAGATACGAAGAGACTTGAAGACTTGTTTGATTTCCAGGTCGAATTGATCTGGTTTGAGGGATTGACAATTTTGGATGACTTTCGAACAAGCCAAAGTCGTCTTGATATCTTCTGTCTTCAACCAAACCTTACCATTGAGACCAATAGCGATCTCGAATTTGCAAAGGGCACTCAACTTTTCTAATAAAGAATTATCCTTGTTAGTTAACAACCATCTGGCGTAAGCCAACTTGACGTCTATGAGATAACCACCTTCAAGAGGCCCAAATCCTCCATCCTTACCAGTAGTCAGATCGAAACATTCTAATTCTGTGTCAACGTCTGGATTTACCACGGAGATCCGGGCATAGACTAAGTCTCCTTTGGTAAGGTTAGGTCTATTCTTTCTAGAAGCATTAGGGAAGGCCATCATAGATAACACCAGTTGCGGGGAAAATGCAGAAATTTCAACTTTATAAGATTCAGCAAAGGATCCAGTTACTGTTCCAATGACGAAATCGTTAGGTTGCGGCACGTATTTGGATAAGTTGGACTCGATGTATAATAAGGATGTACCTCTCTTTTGCTGTTGATGGAAAAGCCCAGCTTGAATGGGTATTATTTCACCTGATTTGACATCTTGTGTAACACCAGGTCCAAGTGATATCTCAGTATTGATATCAACTGGTATGTCATCACCAGGTATTATTAAAGTGGACATTGTTTGAAGTAGATGAGTTGTAGTAAAGGAAGGAAGTTCTTAGTTTAAATTTTTTTTTTGTGGAAAAAAAAGATTAAAAAAAAAAAGAATTTATTAATATAACGCGACAAGATGGAGTATCAGACGCCCAATAAAGAGCAGTTATTTGAGCTGCCCATACAGATACGAGAGGGGATAATAAGGGATTTGGATCATAAGAATATAATAGAGCCATCACCTAGTATGGATAGGACACGAAGGCATGGGAATATTGTTGAGGATTTACGAGATCGTCTGAGCAGAAGGGGGAGAGAGATATTTAAACCGATGGAGCAAGCAGGGTCCCGGCTGGTACGGAATCAGGCTTTCAGGAATCATACGAGGGAGAAGAGAAATGATAAGGTTATGGATATACGGGAGTTCATGGATTACAAGACAGGGAAGGCGCAGCATGAGAAGATGATGAATGAACTTGCAAAGAATATGAGTCTTTCAGTGGAGGATTATCTTGCACTGGAGGAGTCTATAGATGCGATTTTCGGGTTCAGTGATGAAATTTATGACGTCAAGACACGACCAAGGTATTTTGATATGACTGACGAGGTGGAAGAAGAAGTGGTGGAAGAGGTGGTGGAAGATCCGATACAGAAGGAATTGGAGGAATATCTACGACAGGAGGAGGAAGAGTTGGAATATTTGACTAGTCAATTGAACTTGAACTAGAGCCAACCAACGAGTTTCAATAAATAATCGACAAACATACCCAAGAAGAATACGTGACCCGTATTGATGTTATCTCTGAAGTAGTACCAGCAATTAGCTGGGTCGTCAAGGTTGACATCTTTGATCATCTTGACGATTCTGTAGCCTCCTATGACACCTCCGATGACAAACCCTGGACCCATGGCATTCAAGTAACCGGCAAGGGCAAAGGTGGACATTTGTACTGCGGTAAGGGCATAACAAATAGGTTTACTCTTATCACCCCAAGCCAAAGCCGTGGATTTGATACCCGCTTTGATGTCGAAGGATTTGTCCTGATGAGCGTAAATGGTGTCGTAGGTCATACACCAGGCAAAACTGGACGTGTATAAGGAAAGCATGACTGGCCAATTCCAGACTCCCATCAGGGGGAATCCGAGTAATGCACCCCAATTAAAACATGCAGAAAGAACGATTTGGGGATAATAAGTGAATCTCTTGAACAAGGGATAAGTGAAGACAAGCAGAAGACTACTTGCTCCCAATAAGAAACAATCCAATGGGAGACATAGAAGCACTCCTAAACCAATAGCCATTTGACCAGTGAGGAAATAAGAAGCCTGTTTGATAGACACTCTTTGACTGGCAATGGGTCTTTCGACCGTTCTAGCCACTTTGTTGTCCAAATTGCGGTCTAACATATCATTGATTGTACAACCGGCACCTCTCATGACGACAGACCCAACTCCGAAGACCGTCAACATCCAGAGAGTCGAGGTCAAGGGAGCAGCTGAAGAGTAAGCGGCCATAGTAATACCCCACGTACAAGGAGAGTACAACAATAAACTACCAATTGGCTTCTCCAATCTCATCAACTCCGCATAAGGAATCCATTTCTCCGGTAACTTCGACACATACGGCTCGAGTCCCTTCAATCGGGCATTCTTCAGTGCCAATAACTCGTCCTCAGTAAAAGTATGTCCAACAGGTAGCACCAGCTCCGTAGGATTACGTTTCGCCCCGGATTGCTGGATCCCACGCACGGATATCCATACTTTGGTCCTCGAAATGTAACTTCCAGAAAACCCAACCAACCCACGTCGCGTGGATCCTAACAAGACCCTCGAACTCATCGCAGATACTTACAATGAAAAATTCGGACTTCGTTTCCCTAATAGTTTTAAGGGAAAAAGAGAGAGAGAGAGAGAGGAACAGAAGAAAAAGGAAATAGCCGCTAAAAAGGGCATTGGTGCAAAGTGTACTCCAATTTTTTCTTTTTCAGCCGTTTGAAATAAATCTTGGCTTAGAGAGGCATCGGCATTACAGTAAAACTACAAGTTGACTTTGTAACGATCCAAAAACAGAGCCTATTTGTAATAACGATGTATATAGAAAGGAGAACTTACAAGTATTCAGCCTCGACATCCTTGATAGCCTTGCAAAGCAATTCGTAGACAGCATCGGCGTTTTCCTTGGTGAAGACGAAAGATGGGGCGAACAAGACGTGGTCACCGTTCTTACCGTCGATAGTACCTTGAGCACCCATGGAGGTGGCACCGTATTCGTAAAGCTTATCGGAAACCTTGTGAGCAATGTCGAGTTCGACTGGGAAGATTTCCTTGGTCTCTTGGTTCTTAACAAGTTCAATAGACCAGAAACCACCTCTACCTCTGGCATCACCGACAATCTTGGAGTCGGTGACCAACTTGGTCAACAAGGATCCGAAGTAGTTACCGGTTTCCAAGATGTTCTTGACCAAACCTTCTCTAGCAACCTTTTGTTGAACAGCCAAACCGACAGCACAGTTGAAGGCGTGGGAGTGGTAGGTTTGAGCACCGATGACCTTACCGGAACCAGCGTTGAAGACGTTCTTGACCTTTGGAGAGATCAAGATACCGGCCAAGGTGACGTAACCACCACCCAAGGTCTTACCAATGGTTTGAAGATCTGGTCCGACGAAACCTTCGGAACCGTCAGCCAAGGTCAAGAATTGTTCCCAGGCGTGCAAGGAACCACAACGGCCCATACCACACATGACTTCGTCCAACATGAACAAGATGTCGTACTTGTGACAGATAGTTCTAATACCGTCTAAGTAACCTGGCAATGGCAATGGGTTACCGTAAGTGGAACCACCGACGGTCTCACAGATGAAACCGGCAATGGTAGATGGGTCGTTGGCAATGAAGGTGTCTTCGACCTCCTTCAACAATCTTTGGACGTATTCCTCGTCGGATTCACCGTCCTTCTTCAAACGGTATGGGTAACATTGGGAAACCTTTGGAGTTTGTTCCTTCGGAAACAAGATGTTTTGGAAGATCTTGGCTCTGGAGTTGTCACCGATGGACAAAGCACCAATGGTGAAACCGTGGTAGGATTGCTTTCTAGAGACGAACTTGGTCTTGTTTGGGTTTCCCTTCTCCAAGTGGTATTGGTACATGATCTTCAAAGCGTTCTCGTTGGACTCAGAACCGGAACCGGTGAAAAGAGCAGAACAGAAGGCTCCCTTTGGAGATTGCTCACAGATGAACTTACCTAACTCCTCAGCAGCATAGTTACATTGAGTAGCTGGGAAGGAGTAGACAGAGGTCTTGGCAGCCTCTTGCATAGCAGCAACGATCTCTGGGTCACCGAAACCAACAGACAGAACAGCAGCACCAGAACAAGAATCGATAAGAGTCTTCTTCTCCTTGGTGTCGGCGTTCTCGAAGGTGACGTAAACACCCTTACCGGAAACGGTCATAGGCATCTTCTCGTCAAGTGTTCCTTGGAACACATAGGATGGGGTCTTGTCAACAGTCATATTAAACTTTAAAGATATATCTAAATGATGAATTAATATTAAATCTACGACGCGGATATCTATGCTTTTATATCTTATCGCTAAAAAAAAATTAAGCGCTAACGATTTGCTTTGATAAAGAAAAAAATGTCGGGTATCGATTTCCTTCTCAGAGTAAGTACCGTTTGTACGCTTTTTACCGGATCGGGAATTTAGGGCATCGCTTGTCGGCTGTTAAGGAAAAAAATCCGGCCTTCAAGCATCGGTAATGCCTGAAAAGGGGTAACTGTCAATCGGATCGGTTGAGGTCTTTTACGATCATCTTGAGTCGTTTGTTGGTGCTCTTTTGTAAATTCTTCTGTTGGATGGTGTCTTGTTCCTTATCCTTCAAAATAATGATGAATTTGCTAAGAAAAGTGCTCAATAATGAGACGTGGAAGTGAGCCGGAAGCTTATGTAAGATCATCTCAAATTTACTCATCATCTCATCGAGTTCCCCCTCATTTGAAAGGTCGAAAAGTGGATGTGTGTTCAAGAAAGACTCTATCAACTTGAAATGGTTCAATCGGAGATAGAAGTCAAAGATTTGTAAGAGTAACTTCTCCTTCAATTCGGTGTCCATCTCCTCCTCCCTCACCATCAATGTAGCATCTTCGTCCTCCATCTCGAGTTCCAGAGCTGATAATTGACCAGACTTCCGATGGAGTTGAATAAACTTGTCCAACTTCTCATCGTAATTGGGCAAATCATAGGGCAATTTCAACTCAACAGCAACGTATTCAGCTGTCCTATAATCCGTCAATTCACATAACCTTCTAACAACCCCATCAAAATCCAGCATCTTGAGATCGAACATGATCATCAAATAAGGCACCTCCTCTTTAAAACCGTCCAAAACCTCCTTCGCATACTTGATCACATTCACATTGACCTCTCTACCCAACGTGGAAATCTCATTCAGACTGATCATCATATAATTGAACACTTCATTATGCAAATGACAAACCAATTTGTCTTGATAACTCCGGAACTCAACACCCAAAAACCGGGCAAAGGAAAGTTTGGGAACCTCAAGATTCTGGTATGCCTTGACAGACTCCGAGAGTCTAACTGCAACATCCTTATTCTGAAGAACCTTCACCAACTTACGAATCGTCTCGTAGATCAAGTCACCCAAAAATTGAACTTCGTTCCTCTCAAGCACCAACACTTTCAAATACTGAACAGTAGAGTCAAGCAAATTCCTACCATTCAAAGCACGTAAGATTTTCAATTCGTTGATCTCCACTTTGAGCTCAGAACAACTGAGCAACTCAAGACCATCTTCAACGGAGTTCTCCAATAACCAATCAGCCACTTTCCAAATCTGGCCCTCTTGATCAAAGTTCTCAATTGAATACTCTACCAAATACTTGATAGCTGCCTCAGTCGATCCAAAGTATCTTTCAATTTGCAGGTCTTTCTTATCAAGCAATTGAAGTAACAACTCCACCACCTCATCGTGCCTTCCAAATTTCTTATACAATGCAATGAGAACCACATGCTGTTCTTTGTTTTGAAGGATTTCTATCAAGTCATCAGTACAATATTCCAACAGAGTCTCGTCAATGAACTTGACCAACTTCTCTCTACCCAAGTCTTGGAATTCGTGGAGAAAGTAGACAAGTTCCACCGTCAGATAAACCTCCTTCTTTCTCTCAATCTTGGTGTTCTTAAAGTAGTTCTTCACTAATAAATGGTAGAACTCATCCAGAGCAAACTTAAGAACCATGGTATCATCGTCTGGATTCTCATCAACCAACACCTTCTGGAATTCCTCTCGAAGTTGATCTATCAAAGGTCGTAACCCAGCAAAAACCCAAACGTCGTCTTTGAGTAAGTCCAACTCCGTCTCGAACAAATACACCAGCACTCTTGGATCGATCTCATGATCAACATAATACTCAAAAGCTCGGTCCAATTGGTGGAATTTGAGTAGCACGAGAACCGACGCCAATTCACAGAACCGACGTTGTATTTCCCCGTACTCTGTCCCCGACTCGATGGCCTTTATTTCGTCTTGTATATCGTCATAAATCGACTCCAAATGGTCTCTCTGAAGTAATTCAAGGATCCTCTCCACCATCGGTGACGGCACCAAGACATTGACTCCGATCTCTGCTGAATAAATAAGCACTTGTGAACTCACATTCCCGTATTTGAGCAGTTCCAGCTCTTCCTTCTCCAACCGATCATGATCTTGGTCAGGGTTCTTCAACGGAACCAATTTAAGTATATCCAGGATCGACTCGTACTTGTTTTTGAAGACATGTGTCACTTTAGCCACAGCCACTGGAGCTTTGAAGTCTATTTCTTGTAATAATTGTTGGTCGTGGAGGGAATGAACCACGATCTTCGGCCCGAGTAAGGATATCACGTTCGGATACTCACTGATGATACTTTCAGGATACGATTCCCAAGAGATTGTTCCTCTTGTGACGTCACCTGATTTGTTAACGATCATTCCAATAGCAGGCTCATCGGGGAAAGTTCCACACGTCAAGAGGAATTCTTCTGATCCAATGGGTTCTATATGAGGTTGTAATTGTACATTGGGAGCCGAACTCACTGGGAATAAGTCCGTTTTCGTGGAGGTGTCCATTTTCAACACTTCGTATTTCGCCGTCGATCCCACTATCATTGTCTTACCACTTTGTATTCCTGTCCTAGCCAAGGGATAATTCATATCCTTGATCAATTGAGTGGTTTCAGATGTTACCAAGGCCATTCTGAGGGCCTTTGGAGTGATCAAAATACAGGGCACTCCACCTGTTGGAGCTTGAGCCTCGATGATTCGATTACTCTGCTTGGAGTCCATTTGGAAGAGACTTATATCGAGGGAGATATCTTGAACATCTTTGATCCGACCTATATGCAGTGGTGACATCTCTGGCATCATGAAACAGGACACCGCGGAATTGTAAAGGATCAACGCTCTTGAAACGGATGGCATAAGTACGATCTTCTTGACGGGATGAGTAGTCTTCAGACTGATCCGTTGACGGGAGATGAGCATGTAACCGAAGTTGTCCAATTGGAAGAAATGCAAGAGCTCCCCCTTGGAGGTTCCTATATATACATTGAATTCCCATGATTCGATGCACGTCGCTGTAGCGCCCTCACAATTGGGCACCTCACTGTTAACGGTAGGTATGGTATCTATCAATGGTAGTATCTTATATGGGCCATTGGTAAGGGTAAATGGTGGCACTGATACTGGTTCAGATTCAACACCCTCGTTAACCCCAGATTCTTCTGCCAACGGCGACAGTTCCTCGGGGTTCTCTTCGGACATCAAGTGTAGTGCTCTAATAGTATAAAGACTTACTTCCCTTACAACTTTTTTTTTTCTCTCTTAGTTAACGAAACTTGGTATTATACACATCGTATACATTAGGTAAACTACCCGCTTTACTGAGTCTGACCAATTTCAATCTGGCAAAGATGTTCAGTTTGAGGAGTTGTTGGTCGATCAAGTTGATCAATATGGATTCCACCATAGCGTCGGAGATCTGCGGTTGTAAGAAGAGTCGGTAGTATTTGGGTAACCCCTCTTCATTACCCGCCGACGTACGAAGTCCGATCCGGATCGATTCGAAGTCCAAAGTGTTCTTGGCAAAGTTACCCCTCAAGGTATAAATCTGTGCTATCAAATTTCGTAGAGTGATGATCCGTGTCCGTTGTATTAATGGGATGAGCAATTTACTATTTTTCAACGGTTGTTCGTAGCGGTAGAGGAGGTTATTTACCCGGTTCAAATCACCCAGTTTGATGGCTTTGAAGAGGGTTTGGTAGAATTGGATGACGTCATAGTTTGGTGTTTGTGATGTGGCTTGGACGAGGTGGGCAAAGGTGGAGAAATTGGGTCTTCTACCGACGATTAAGGCTGAGGGTAAGAGATAACGTAAGATGATGTTGAGGTTTTTCGTTGGGGTTTGACTTAGTTTGAGTAGGGAAACACAAAGTTCGAATTGACGGAAGGCTTTCATGAAATTTTCCTGGAGGAAGTAGAATTTGCCAACGAGGAAGTTGTAATGCACTTTATTAGAGGCCGAGATGGAGTTGAACTCGAGGCCCAAATTCTTGAGATTCGTGAGGATGTTGTTACAAAGTCTTGGTTTATCCAAGGTGAAGTAGATTTCCATGATTTTGATCAGCAAATACGAGATCAAGTTCTCGTTAATGGCTGTTTTGGAGATGATGATCTTGTTGAAGATGGAGAGAAGAAGGTCGGTGAAGTATTCCAATCTGGTGAATTTCTTGTAATCGTGGTTGACCAAGGCCAATTTCTGGTCGACTCTTTTGATCAAGGGGATCAAGTACTCGGTGGAGTCGATCAACGTCCGTTGTAAGATGGTGGTCAAATCTTTGTTCTCAAGACATCTGGAAAGATTCCGATAGTAATTCAACATCAAATCGATGGATTGTAAAGTGGACCAAGGATTGAAATCACGAACGAGGATCAAGTAATTGATCACAAAGGATCTGAATGCGTTACCAAAGGGCAAATTCACACTCAGCACGACTTTCTCCAACGCCGGATTGTTGTCTCGAAAGGAATCTAGCACTTTCTGAAGATGGGCTGTTTGGGGCCTTTCAAGGGACTTGAGAGAGACAATGTCACTCACATTGACCTGACAATCATGACCAGGTAACCGAAAGGCAGCCAAGAGCGGGTGAAGTACCAAGTTGTTCACCTCAGTCTGAGTCATGTCTTGTATGGGTTTTAGATGTTTGGCTTTTTTTTTAACTAAAAAAAAAGATCGAGAAAGGAAGTGAAGGACGTGATCTGACGTGTGATGAGTAGTGGAACTGAAAACAAAGAGAGTCTGATTGTGACAGATGTGGCGAAGAAACTGCTGAAGAAGAATGTCAAACCAAAGAAGCCCAAGTCAACGGCCAAACCAGAGGCCAAGACAATAGTCAAGCCCACTGGAAAGACGGCCGATGAGAAGTCAAGTCCTGAAAAGTCCAAGTCCCAAGCCAAACCCAAACCCAAACCCAAGCCTAAAGTGAAACCAGAATCAAAAACATCGCTGAAGACTCAAGAAGTGCAGAAAACAGAGCGAAAATCCGTCAATGACGTCAAACCTACTGAGACTAAAAAGACGTCTAAGACGACACAAAAAGCACCAAAGGGGAAAGGTAAAGAGGTCAAGAAGAAAAGTAAGACAATTGCCGAAGTTAAGCCTGAATATGAAGAAGTGGATTACATACGAGTAGTGATACGACTCATTGATAGTAATTTGGAGGAGGAGGAATTCTGGAATTTGATAGGTTCTACCGAGATACTTCAAAGGGAAAAATTTGTTAAGGGAGGGCATTCGGTATTGTCTGAAGAGAGAATTGCATACTCGAGAGCATATGTGAGATTCAAACGGAGCGGTGATCTGGAACAATTTTGTACCACCCTAAATAATAAATCAGGGATGATGAGAGCAGAAAGACTGTTATTCGATGCTCCGAGTCTAATGAAGGGAGGGAAAAAATAAGGTATTGGCACTTGGGGTAAGGGAGAGCACTCTCTACATGCATCGTTGTTTTTCGGGCGCGCCTTGAGAAATGTATAGTCCAAGCCAAAAATCTGCAATATTATACAGGTTACCTTACGCAAGTAAAGTGAGTTCGGCCCACTGCGGCGTACTTAAAAAAAAAAAAACTGTGTTGTTAGAGGTGAGACGTTTTAGGAAAGCCGATTGAGAGGCGATTGGGGGGTTCCAAGCCACAGTAGAGGAGGAATTATTGGATTGCTTATAGCAAATAAGAAAGGACAATAAGGTATAAGGGTTAGTGTAAGAGTGCATTTTTCTGGAATCTCGTAAAGACAAAGGGAAAAAAAAGGATGGACTGAAGTTTTTTTAGGCTTGCATAAACAGGTAGATCCCTTGTCAGGGCCGGAAAGTAATAGACAACGAGATATGTAACATTGATATGTAGTAGTAGTATGTAGGTCGATGGGAATATGGAGGCCAGATTCCCCATAAATCGACGCGTTAAGTTTGGATTTTAGTTTTTAGAGTACATTAAAAATTTAACAATATTACATTACATCACGTTAAATGAGTTCATTTTTTGCATGGGAGCTGCATGGAAAATACGAAAAAAAGCTCTATAGTTAAGAAAAAAACAGGGGGAGGAGATTAAAGCGAATCTGACTTGGAGTCCTTTTTTTTCCTTTGTCAAGGGGATCGCCGCTAGTACTGCACAAGGTTTTAAATCCGTTGATAGGAATATCAAGAGATGTTGAAGTACACGTACATGATAAAAATAGAGCCGAAACGAATGTTTCATGCAATGCTGGGTGGGCCTTCATGTTGGTGTTCGGGTGTTTTTTTTTATCATTTGTTGGATTGGGCTTGATTCGTGCATTTCCATGGTCCGGCAATTGGTTTTTAGGTTTTTTTTGTTTGTTTGTTTTGGTTTACATAAGCCAATGGAGGTTAATTACGTTCAGCCGTATTTTTTATTCACAGCTGAGTTTCTTTTTTCGTGTGAAAAACAAAGAGTGTCTTTACGCAAGACGAATGATGGAATCAGTCTGAGACAATAGAGAGATCCAGCGTTGAGGAGTAATTTTTTTTTTTTTTTTGCAACCTATTTTTACATTAGAATTACCTATTAACGCATTACATAACTACATGTTCTGTAATGCATAATTTTACAGCATTAATGCATGATATTTTTCACGCTTTTTTTTTCCTTCCCATGACAGATTGAGGGCAAAATATATATATGGACCGTTTTTTTGGAGCTTGTCAGATTCAGGTTTTTAAAGTCATTGTAATTCTTCTCACCTTGTTTTTTTGCAAATATTCACCATTGGGCCAATTGCTTTGCTTCACCTAAACCCTCTTATTCCTTATCTTTTTTAAAAGGGACTTTTTTTAGGGTTTTATCCTTAATACGTTTTTGCAGCCGAAATCGCTTCCGACAATATTTATCCCGCAGTTCATTGGTCTTCTAGAGTTCAACCCCTTTAATCTTGAGAGGCAATTGATATTGATTGTCTTGCCACAAGATCTCAATTCGAACACCCAATTATTAAAAAAACCCCCCACCTCAATTTGGTCTTTTTGTGTGTAATGTCTTCGGAAGATACCAATCCCGATGACCAGAAACTGAAATTGGAAGGCTATGACCAGAGGTTATTTGACCAGCAGAAAAATCAGATCATTCACACAGTCCCCCACTTACCTGATCTTCCTCCCCTGTCTGATCCTTCTCTGCTTCATCCAGTACTTCATCAACATTTAAAACCTCAATCGGCTCAGCCTCAACTTCAAGCTCCTCCTCCTCCTCAATTACACCCTTATCCACCCCCTCCTCCACCTCCAACTCATTTTTTCCCACATCTGTCTTACCCCCTACCTGTACTATCAAGACCTCCCTCAAATCAACCCCCAATTCATCTGCATTCAGCTCCAATGATCTTTACTCATTATCCCCCACCCCCTCCTCCTCCACCTCATCCTGGTCTCCCAACTCAAGGTCCTGCTCCAATACCTTCTCCTCACCCTCAAAGCACCCATACCACCCCTTTCCTCCAAGGACATCCCTCTGCTAATTATTACGGCCTCTCTTCATCGTCTTCCTCCCCTTCTTTCACCTTAGACTCAACTCCCTCCACGGCCAGACAATTGCCTTACATTCCTCAAATGAGAGACTCCCGAACGGCCTCATCATACATCCCAAGCCCTTATTACCAACAACCCACCAAAAGTTATCAGCAATTACCTAGAAGCTCTTCACAATCGCTGTTCGTAGAAAAGGTAGTGCACCAGGACTCCAATTATCTCGCATGGAGAGAAGCGAGTACAAAAAATATCTTAGATTCGAGCGACTCAGATTTAGACGAGGACGGAAAAAATACTGCTGCCGCTACTGATAACAGTACTCAGAACAGTTCTTACTCGATCAAGTATTTGGATTCTTTGATGACCAAGTTGGAGTTTCCCAAGCAGGATGCTTCTAATACGGAGTTTGTGAGACTTTGTTATGTTCTCGAACTCGATTGCTGTTATAATAAGAGCGATGGATCGGAGCCCTATGTATGCAATCCCCTAGAGTCGACCTTATTGGCCAACTTCGTCGAGTACACCCTGCCATGGTTGGACGTTTATTGTCATGTGCCGATCTTTGCCAAGCATCTCTCGCAGTTGTCCCTTTACGAAGAAGGGCTCATGATCCACAACTGTCTTCTTAGTTGTGGTCTGTTATTCCTCCATCGTGATCAACCGCAGAAGTTCGATCTGAAGTTTGCCTTGAAATATTACAATCTGGCGCTCAAATTATTGAGTATGCAGATCTTACAAAACGATCGCTCGCTTACAAGAAGTCTTGTCTGCTCGATCTTGTTGAGTCATTACGAGGACTTTGCGGGAGAAACCCAAAATAAGTTCAACCATCATACGGGTTCCAGAATCATCTTACAAGAGATTCTCAACTCGGACTCCGTGGGGAAGAAGAAGAAGAAATTGGTGTCCCGATCCTCGGGTAGACCCTTGGATATCAAGAGTCTCAATTCCTTGGACCACAACGAGTTCTTGGAGTCCTTATTCTGGGTCATCACCGATAACGATTTACAAGAATCTCTCAAATGGGAAATCCCCACCAGGTGGTCTTTACAAAATCCGAACACCACTGTACTATCCATGTCACCACAACAATCTCTAGATGAGAATATAAGTGAATATGTGTCCAGTCACTTTGACATCGACTTCAAGAGAGCGGGAGATGCTTTTTTCGAACATAAAGATCAACTTTGGTGGTTACGTAAGAGTGCATACAACTTACAATTGGTCAACGATTACAGTTTCTTACCTTACATCATGCCATATCTGGAGTTCAGTAGTAATGCCATGATGCAGAAATGGATCGAATTGAAGAAAATGATCGATCTGTTCGGTAAACATTTACCAGCTGGATTGAGAGTGATAATCTCCAAAGATGCCGAGCCTGGTAACTCCAAATTTCCTTACATGCTCTACAAAGATGATCAGACCACGTTGTTGAACTTGAATTATCACTTGAGTTGTTTCTTGCTCTATCATTCCTTACTCAACAGATCGGGATTGTATTCGCCAGACCCAGAGGAAAGATTGAGCTGTGAACAAAAGATCACCAACCAAAAGGATAGAACCTTCTTGAAGCAGAAGAAAAACTTGAAAAACTTGTTGTACCAACATGCCGTCTCCATAGTGGGGATCATCAGCTCCGTTAAGGGCAATAATGTAATATGGTCTTTAAGTTTAGGACATTTCAAAACGGCCTTGAAATATTTGAGAAAATACGACGGCTTCCATGGGGAGATGGGTTCCTTAGTAACGGAGATCCAATCCCATACCAAGACCAGATTCAATCGGGTTTAGGTTTAAAAATTCATTGTACTATATAGATAATGCTCTCTTTGTTATATGGGCAAACAAGTCACTGTTCCCTATGACGAAGTTGTGTTTCAAAGTGATATCGTCGTGTACTTCTATTTGACATTGTGGAATGACCCCAAAAGTCTTGATGAGTTGGTCTCGTGTCTTGTTATGGATCCAGTAATCGGTATGACAGAAGAAGAACCATGACCGGATTTTGTATTGTTGTAAGATGTCTATGACCTGATGGTGTAAGCGAGGATCGTCTCTAATGTACCTCATTTCCTCTCTTGCCAAACCGAGACATTGGTATATGACATTTCGAGATGTAAGGAAGTCGTATAATGTGTTGGTGATGTTGGGGGAGGAGGTGCTAAATTTCCATTGTAAAAAGCTCTTGACGAAATTTGTGGGGAGGGACTTGGTGAGATAAGTAAGTCTAGAGACATGGGTATTGAGATTAGGGATCCAGTCGACTAATTTAGAGAGAACGACACCATTCTTGGATAACCCGATATCGGTGATGGTGGGTGTGATGAGTCCGACAAATTTTAATTGGTTTAAAACAGGATCATTTTGCTCTTTTAATAGAACGAGTGATTTGAGTAAGAGGTACGTTCCGACAGAATGGCCCATGAGGTAGACGTCCCTGTTGGGGGTGATGTATTTCTTCATGATCTCAACTTTATGTTTCAGTTGATCATCTAAATTAAATACAGTCTCAGTTGCAGAAGCCTCTTTTAAGAACCCAGCATACGTTATCAGCACCGTTTCCAAAGATGGAATTTGGTTTTGTAACTCTCTAAGATAGTCAATGTAGAACGGAGCCATTCCGGGATTTCCAGGGATTAAGATCAAAATTGGCGAGTTCAGGGCGTCATTCTGACTTTTAGAATGGTACACCTGAGTGGGATAGATATTGTCTTCTACTATGGTTGTGCTCATTGCTTCCATTAAGTATAAAATACTATTTTTCATCTCCATTTTTTTTTTCAGCCGAGCCGAGGGGCTAACCGTCAAGATATTCCACACACCTGGTGAGTTCAATATCTAGACCACCGATACTTCTGTTCTCCACCGAAGCCGTCGTATAGACAAGATTCCATCTTCCGGGATATTTACAATGATCGGCTCTATTTTTGCGTAACAATTTGTACTTATCACAAGGAGCATAAGTGACGTAACTGGAATAAATGGCTCTACTAGTATGAGTACAAATGATGAAACTAAGAGGTTGGATGAGTCCGAGGGATTCGACAATTTTCAAGTTGAGTAAATTGCGGATATCCGATTCGTCGAGTAATAACAAGAGATCAATTTTGTTGAGTTTGTCTTCCTGTCTGAACCGATACAAGGTCTTATCTAACAGGTCATCTTGGTACATCGGAATGAACTGGATGTTTTTGTCCATCTTACAAACCTTGACGAGGTCTTCCAAGGTGGACAAAAGCCGGGATTCTGACTTCTTCTTCAAATTGATGAAGATGAAGTAATTGAAGTCGTAAAAATAGAACAATCTCTTGTTCGGATTCTCGTCGAAACTCTGGATAATTTCCGAGATCAAAAGTATCAGAGACCAGAGATGCTCTAACAAATTGGCATTTTCACAGTCACAAACCTGCACAACCGTCGAGAACGACGACGACGAACTGATCGAATTATACGTCTTTTGAATCTCGTAACTGATCAATTTATCGTGGTCCTCATTAAATACCGACTTACTTCCGTCAACCGTATCATTTTCCCTAAAGTAATTGTCTATCTCATTGACTATTTCCTTAGGAGAATGATGCACTCCAACTATAGACTTGAGATGTCTAATTAATAACCCAAGCTCCCGTGTAGTGGACTCCACAATCTCGGAACTATTTAATCTTGGCTCAGGATCATTCATCATGAGTAGCAATTATTACACCTCATCTCCCGAAGGCTTATATAATTTCCTTATATATTTTTTTACCCCGGAAAAAGCAAATCCAAATCCAAATCACATGACTTTTTTTTTCTTAGTCCCTTGCTTTCTTGTGCATATCCGATCTGCCTTTTCTTTTTGTCTGTTATGTAATATCTATACGAGGGATGACTTCAATACTTGGAGCAATTCTATTGACTCCTTGATCGAATTTTGAGAGGCATTGTCGAAGGTGTCTTCTTCCGTTTCTAAATCTGTCAATTCCTGCAATTCCGCTTCTCTCGCTTGTAAATTATCCCTTATTTGTTTCTGTAATAATTGTGGGGTGATTTCCTTAAATCTAGACCCCAAATTGGAATCCACCAAACACCAACAAAGCACAATAGCAAGCTGCAGATCCTGCAAAGTCTGATAATTCAGGATCAATCTTTGGTAATTTTTGTAGTCCTTATCGAGTAATTTGTTCAATACGCGTAATCTTTCAGTGGACTCCAAATCGAGTAACCTAAAGCAGGCATTGATAATAGCGACGACGTCAGGGTTGGTGGTGTCTTTGAAGAGATATTTCAATCCTCCCAGATTGATGAACTTGGTCAAAATATCGAGACAACTTTCGGAATTACTACTCACTCCATTACTTATGATCTTGTAAGCTTTGGGTGTTAACCAAGACTTGGCCTTACTGAGGATGACCATCATCAATTCTATGCCCTCATTTTGAAGGAATTTTTCCTTTGCGATCGTCGAAACATTTATCAAGTAACAAAGGGAAACCATGATGTTCTCAAAATACTCCTCCGTCTCATTTTCAGGCTTGGCTTTGGTGACAAATTTGGAAATATTGACCAACATCAATTCGATCATATTATGTTTTTCCAACATCCGATCGAGTCGACTCAACTTGACGTCACCGGTTTCAGCAACCAAAGAAGAGAGGAGTTCACTGAAACTTTGTAACGTCTCGTCAATTTGGCTCAATTGGGTAATACTCAATTTGGCATGGATGAACCGAAGTAATTTCTTGTCATCAATGAGATACTTATTGAGGGAATGCCATTCAGTCAATTGGATTAAAATAGCAATACACGATTGGAGATCCGCCTGGAGTTCCCATTGGACACTTTTCTTGAGTAAGGGATCCTTTAGTTTGGTATCCAATCTGATCATGTGATCACAGATGAGGTAGGTGATTTTGGACTTGAGGAACAACTCTTCGAGGTTCAGACGCAGTTCCGAATCGAGTAATTCCGAGATGAGTTGTAAGATTTGGGAGACCAATTCCAAATTGGGATGCGATTTGATCAACCCAAGTAAGGAGAAGGAGGAGGGGTGGATGCAGAATTGTCGTATGAGTTTGACGTCATCGTCTAAAGTGATACCCGAGAGGGATTTGACAAGTTCGTAAAGTTCGATATCGGAATTGACGAGTTTCGATTTGTCTCCTGATTGTATGAGTTCGGTATTGGCGGCAATGAGCGTTTCGAGCTTGGTCATTGTCTTTACAAGCCAAGACTCATCGTAGACTTCCGGAGCGTATTTGACCGGATTCAGGTCCTCTTTGAGCAGGGCTAGTAATTTTAATTGTTCAGCATCCACTGGCTCTTCAGGTTCAACCTCAGAAATACGACGCTTCTTGAACAATTCATCGGTGTTCATACTCACTAAGGGCGCTTAGTATGAAAGAGAGAAGAGATTTTTTTAGATGAGAAAAAAAAAAGCACATAAAAAATATATCTTATATAGTAAGACCAGAGATGAGTGAGCAGATAGAGCGGTTCAAGAAGCTCAAGTTGCTTAAGAACAAACAAAAAGCGTTGAATCGTAAAGAGGTGGCGAAAAGTAAGGCCGAGGGAAAATTAAAGGAGAAGATCGAGACCAAATCGAAGTCAGATACACAGCCTAATAAAAGGATACAAGATTTGACTTATAGTATAGAAGAGATAGAGAAGTGGGAGGACAAGGTACTGAAGAGAGAACGATTACATAATGGATCACTTAATGATATTGCACTGACGTCATATGAAAAGACCGTTGGAGATATAGTTCCCAATTTGGAATCTTATAGCGAGCAACTGGGACAGGAGGGGATGGATTATAAGAGTGTCGTTAGTAAGGAAGCAGTGAATAAAATCAAGCTGGAATACCAGGAATTGAACCGGCAAAAATTGGAAAGAATGAGTAAGAGAAGGACGGAGAGTAGTAGTGGGTTCATTAATGATAAGAATAAACTGTTCAATAAGAAATTGAACCGTCAATACGGAGAATATACGAAGGATATCAAAGACTCTTTTGAAAGAGGTACTGCATTATAGTTTAATTTACACAGTAAAAAATAGAGGTTTAAATCTGCCAAAAAATGTTGGAAAGAAAAAAAAAAGTAAAAATACAAGTCAAGATACTTTTTGTCGGCGTCAAACAAGCTAGCATTTAATTCTCTTGGATGTCTGAATTGATTCAAAAGAAAGAAGAGGAGGTTGATGAGTTTTCTGAGGAGGAGATTGGAAGAGGAAGACAGAGAGAATCATACATAGACAATGCGGCTGAAGAGGATGAAGAAGATAGTGAGAATGGAGGAAAGGATGATTCTTCAGAGGAGGATGAAGATGAAGAAGATGACGAAGAACTGATTCAGAAAGTGAGAGAAGGGTTCATTGTCGATGACGAGGACTCGGATTCCACGAAGAGAAGACGTCAAAAGAAGAAGAAGAGAGCCAGAGAATTGCATCCGGACGAAGATGTTGATGCCTTGGACGAGGATGATTTGGATTTACTTCTTGAGAATTCCGGTGTTGGCCGTAAGAAGACGAGCGAGTCTAAGTTCAAAAGATTAAAGAGAGCAGAACTGGAAGATGCCGAGATGGAGGAAGGTGCTGAATCTAATAGAGGATTGACAGATATGTTCTCCGATCTGGAAGAAGATGACGACGAAGAAGGTGTTTCGAGACCTGCTGAAGATATCGACGACTTCATTGAAGAGGATGAATTTTCCGATGAAGAGCCAAGACAAAGAGAAAGAATCGTAAGTCAACTGCCACAGCTCGAAATGACTGAGGGAGAGAAGGAGAATTTGGCTGAATTGGAAGATATCTTTGGTGATGGTAGAGATTATGAATGGGCTTTGGAAGAGGAAGAAGAAGGTAATGAATACGATGAAGAAGCTCCTTCGAAGGCTACCGAGTTGGCTGATGTCTTTGAACAATCCGAATTGAAGGAACGGATGTTAACAGCTGAAGATAACGAGATCAGAGTCACCGATATTCCAGAAAGATATCAAGTATTGAGAAAGGGAATAACCAAGTATGATTTGGACGAGGACGAATTTGAACTGGAAGTCGAATGGGTTATACAGAAGATGATCAGATTCAGAAGCAAGCTCATGAATTCTACAGTAGAATTCCCAGAAGAGTTCAGTGCCTCGGTTAGAAGTGTGTTGGAGTTCATCAGCAGAGAAAACTATGAAGTGCCATTCATCTGGAGTCATCGTCGTGACTATTTATTGCATACCTACTACGATGTGGATAATCTGTTGAAGGTTCTGAAGCTTTTGTATGAAGACGATTTATGGAGAATCGTGCATTTGGACATTGATTTCCATCATTTGAACGACACCAAGCTTGCCTTGGACAAGACCTTCCAAGCTTTGGGAGAGTACGATGGCTTGTACAAAGAACAAATCGGTAAGGTAAGCACGATGATTGAGTTGCAAGACTTGAGCGATTATTTGGCTTTCTGTTACTCCAAACAACTCAAAGAAGCTTCTTTATCCTTGAACGAATCCCAATCGAAGAGAAAGCACAGCAAATATCTGATCTACGAGAAGATCAGACAAGATCCAGTCTACGAGCTTGTGAAGTTGTTCGGAATCAAGGCTTCCGAATTCGCCGAGAACGTGGCTTCCAAATCGAGAATCTTCGCTACAGCTGATGCTGAGCTGACTCCATTGGAGAAGGCTGCAAGTTTCGTGGGAGAAGACAAGATGTTCTCTACACCGGAGCAAGCAGTTGAGGGAGTCCAACATTACTTTGCTGAGGAAATTTTCACCAATCCAAAGTTCAGACAAGAGATCAGATCTAATTTCGAGAGATACTCCAAGGTTGATGTCGTCTTGACGGAGAAGGGTAAAGTGAAGATTGACGAGAGCGGACCATATGGAGACTTCAAATATCTCATCAATCATCCAACAGCTACTTTTGTTGACAGACCAGATATGTTCTTGAGAATGTTAGAGGCTGAGTCTTTGGGATACATTGTTGTTAAGGTCAGCTTTGACTTGGAGTCGTTCGGGAACCACATCTTTGAGAAGTACTTGAAGTCCGATTACTCCTCTGAGATTGCCGAGAGTTGGAACCTGCTCAGAAAGGAATCTTTGGACATTGCCTTGAAGAAGGTATCTCCATTGATTTCCTTGAACGTCATTGAGGAAATTCGTCGTGACTGTGAAGACAAAATTTATTACGAGGTCAGAAAGAAGTTGGTCAGAAAGTTGGATCAAGCTCCTTACAAACCAGCAGGATATGCCAAGGGTACTATTCCAAAGGTTTTGGCTGTCAGTAATGGTCATGGTAACAGACAAGATGCTGTTATCGCTGCCTCTTTGAATGCCGAAGGTGAGCTTGAACAAACCTTCAAGTTCGAAGAGAGCATCAAGAGTGAGTCATTTGGTGCTGCTTTCACCAAGGCCGTTCTCAAGACTAGACCTGATGTCATTGCTATTTCTGGATACAGTGTTAGTGTGAAGACTTCCTTGTATGAGAGCTTGGACAGAATCATCAGACAGAACGAGCTTATTGTTAACGATGACGATGAGTTGGAGTTTGGAACTGAGGACAACAAACCTCCTCTTTTGGAGCTTCTCTGGGTAGACAACGAGACTTCCAGATTGTACGAGAACTCTCTGAGAGCCAAACTGGAATTCCCTGACAGACCTCAATTGGCCAGATTCGCCATTGCCACTGCCAGATATGTTCAACAACCATTGTTGGAGTATGTGGCTTTGAAGAACGACATGCCCCTGTTGGCTGTTCACAAGCATCAAAGTTTGATTCCAAAGGAGAAATTACAAGATGCCTTCGATACTGCCATCATTGACATTGTGAACCAAGTTGGTGTTGACATCAATGAGGCTATTAGAGACGAATACTTGGCTTTACTGTTACCTTATGTTGCCGGTTTGGGACCTCGTAAACTGAGTGGAATGATTCAAAGTATTCAAAACAAGGGATCGACTTTGACAGCCAGATCTGATTTGATCACTCAACAAATCACAGCCAGATATGTCTTTGTCAACTGTGCTTCCTTCTTGAAGATTCCATACAGTGGAGGAGCCGATGCTGATCCTTTGGATGCCACCAGAATTCACCCTCAAGATTACGATTTGGCCATCAAGATGGCTGCTGATACTTTGGAGTTGGATGAAGAAGACATCGAGTCAGAGGAGAAGAGCAATATCATCACCCAATTGGTCAACGAAGGTGTTGAGAAGTTGAACGATTTGGTCTTGGAAGATTACGGTAACGAATTGGAGGAGAAGTTTAAGGTGAAGAAGAGATCTACCTTACAACTGATCAAAGAGGAGTTACAACAAAACTATGAGGAATTGAGAAGATCTTTCCATCATTTGACTGTCTTCGAAGTATTCCACATGTTGACTGGTGAATCCAGAGAGACGTTCCACGAAAACACTGTCTTGCCAATGACCTTGAGAGTCGTTCGTGACAGATTCTTAGTCGGTGTCACTCAATTCAACGTTGAATGTAGAGTCGAGGCCAAGTTCATGAAGGAGTACAACAATCCAATCAACTTCAACCCTGGTCAAACCGTCCAAGCTTGTGTTTTGCGTATCGATTACGACAACTTCAAGTGTGAGGTTTCCTTGTTGAGAAGAGACGTCGAGAGTGCTTTGAGAGAACCAAAGTTCGAGAAGATCCAAGGATTGTGGAACTTTGAGGCTGAGGAAAACGACAAGATGATCGAGAGAGCCAGAGAGAATCTGGACAAACGGTCGGCAAGACTGTTATCTCATCCATTGTTCCAAAACTTGAACTCTCGTCAAGCCGAAGATTACTTGGCTCCAAGAATGATTGGAGAATGTGTGATCAGACCTTCCTCTATGGGAGAAGATCATTATGCTGTGACCTTGAAGATTGCTGACCAATTGTACCAACACATTGTCCTTGTCAAACATTTGAGTAGAGACAACACTACATTCTACAGTATCGACAAGGAAAGATTCGAGGATTTGGATGAGGTGATCAACAGATACGTTGAAGGTTTGACGGAGAAGATTCTGCAAATGACCACTCATGACAAGTTCAGAAAGGCTCCTATTGATGAGGTCAAGGATTGGTTACAGAAGTACTCTCTGGCTCAAGGAAGAAGTTCCTACACTTTCTGTTACAACAGAAAGACACCGGGATGGTTCTACTTGTTATTCAAGATCAGTCCTCTGGCTCCTATTAACACATGGCATGTACGAGCCTTACCTGACGGTTACGAATTGTCTGGGGAGATTTACCCAGATATGACCAGTTTGTGTAACGGGTTCAAACAGTTGATGTTGAACAGAACCTCCAAGAACAGACAACCAATGAACTATTCAGCCGTGCCTGCTTATCATTGAGGCGAAAAAAAAGGAAGAATTTGTATACTAAAGCTTAAAAAAAAACAAGATTCAAAATTATTTTATTTGAGGGAGGGAAAAAGTAAAAACAGTTGTTAAAGGGCTTGTAAGATGGTGCTGGGATGGTTTAGTAGAGTGACTTATTTCATTACAGGGATATCCTTGTTATTGAATTTGTACATTTTCACATATCCTAGTCTCAATTCTGGTTCTTGTTCGTGGTATCTTCCCAACGAGGCACTTGTGAAGGACTCTATCTCACCTCTTTCGAAGACCATTCTTCAACTTCCTTATCTTGGGGACATTTGGGATCAGCTTGTCACCAAAACAAGTAGAGTTGATAAGGAATTGACCGAGCAATTGGGAGTGCCAAGGGATGTGAGACTTTTACTGGTGGGAGATCCTCAAATCAACGGGATTTGGCCGTCCACTCCTTACATTTCGAGGCTAGACATCTTTGGCAATGATTACTACTTGGGACATATTTACAACGTGATGAAGAGCAGATTGAGACCGACTCACGTGTCAATTATGGGAGATTTGTTCTCCTCTCAGTGGATCCTCGATAGAGAGTTTTTCAACAGATCCAAACGGTACATGACCCGTTTATTTCCAAGACCAAAGGAACATGGTGAAGATCTCTTGCAATTTATGGAAGAGAACGATGCCTTGAATTGGCAAGAATGGATGGGGTGGTTCCAACAAACCTTGGAGGAAAAGAGTTTCGACTTCGGTTACGAAGATGTCTATGATTGGACAACAGCCAATTTGACAGAAGAACCACTTTTCATCAACATCTCAGGTAACCACGATATCGGTAACGGTGACGTCACATATCAACACATGGCTCGGTTCTTCAAAGTCATGGGAAAGGACAATTATTACATTGAGTATGACGTCAAGACGGACCATCCATGGAGAATTGTAGTCTTGAACTCCTTGGCTGTAGACGGTCCCTTTGTGGAGCAAAAGTTTGTCGAATACACCTGGGGTTTCCTTGATCACTTGGCTGAAAGGCCTTGGAATGGATCCACTATTCTTTTGACCCACGTTCCATTCTACAAGGAGCCAGGACTTTGTGTAGATGAGCCTTTGGTGGAGTATTTCACCCAGGAAAATTCTCCTCATTTGGAATACATGTGGGGAAAGATCAAATCAGAAAATCATATTCAACCGGAATCGTCACAAAAGATCTTGGACATTGTCTTTGGGAATGGTAAGTCAGGAATCATTATGACCGGTCATGATCACGAAGGTTGTGAAAGCGTTTTCAGTAAAGTCGATGGAACTTGGGTTCCTTCGAAAGAGCCTTTGTCAGACCAATATGTCAAGGAAATAGTAGTCAGATCTATTATGGGAGATTACGGTGGAAACACAGGTTTAATGACAGGTCATTTCAATGGAAAGGAATGGGAATATCATTACTCCTTATGTCCCTTCATCGTACAACACGTATGGTGGGCCACAAAGGTACTGTCCATCTTGACCATTTTGGCTCAGAGTATATGCTACTTCTTCTAAATACAGGATCACATTAATTATAAACATGTAGTCATTTACTCTCGTCCTCTTTCTTCTTCTTGAGTTCATCAATCTTGTCGAATTCCAGCTTCCAAACCTTGTTACCCTCTTCAGCAGAAATGTCTGGGAACAAGACATTGAAAACATCCGAATACCAATCAGCTGGGACTGGGGTAACGCCCTCCTTGACGTTATCAGGTAACTCATTCCAATCAGCCAAGTTATCCTTAGGGAAGATGACAGTCTTAACACCGGATCTCTTAGCAGCAATGGTCTTCTCCTTCAAACCACCAATTCTGAGTACCTTTCCAGTCAAGGTAAGTTCACCAGTCATGGCAATGGTTGGATCCAATGGCTTATCCAAAGCCAAAGACAAAAACGACGACGTCATCGTAACACCAGCAGATGGGCCATCTTTTGGTGTTGCACCTTCAGGACAATGCATATGAATCTTGGCCTTTTCGAAAAATCTGTTATCTGGGAAATGCTTAGCCAAATACATCTTGGAGAAGGAATAGGCAATTCTAGAACTCTCCTTCATGACATCACCCAATTGACCAGTGATTTCAACTCTTGGTTGAGAATCCTCGTTGATTGCTTGTTCCAAAACAGATTCAATGTACAAAGCAGAGCCACCCATCGAAGTCCAGGCAAGACCCATGACAACACCTGGAGGTGTTGTCTCATACAACCGGTCAGCAGTAAAGATTTGTGGTCCAACGTAATCTTTCAAATTATCAGCAGTCACAGTGATACTGTAAGACTCTGGAACCTCAATTTGTGGTACCAGAGCAACAGCTTCCTCCTCTTCAGTCTTTTCCAGCTCTTCAACTACCTCCTCCTCAACTTGTTGTTCTTCTTCCATCTTTTCATCTTTCAAAACATCGATCTCTTCATCTCCCAAATCCTTGACGACATTCAAGGCCAGCTTTCTGTAAATCTTCTCGATGTGTTTCTTCAAGTTTCTGACACCACTCTCTCTACAGTAGTGTTTGATCAACAGCTCGATGGCTTGTTCAGTCAACTCAACATTGACGTTCTCCAAACCTGAAGATTTCTTCAGCTCTGGAGCCAAATACTTCTCAGCAATCTTGATCTTCTCATCGGCAATGTAACCGGAAATCTCAATGACCTCCATTCTGTCCAATAATGGACCAGGGATGGTACTCAAGCTGTTGGCTGTACAGACGAATAACACCTTGGACAAATCAATAGGAACATCCATATAGTTATCCAAGAAGGCGTTGTTCTGTTCTGGGTCCAACAACTCTAACAAAGCAGCAGATGGGTCACCACCATTGACACTATGACTATGGGAGATCTTATCGATTTCGTCGATCAAAATCAATGGATTCTCAGTCTCAGTCTTCTTCAATGCTTGGACAACTCTACCTGGAATGGCACCAACATAGGTTCTTCTATGTCCCTTGATTTCGGAAACATCACTCAAACCACCAACAGAGAATCTGTAGAACTTTCTGTTCAAGGCCTTGGCAATGGACTTACCAATAGAGGTCTTACCAACACCCGGTGGACCAACGAAACAGACAATCTTACCGTTGATCTTATTCAATAATTTTCCAACAGCAATGAACTCCAAAATACGATCCTTGACATCTTTCAAACCGTAATGGTCGTCGTTCAAAACAGAAATAGCCTTCTTGATACTGTACTCGTCCTTCGATTCCTTTCCCCATGGAACTTGAGTCAACCAATCAAGATAGTTTCTCGTGACAGTGAACTCTGACATCAAAGGCTCAAGGGAGGACAACTTGTTGATTTCGTCATCATACACCTTCTTAACATCTTCTGGCATCTTCAAGTTCTTGACTCTTTCATTGTACTTGGCAATCAACTTGTCTCTACCATCATCGATACCGAGCTCTTTCTTGATCGACTTCAATTGCTCATTCAAATGATACTCTCTATGTCTCTTGGTCATTCTCTCTTCCAAATCCTTTTCGATGTCCTTTTGCAATTTCTTGTTGGTCAATTCCTTATTCAAGACAACCAAAGCCAATTCCAATCTCTTTTCCACGTCAAGGCATTCCAAGATCTCTTGTAAATCAGATTCATCAGCAGCCGACAAAGAGGCGGCAAAATCAGCCAACTTTTCAGGGCTTTGGAAAACGTCCTTTTGTAAGGAAGAGGAGAAGGTAGCCATTTGATCACTGAACACTTTGTTCATACTCGAGATGTCCTTGAAAACCTGAAGGATCTCAGCAGTCAAGGCATTGATCATTGGTGATTTCTTGTCGAATGGCAAGTCCTCTACATTGGAGACATTGACCAACGTCACTGGGTACTTCTTCAAGTAAGCAGTTGGATTGTCATCTTCCTCTTCAATAAATGCATCGACATCTTGCTTAGTGACAATTTCACGGCCATCGTCTTCAATTTCCTCCACTTCTTGTCCCTTTCTAGGAGGAACATCTCCCTCCTTCTCTCCAGTGATCCCTCTGATGATCTCAGACTTCTTCTTTTCAGGAGTAATATCCAATGGTGCTTCTTCTTCAGCCAGTTCTTGTGGTGCAATCAATTCGTCAATCTTGATTCTTCTATGAACATAAAATACGGTAGTCAAGATCTCATTACCAGTCTCCACATCTCTCGAGAACACTGTAGAAGTGACTTGGGCCAAGACACCAGTCTCATAGATTTCGTCTTTCGATCTTATTATATCACCTTCCAGTTTCTCGTCCTTGAAAAGGAAGCATCCAATGTACGGTTGACTCTTGTTAATGGACTCTTTGATGGCCTTCATGACATTAATATCGGTGATGACAACACATTTGTAGAACCCTGGGAACAATGGGCGTCCCGAGATGGGTAACAGCAAGATTTGTGGGTAAACCTCGGGCAATTCGTAGGTGACGTCGGTCTTTCCGAGCTTTGGTTTAGGGGGAGCTCCGTCATCGCCATTATCAGGAGGAGGAGGAGCCGAGCTTCCAGCAGCACCAGCAGTAGTTGACGAACCCTTGCCGACTTTATCAGATTTGGCTACCGTTTCCGTGGTGGACTCCGTTGGCTTGTCGTCATCCTTCTTCTCGATGTCCTTCCGCTTTGGCTTTTCCTTCTCTTCCTTCGTCGTATCTTCAGACTTGGATTTGTCCTTTGGTTCGCTCTTCAGGTGAATTCTGACTTTCGAAACACCGCCGAAACCAGTCAATGGATCCAGTTGAGCCACCATTGAACGCAGTGGGGGAATTGTAAAGATATGGTCATCGACAGCTCTAATATGGGGATTACTTGTCTTCAACTGTCTAAGCAAATCGCGGGTCTCGTTCTCCAACGATTTCTTCAATATAACTTCCGTCTGGAAATCAGACAACGAAGACAGATACCGCTTCGATATTCTTCTCATGGAAGAGGTCACAAGACCTCTCGAATAAAACATGATATCACTAGTACGACTTAGTAATGGATTCCGATCAGTGGCGACGAAAGAAAAAAAATAATAAAGTCCGTAAAAATATCCAATGCACGACTCGGAGCTCTTTCATCACCGATCTTGAACCTTTTTTTCTTTCCTTTCACTCCAAGCCAGGGGAGGAAAAAAACATGGAGGGGGAGATATTGAAAGTAAGGGCCAGGACTTGGCAGGGATTATGTGAAACACGACCAACTCTAAGTAATGTAGCTTAATTTAACCTATATAATACAAATAAATAATTAGAATTCGTACAACATTTCTTCAGGATGAGGATTACTCAGGTCTTCTGGAGGGAAATCTGGTTGATCGATATCGAGTTGATCGTTGACTTTATCCTGGTCGTCCAATTCTGTCTTTTCGATGTACTCAGCTATGAGTTGTCCGCTTTCTTCCAGGTCTTTATTTTGGTCCAGTCTCTTGGTGTAGCACTTTTTCTTCACCACTTCACCACGTTCTTGTCTGGCAGCCAATTGTTCTCTGTATTTGGCGAGGTAGATTTTCAATACTTCAGCGTAATTTTCAAACCCCAAGGAGTGCATCGAGTACAAAATATCCTCTCCATTTATAGTTTTTCTCTTCTCATTGAGACATTTGTCGGACAGTTCCGAAGTGACAAACGAAATGAACTCACTGACACACTCTTGCATACACTCTTTGGCATCTTTAGACACCTTCGACGTCGACGGCAAGGTGTTCTTCATCAACCTCAGCACGTTGGCAATGGGGAGCCATCGATCCTGTTCCCGTAATTCAACTTCCTGATAACTCAACTGTTGTTGAGCGGTATTTTCCTCGGTCATTCTTCCACCAAGATCCTCTCGAAAGTGGTATTAACAATGTTAAAAATCTGATTTGTAGATTTTTGTTTTTCGCTGAAGAAAAAGTTGTAAAGTGCTGACAGAAAGGGGGAGCTGGGCTACCACCGACATCTCATAAAATAAAGACGTAGAGAGGAATTAGACTAAGTGGGAAGAAAGAGTCGGATGTTATCTTCGACAAAGCGCAAACCCCTTAGGTTTTATTTTCTACATACTTTACTTGCGTACTTCTGTGTATCCTAGTACTATGTCTGTCCTACTTTTTCTCTTTGCGCTATACACTACTTAAGATAGCAAAAATAGACTTTTTCAGTCTGGGGTAGAGATTTTATAGAGCAATTTGTGGACTCAATTATACAACCTACTAACCCCATGAAGTTCCACACGAGTCAAATTAGACATTTTTCCAAATCTCTTTGCTCGCGGATCCAATTGAAGAACCCAGATCTTCTTGTGACGGAAGCTTATATCAATGGAGAATGGGTCTCTCCCGGATCCAAGTTCCCGGTTACCAATCCCTCCAATGGAGACGTGATTAGTGAGGTGACCAATTTAGACCTTTCCGAAGCCAAATTCGCCATTGAAAAACTGAGCTCACTGTTTGAATCCTTCTCTCAAACAACGCCAAGAGAAAGACTGAAGATTTTGTACAACATGTACGAAATCATGATGCTGAACCAAGATGACCTCGCAAAGATTATCACCCTTGAAAACGGGAAATCTCTCAAAGATGCCAAAGGAGAGATCCTGTATGCTGCCAATTTCTTCCAATGGTTCAGTGAAGAGGCTCCTCGTGTATATGGAGACATCATCCCTTCCTCCTTCCCCAATAAGAAGATTCTTACTCTTAAGCAACCAGTCGGAGTCGTTGGAATCTTGACACCTTGGAATTTCCCCTCGTCAATGATCACCAGAAAACTTGGACCTGCCATTGCGGCTGGTTGTACCTCGGTAGTCAAACCTGCTGCTGAAACTCCTCTTTCCGCCTTGGCTTTGAGTTACATAGCTGCCGAAGCTGGCTTACCTAAGGGTGTCTTGAACATTCTTCCTACCGCCCACGATAACACTCCAGCCTTTGGTAAGCTCTTCTGTGAGTCTCCGTTGATCAAGAAGGTGTCATTTACCGGTTCCACCAATGTAGGTAAGACTTTGATGAAACAGTCGGCCAGTACATTGAAGAAGTTATCAATGGAATTAGGAGGAAATGCCCCCTTTATTGTATTTGAAGATGCCGACATTGACAATGCCGTCGAACAACTGCTTCTGAGTAAATTCAGACAATCAGGTCAGACCTGTGTTTGTGCTAATAGGTTATATATTCATAGTTCTATTTACGATGAGTTTGCTGAAAAATTCGTCGACAAGGTGAAACAAACCACCAGATTGGGTGATGGTCTCGATCCGCAAACCACTCACGGTCCAGTGATTCATGAAAAGCAATTGGCCAAAGTTAAAGAACACATCAAAGATGCCAAACAAAATGGAGCTACGGTTCTTTTAGGTGGACATTCACAACCTTCTCTCGGCCCTCTCTTCCACGATCTCACTATCTTGGGAGATGTGACCCCCAAGATGCTTATACATCGTGAGGAAACTTTCGGGCCAGTTGCTCCTTTGATCAAGTTCGACACCGAGGCAGAGGTGTTGAAGTTGGCCAACGACACTCCTTTGGGATTGGCCGGTTACTTCTTCAGTAAATCGTACTCCAGAATCATGAGAGTGGGTCAAGCTTTACAAGTCGGAATGATCGGAGTCAATACCGGTGCCATCTCCGACGCACCTTTACCTTTCGGAGGAATCGGCGAGTCCGGTTTCGGAAGAGAAGGTTCAAAGTACGGGATGGAACCTTACTTACAGATCAAGTCCTTAATGATAGACGAATCTGTCTAATCTACTTCTCCTCTTTAATTTTACTGAAGAACTCCCTTACTTTATCTTCTGTAACGACCTTCCCATTCTCAGCGAACGGTTTCAAGAACTCTGCCAATCGAGATTTGATATCCTGATATGCCCGCACACTTTCGATGGCCTGTTCTCTGGGGAGTGTTTCCAAGATCTGGGATCCCTTTTCGTAAATAGAAGAACCATCTTGGTCTTCCTCTGGTTCATAAATAGGATCATCCAAGTACAAATATGTGTGAATTCTGAGTAATGACGGTAACTTCCCTTTCTTCTCTTCGTCTTCCGCCAAAAGTTTCAACTTGCTTTTGAATCCATACTTCAAAAAGTAGGAATATTTGTCGTCAATTTTTTGTCTCTTTGTCTGTCTTTCCTCCTCCTCTTCGGCCTTTATATGTGCCACTTTATCCAACACAATCTCTTCAGGTAACTCTTGTAAGGCTTCCTTATACATTGACAGACATTTCCAACATATAAAGGCATCAAAGTCATCTAATTTAGGGAACCCAGGTACCGGGATGGCATCCTGGTCCTCGTTTTCCTCAGCAGGGTTCTCCATCCCGGCTTCCGGCAATTGGTCAAGTACATTGACACTTTCCTCGTTCTTTTTGACCGGTGTCTTCCTCCTATCACCCATGAATCCAGGTTTGTATCCCATAATACATTCATCATGGAACCAATCTTCACCACAGACCACTCCAAAATGACACTGAATCATATTGCCCGTCTCTTGAAGTGGATTGTACAATTGGGCACAGGAACAGAATCTGCCCTCGAAATTCTGATTGTACAGGTTACTCGAACTTGGAATGTCATCTGCCCTGTTACCAGACCGCAATGTACATTTGCCGCTGTTTCCCATACGCGTCGTTCCACAATCACAGGTAAACCCCCTCTTCGCAAAGAGCTCCACCAATTCATGATTGGAGTGGCATTGGATGGAACATGAATAACAAACACCATTGGCCTTGTTCCCGGCCTTCTGGCAGGTCAAACAGGCATACACATTTTGCCGGAGGGACCCTTGGTCGTAGGTACATTTATCTGGATCATAAGGCATGGCCTCGCGTGCCTCCCGCTCTCTGATCATAGTTAGTAAGTATTACATAGTACAGAGAATATTAACTTACAATTGCTGTTGTGATTCAATGTAATCAACAGCTGTAACAGATTCATTATCACTTGTATCGTCAGACTCTTCTTTGATGGGTTTCATTGGAGCCAATATTCACTGTCTCTACCTCAGACCTTCTTTGACCTCTTTTTTTCTCTTTCCCACAATTCGTAAAATGCATTCGTTTTGACCTCTTTTTCCTTCCGTGAAAAAATTCCATCCGAAACAAATCTAAGGATTGCAAGACAGGATGGAGAATGCTGATTTGGATTCACCTTTGAGCTCACCTTCGGTGAGTCCCATTGGTTCGCCATATTTGAAATCGTCGCCCACATTCAGCGAGACGAAACTTCCCAAATTGACGCCCCTTAGTTCTAAAGAAGATGAGTATGCAGTCAGTTCAGACTCCGATATTGCTTCCGTTAGTAGCTCGGAGTTTCTTTTAAGATCGCCACAAAGACGACAAAGAATAGATAGCAATGTGACGGCAGAGACACCACAGACGCCACGGACTAAATTAAAGAGCAAACGGAGTCCTTCTTCTCTGTCTAGAAGTAGAAGCCGAGGTAAGAGAAGAATGTCAAAGAACCGAGACGAATTACCGCCTATGGCCAACATATTCAAGAATTTGCTTATACTAGAAGAGTCACTCCGGCAACAGATCTCTGCACAGAAGTCCTTGAGGAACAAGTACCTTCTTTTCATCACCATTTTGTCTTTTATCTTTGGGGTTTGTTGGTACCATTTATGGTTCAATACCGAGAGACCGACAGGCTTTGTGAGGATGGTATATCAATCTTTTGCCTTGATAGTGATAGTGACCATTTTCTTGTACTACATATCGGGAGAATACGATCGTACAGTGGTGCAAACTAGAAGATTTGTGGCTTCTACCAACAAGGGTTTAAGACAGTTGAATGTGAGGTTGACTAAAGTAAAGACTCCTTGGAGTGATCGGCTCATCGACATAATTCGGGCAATTTGTCGTTGGGCTGCCTCTGTGATGAGGACCTTCAATGGACCGTTGTTGAACTTGAGTCTCGGTAAAAAGTTGGAGCATGTCATCGATGCCATAGAGAATAGAGCTCAACCTAGAGTTGGAGCTACCGAGGTGAAGTTGGTGTTGAACCCAAGAATTTTCAGCACCAACATCAGGGAAAATTGGGAGATGTATAGAAACGAATTCTGGGCCAGAGAAGGTGCTAGACGTCGGGGTGAAAAGATCGGCTCCTTAAGTACATCACAGGAGTTGATCGATAAGGATAAGAGGGAAAGGAAGGAGAGAAGAAAGGTTAAACTGACTGCATAATTCTATTTAGCATAATAATAAGACTACGGATATGACCAGAAGTAAGAAGGGAGTGGCGAATTGAGACCCAGAACCTTCGTATGTTGTAGGTGTAGCAGATGAGTTGTCACTGATGGTGGAAGTGGACTGTGCTATGGTATGAGTGGAACTGGTACCGTTATTGTCAACCGCATACATTTGTAAAGAGTCCTCGATAATAACGGGTGAACATGAACCTTCAACGGTAACGGTAGAAGTAAGAGTGATGACAGAAGTAAATGGAGAGTTTGTAGTAGAAGCGGAAGGTGCTTCGGTAACGGCATAGTTCGAAGTCGAACTAGCCTGGCTGGAGAATGTAGCAAGAGAAAGGGAACTTTCAAGTTGAGAAGATCCAACTGAAGTTGAAAGGAATCTCGAGATGAAGGAAGAAGTGAGTTCGACGCTTGAGCAGCTTTGACAAGTCATAGAAGAGGGATGTACGGAATTGCTGGTCAGAATATCAGTACTTGAGGTAAGTACACTTGTTGTGGAAGTGGTTGAGATGAAAGAAATGACGCTTGTGGAAGTTGAACAAGATATGCAAATAGATGAAGTCATCTCTATTGACGTAGTTGGTGGCTGTACAGATGAGCTTGTAAGGAAGCTGATCAGTGCTATAGTACTAGACCTCTCCAAGGAAGGGGAGAAAGAACTCGAGGACAGGATACTATATTGGCTCGAAGATTGACTGGAAGGCTCGATCAGACTTGAAAATAACTCAGTTGACAACGACGTTGATACCTGACTCGATGTTACATAGTGGGTCACACAAGATTGACACAAGGATACTTCAGTTATTGGCGTTGATGCAGTGATTGTAGAGCTTCCAGTCATCACTGTGCTGGTGACTTCACTATGAGTGATGCAACTATTGCAGGAGCTAACGGTAATCGGTGTAGTAGGTGCCACACTGGAAGCTGCTAAGGAGCTGGATGGAGTGACAGAACTAGACACCGATGTAATTTCCTGAGTACTTGAAGAGCTCGTAAGATAGTTGATAGATGAAATTGACAGAATACTTACAGCAACACTTTCAGTGACTGTCGAGTATCCTGTTGTCACAGTACCAGCTGAACTTGTCATTGTCACACAAGAGGAGCATGTGCTAATTGTAGGAACGTAGCTCACCAGAAGACTGGAGACAACAGTAGTCGATGAACTAACTATGCTCTCCTCGACCGATGTATAAGTATGGCATTCCCTACAAATACTTGAAGTCACATCAATTGTAATTGCAGAGCTGCTGGTCACTGTAAGATCAGTGCTCAACACTGAAGTCAAAGTTGAAACTTGTGTTTCACATGAGGAGCAGTAGTCGATTTGTGTGATTGGTTTGCTAGTAACCTTTGCAGTTAGCCCTGTCGAGACTGAAGTGGAAGTGATAACCTTTGTCCAACAGTCCTCACAAGTAGTGACTGTGCTGGTTATAGGTCTTTGGGAACTACTGTAGTTTACTTCGGTACCACAGCCAACTTCAGCTCCATTGACTAGCCTGGCAAGAACCACTAAGGAAAGAAGGATTCGAAAACGCATAATGACTGCAGTTGAAAATAAAGGGGATACTGTAGATATATAAGGTAACCAAAGCACACCCAAGAATTCTAACCCCAAAAGTTTAATTGATTCTGATACATCTCATAATTACCTTTATTGGCGAAAATAATTGACTCAGTTCCACCTAAGACAATTCGAAACCACAGGGTCCTCCAAGATCAATTGAACAATGCACCTCGAGGTCGAGATCGAAGCCAATTTTTTTTTCATGCAGGTGAAAAATTACCCCTTTTGTCAACGACAATCATCAAAGATCGATTCGATAATTCAAATCAGACTAGAAGTATCCACATTAAAAATAATAACTTACATGAATACCACGTTTCACCTTTTGGGGCAACCGTAAGGAAAGTCTTATCAAAGCTCAACAGAAGGAGGTGGCTTTACAATTAAATGATATATAAACCCTAAAAGCCACACAGTGGTTACATATAATACCTATCACAAAAATGAGAACAACTACCTTTATTACATTGACTACCATCGTTCATTTCTCAATGGCTGCAGTATCATATTCAACTTACACTACTGTTATCCCCTACGAGACAACCGTTTACTCCACCTTCACTTCGGTCTCTTGTCCGGAGATTTACTCAACTTCGACCCTCAGTGACGGAGAAAGCGTTGTCTATGTCAACACTTGTAATCCAAGTTACTGCGAGAGCTCCACTGCTGTTGTCACAGTGACTCCAACAGTCAGTGAAACGTTTACTGAGATTGAAACAAGTTACTCAACTGAAGAAGAAATCCCTTCCAGTGAAATTATCTGGGACTGAATTTATAGTTAACACACTGCTTATCTAAAATTCACTTAGATCGCACTAATTCTCAAAATTTAAAAGCCCTCCTCGCTCGTAGAACCTTCTCTTAGTTCCACCCCCATCTTTAGTCAGCTGAGCATTTTACGAACTTAATGCTTTTATAAATGGAGGAAAAAAAAAAGAAGAATCGAAAACTTTCATTTAGTAATCCACCAACATCATGTTTCCAAGACCATTCATGTTTCAACCTCAGAATCCGTTCATGCCAGCTGCTCAACCGAATGTGGCGACGGGACCAAAACAGACAAGATTCCAGTTTGAAGATTTCCTTGAGAGAGAATATCAGTTCGGATTGAACCCGGACCGTCCTAAACAAGCCATTCACCCAAACTTCAGTAATAAGATCGTATGTAAGCATTGGCTTCGTGGTCTTTGTAAGAAGAACTTCAACTGTGAATTTTTGCATGAATACAACTTGAGAAAGATGCCCGAGTGTTTGTTCTTTTCCAAGCACGGATTCTGTACTCAATCACCAGACTGTCTTTACTTACACATTGATCCTAAGTCGAAGATCCCAGAGTGCGATGATTACAACAAGGGATTCTGTCCAGATGGTCCTAATTGTGCTAAGAGACATGTAAGAAGAACGGTGTGTATGAACTATTTATTCGGATTCTGTCCCGATGGTCCAAACTGTGAACTCAGGCATCTGAAGATTTTGTATATGCCAGAGAAGTTGAGAATAAAGTCCGATGACGTGCTATTCTTAGGCGAAGACGAGGAAAAGAAGGAGGACGAAGATCTGCCAATGGAATCGGAGACCCAACAGGACAATTAATAGAAATGTATAATGCTAATGATTAAACTTTACCTAAATCTACACGTAAGCTTCTGACTCTCTTTCTTTCGTTCGGAGTCAAAACCCAGTTGATTCCCAACTTGTCTTCGTCTTCTGCATCGTTGAAGAGTTGGTCTTCCACCTCATCGTCGTCTAAACTTAACACCATAATAATTTGTGTCACACGCAAGAATTTCTCCCGCAATTTGTAATCTATTTTAGAGATGTCTCCAATGATGAAACTCAAGTTCTTCTCCAACGACAAAGCTCCAATGTCGATGAATTTCAAACTGAGGATCTTCTTCTCAATGAAGACAGATAATTTGGATGTCACTAAGGACATCAATGTCAAGTAAAGTCTTGTCATAAGTGTCTTTTGGAAAGGCAGGAATGTGGTTCTGAAGGAGTTGATGAACCGAAGTAAGTGGTCACTCGAGTCCGACGAAGCGGTAAGATATTCCTCCGGATTATGGAAGAAGTCATTGACCAACTTGTTGATCTTGGAGTTGAACAGTTGTTGGTAGAGTAAGTTGATGTTGTCTTCAATAACAATAGAACACTTCTCTTCAATGTTTTGTCCCAAGTGACCCAAAATGTTACTCAACTTCTTCGTTATTGGATTGTCGTAAATCGTGGCTCCGTCCTCTCTATAATACATGAATAACTTATCGTTGACCAACTTGCTCTTCAAGTTGTCAATGAGCTTGGCCATATAGCTTCTCAAGGTCTCGACAGAGTTCAAGTAAATAATGAAGTTTTCCAACCGTTTGATATCCTCATCCTGGTTGAAATTGATAGCACTGGTGATGGCAGAAGTAGCTCCCTTCATCAACAAGGAACCATAGTTACTGTTATTGATTGGTGTTCCAGCCCTTGGAGATAATGAAACATCTCTACTGAACTCACTCGAATTACGTACACTTCCAGCGGTAGGTAATGTCAAGGAAACATTGGCTCTTGGATGATTCACATTGAGCTTCTTAATCAATAATTGGATCAAGTCGATCTCCAAAATTCTCTTACAATTAGTAACCATGTTCTTGATAATACTCTCATCTCCAGTCTCCATTGTACGACTCAACACATTGTTCAACACCAATATTACGTCATCCACCACTGAACTAACAGCTGGATTGTTCACCTCCTTCATCAAATATGTTGCCAATTCGGGCAATTCCTCCATATCAAAGGACTTTTCGATCGACTTCCGCAATTGGAATGTACTGAATTCGTCAAACGTTGGAGCGATTCTGGTATTGACCTTCGTTACAAAGGACGATTCCACCACTGGAGAAGGCATCTCGTTCTCTTGGGTTCCATTATAAGAGTTCCACTTGATCTGAAGGAAATTGCAGTACATCTTCCAATTCTTGAGCATTGAAGCAAGTTCATAACAAAGATCGTTCACTTCAATAATAGAAATGTCATCTTTCACCTGCAATTCTTCTTCCTCCTGACTATCTAACATCATTCTTACCAAAATCGGGAAATCATAACTACTGACCTTTTGAACCATATGCTGAATTTGCTTCGTATCCCAGAAGGTATCGAAGATCAATCCACTTTGAATATCACACTCTTTTTGAATTTTACTTATAATCGAAAGCATCGACTTGGAATCGTAACTCTGTACAATCAACCGTGAATGTTGATTGATAATACTCGAAATAATCTCGAACATTCTAAGTAATGCTAAGGAATAGAATCCCGGCTTTGATTTCGAATCCTTCGAAATGTTCGTCAAAAGATTTATCGATTGTTCGTTCACCAAATTGACCACGAATTTAGAATAACAATTTAAACCCACATCGGACTTGAGTAATAATGGGAAGAGTAAGAAGTATTCTGTGAGCTTGGGAACATCCTTTTCAGCTACCGCTTGCTCGAATTGTTCCTTGAAGAACTTGGTGAGTTGGTCGATCCAGGTATTGATTGTGACCTTTGGTAATTCGGGAAGATCACTCGTCGGCACTACTGACGAGACAAACTCATCGTCATCCTCCACCAATTCGGAAGGAAGATCGACAAGGATACGATTGATCGACTCGGACAGTTTCTTCCAATTCTTACTCTCCAATGACATGTGACAACGAAGGATCTCGTTCTTGAGCAGAATCACATTTTGAACGTAGTTATGCAGTTCACTAATCTGATGTCTTTCCAGGTCCAACATCCGGATCCGTCTCGTGATCTTATGACTCAAATCATTGGCATTACTGATCTTCGCTACCAAGGGATTCGAATTGGTATGCAAAGTGGAGGCCAAATTGAGCCTCTTCATCTCCAACGAGGTAAGATCAGAATCTAAGCGCGCTCCAAAGTCGGCCATATACGTCTCCGTCTCCTTCCTCACATTCTCGAGCTCCATATCCACCGACGTTATGAGCTTCTCTATTTGTGACACATTAGTACAATGCTGAAGTTGTTGGTAAAATTGCTCCAATTGTGTTTCCATAGTACCAATACTACTCCCTCTTCAGTCTTGGGTGTGTGTTGTCTCCTATATGGAAACTCTCTTTTTTTTCTTCCCCTTTTCTTCGCAAGGACTTTTTCCTTACAAGGACTTTTTTTTTAGTATTTAACTTTTCAACTTAATAAAGAAAGAAGTGTCTAGTTACTACTATGTCCCTGGTTCAGTTGGCCAAGGAATCTCTTCGAAGATTCCCTCGATATGATCTAAAGGTCATCCAGAAGAACACTTCTCGGTCCGAGACCAATTTCCTTGCCCTCAAACTGTGTGCACTCAACTTCCCTCGACTCATCAGACGAGCTCTTCTCGATCTTCCATCATCACTTGAAGAGTACAGATTACAAGACAAAGCCGAACTCATGGTGCTGATACGAAAATTGTATCAAAGTGGTCTTGAAAAATCGGTATTTGACGACATTTTCGCCATCGAACAGTCCCGGCTGAAGAACCTCATCGATCCGGTAGTATCACCTTATTATGGCTCCTTCCTTCAACTCCCCTTTGTCTTCAGAAAATTGACCTCTCCTCTGCAAATTCCCCAAGGTTTCTCAAAAAACGTCGTTGCACTTCAACTCCAGGACTACCAAAACCTCTTCCAAGCCCTCTCCACCAAATCACTCCTATACAGAGTCCTTCTAGAACACAAAGTCCCCGAATTAGACGACATCGAACTCACCTCCACTCAACTCTCTCCAGAAGAAAAGGACTCCATCTTCGACCCCGTACAAGTGGGGAAAGGACCCAAACCACATTTCGGACCCATCAGATCCAAACTAGCGCAATTGTTCAACGACCAAAATTTGTCTTATAACTCCCTCATAGTAAGAGGGCAACTTGTATATACCGAGGTCTTCCTCAATGACTCCCTTCTAGGTTGCGGTTTGGATTACAACTTCAAAACTTCGGCTCAAAGACTGGCAAGACTGGCTTTGCTCAACCCAAATATCGACTCTTTAGTCATTGACCCATCAAAGTTATCCTCACTCCGATCTCAATATGCCGATCCGGAAATTACCGAAACAGGAAGTCAGAGCTCATCTAAGATCGCAAAATTTTTCTGAAATTTTTTTTTTTTATGTAGAAAATTTTTTTAACTCTTCTCATCTGTTAAAGAAAAGGAACCCAAGAAGATGGATATTTCGAAGCCTGTTGGATCAGAGATTCAATCTGTTGACTTTGGTATTTTGACGGCGGATGAGATACGTAATCTCTCAGCCAAGCAAATTACCAACCCGACAGTTTTTGACAATTTGGGACATCCTATCAATGGTGGATTGTACGACTTGTCTCTCGGAGCCTTTTTGAGAAACTTGTGTGCCACATGTGGATTGGACGAGCGGTCATGTCCGGGTCACCAGGGACATATTGAGTTACCTGTCCCGGTATACAATCCCTTATTTTTCAGTCAATTATACATCTATTTGAGATCTTGTTGTCTGTATTGTCATCACTTCCGTTTGAAGACACTTGAGACCCATGCCTATCAATGTAAATTGAGATTATTACAATACGGCTTAATTTTGGAGGCTTCCGAATTGGATAACTTACATATTGGTGATTACGAAGATGACGAGGCTGAAGAAGAAGGAGCTGCTCCAAGACTGCTCGATGCTCAACTGGAGAAAGACCTTAAAGATCGTCGTAATTTGTATGTGGATACCGCCATTGCCAAGGCATTGAGTGAGGGAAGAACCACCGAATACGGAACACATACCGCCACTGTGGCTGAAGAGAGAAAACATTTGATCCATAGTTTCTACAAGAGATTGTTGAGTAGACCAAAGTGTGATAACTGTGGTATGTTCTCTCCTAGTTATAGAAAGGACGGATTCGTCAAGATCTTTGAGAACGAGTTGACCGAGAAACAATTGACCAATAATAGAATCAAGGGTTTGGAGAGAAAGGATATGTTGAAGGAGAACGGATCTGTACCAGCTGTTAGAGCTAAGCAAGGTTCCAGATATGTCTTGTCCTCTCAAATCAGAAACTTATTAAGAGCCGTCTTCAGAAAGGAACAGGCTATTTTGCATTACGTCTTCAACTCGAGACCAGGTAAGAAACTGGCCATCACTCCAGAGCTCTTCTTCATCCAAGCTCTTGTAGTACCACCTACCAGATTCAGATTACCTTCCAAATTGGGAGACGAAATCCACGAAAACTCGCAAAACTCTCTTTTATCCAAGGTTTTGACCACCACATTATTGATCAGAGATTTGAACGAGCAAATGTTGACCTTCCAAAAGGATCAAACTCCAGCTCTGGATAGAAGAATTGTCTTCAACAGATTGATGAATGCCTTTGTCACCATTCAAAATGACGTCAATGCCTTCATAGATTCCACCAAGGCCCAACAACCAGCCTCGGTAAGAATGCCTCAACCTGGTGTTAAGCAAGCCTTGGAAAAGAAGGAAGGTTTATTCAGAAAGCACATGATGGGTAAGAGAGTCAATTATGCTGCCAGATCGGTCATTTCTCCAGATCCAATGATTGAGACCAACGAAATTGGTGTTCCACCGGTTTTCGCCAAGAAGCTTACCTATCCAGAACCAGTCACCCCATACAACGTGACAGAGCTCCGTAAGCTGGTCATCAACGGTCCTGACAAATGGCCAGGTGCTGTCCAAGTACAAAACGAAGATGGTTCTTTAGTCTCCTTAATTGGAATGACTCGTGACCAAAGAAAGCTGATTGCCAACCAATTGCTTACCCCATCTTCCGGAGTATCGGGTGTCATCAACAAAAAAGTCTACCGTCATATTAAGAACAACGATGTTGTTATTATGAACAGACAACCTACATTACATAAGCTGTCTATGATGGGTCATAAAGTCAGAGTTCTTCCAGGAGAAAAGACCATCAGAATGCACTACGCCAACACTGGTGCTTATAATGCTGATTTCGATGGTGATGAAATGAACATGCATTTCCCTCAAAACGAAAATGCCAAAGCCGAGGCTCTTAATTTGGCCAACACCGATTCCCAATATTTGACCCCAACCTCCGGTTCTCCTTTGAGAGGTTTGATTCAAGATCATATTAGTGCTGGTGTTTGGTTAACGAACAAGGATACCTTCTTCACTAGACAAGAATACCATCAATTGATCTATGGTTGTATTCGTCCAGAAGATGGCCATTGTCAAGGAAGAATTAAGACTGTTGCTCCAGCTATCTTCAAGCCACAACCATTGTGGACTGGTAAGCAAGTCATTACTACCATCTTGTTGAACATCAAGCCAGATGGAATGCCAGGTGTCAACTTGATCTCCAAGAACAAGATTAAGTCCGACTACTGGGGAAAATCTTCCAGGGAGAACGACGTCATCTTCAAGGATGGTGAGTTGGTTAGTGGTATCTTGGATAAGTCTCAATACGGTGCTTCCAAGTTTGGTATTGTCCACTCTTTGCACGAAGTTTACGGTCCAACTGTCGCTGGTAAGGCTTTGAGTGTCTTGGGTAGACTTTTCACCAACTACATCATGCAAACCGGTTTCACTTGTGGTATGGATGATTTGAGATTGACCGAAGAGGGAAACCAATGGAGAACTGACATCTTGAAGAAGTCCACTGATAGTGGTCGTGAGGCAGCTCTGGAAGTCACCAACCTTCCAGTCGACACTTCTGTCAACGACCCAGAATTTTTGAAGAGATTGGAGGAAATCTTGAGAGATGACAACAAGTCTGGTATTTTGGATGCTGTCACTCAATCGAAGGTCAACACCATCACCAGTGAGGTCGTCTCTAGATGTGTCCCAGAAGGAACAATGAAGAGATTCCCATACAATTCTATGCAAGCCATGGCTCTTTCCGGAGCCAAGGGTTCCAATGTCAACGTTTCTCAAATTATGTGTCTTTTGGGACAACAAGCCTTGGAAGGTCGTAGAGTACCTGTCATGGTATCTGGTAAGAGTTTGCCTTCGTTCAAGTCTTATGAGACTGATGCTAGAGCTGGTGGTTACATTAAACAACGTTTCTATTCCGGTATTAGACCACAAGAGTACTACTTCCATTGTATGGCTGGTAGAGAAGGTTTGATTGATACTGCTGTCAAGACTTCGAGATCCGGTTATTTGCAAAGATGTTTGACCAAACAATTGGAAGGTGTACACGTATCTTACGACAACAGTGTAAGAGATGGAGATGGAACCTTGATCCAATTCTTGTACGGTGGTGATGCCGTCGATGTCACTAAGGAATCTCACATGTACGAATTCGACTTCTGTGCCGAGAACTACGAGTCCTTAATCAGAAAGTACAACCCAGGAGATCTTGCTGATCATTTGGATACCGAGACCGCCTTACATTACAGTAAGAAGGTTAAGAAGAACGCCAAGAAACTCTCCGATGTTCCACACTACGAACAACAGAGCAAGTACGACCCAGTATTGTCTGTATATAACCCTGCCAAATACTTGGGATCTGTTTCGGAGCTGTTCGGAAAGCAATTGGACGAGTTCATTGAAAAGAATCCAAAGTTCTTCGCCAAGACCAAGGAAGAGAAGGCCAAGGGAGGCTTGACCGAGAAGAAGTTCCGTGCTTTGATGCAATTGAAGTACATGAGATCTTTGATCAACCCAGGAGAAGCCGTCGGTATTATTGCCTCTCAATCTATTGGTGAACCTTCTACTCAAATGACGTTGAACACTTTCCATTTCGCTGGTCACGGTGCTGCTAACGTTACATTGGGTATTCCTCGTATGAGAGAAATTATTATGACTGCCTCTGCTTCTATTAAGACTCCTCAAATGACTCTTCCTGTCTTGGATGATGTCACTGATGACCAAGCCCTGGCTTTCTGTAAAGGTGTTGCTAAGGTCAGTCTTGCTGAGTTCATTGAGAGTGTTACTGTTACTGAAACTATTGGTGCTTCTAACGGTTCTGGTACTACCAAGAGATCTTATATGATCAACTTGCAATTCTACGACAAGTCTGAGTATCAAACTGAGTACGACGTCTCTCAAGCTGAATTGGAGCATGTTGTAACAAGCAAGTTCTTGCACCACTTGGAATCTGTAATCAACAAGGAGGTCAAGAAGCAAAAGAAACCTAACCACGAGTCCTTACCTTCTGTCGGTACTGCCGTACCAAGAAACCAAACTGAACTGGCTGAGGTCAGCAGAATGGAGATCGAGGACGACGATGCCGATGACGAACGTGAACGTAAGAATACCAAGCAATCCGTCTCTTATGACGGTCCAGATGAAGATGAGTTGGAGACAATGAAGGCTGCTGAAGAAACTTCTGATGAAGAAGCTGACAGCGATGACGAGATGAGGGACGATGCTTCTATCACTGACGACTCTGATGTAGAAGACAACAAGACTTCTTTGTCTAAGTCTGCCAAGGAACGTGAAGTCGAAGTCATCACTCAACATAACCTCATCACCAAGTTCAACTTCGATGACGATAACGGATCCTGGTGTGAATTCCAATTGGACTTGCCTTCCGAGACCCAAAAGTTGTTGATGGTCAACATCGTTGAAGACTTGTGTCACAAGGTTGTTGTTAGAGAAATTCCTCATATCGGAAGATGTGTCCAACCAGAGCCAGAAAATGGTAAGCGTGTCTTGGTTACCGAAGGTGTCAACTTTGAGGCTATGTGGGAACAAGACGACTTCATCAATGTCAATGGTATCAGATCTAACGATGTCGCTGCCGTATTACGTACTTACGGTGTCGAGGCCGCTAGAAACACCATTGTTAATGAAATTAACAATGTCTTCGGAAGATATGCCATTAGTGTTTCTTCCAGACATTTGGATTTGATTGGTGATATGATGACCAGAGAGGGAAGTTACTTGGCCTTCAACCGTCAAGGTATTGACACATCCACTTCTGCATTCATGAAGATGTCTTACGAAACTACTTGTCTGTTCTTAACCAAGGCTGTCTTGGATAACGAAAGAGAAGACTTGGAATCTCCATCTGCTACGATTGTTACTGGTAAATTGTCTCACGTTGGTACGGGAAGCTTTGATTTGTTGGCTAAGATGCCTGCTGCATAAAATACATAGAAACTTATTTAATGTCGAAAACTGTTTTCAAATTCTTGATAAGTAACCAGTCCTCTCTTGGGACACTGTCTCTGAAAGCTGGATCCTTCAAGGTGTCGATAGACTTTCTGGAGATCAAAGAGTACAAGGTATCCTTCTCATCTACGTGTCTACCCCAAACAGGTTGAGCGGCACTTGGGTTATCAAGTCTCATGGCAACACCCAGATTGGTTTGTCCCTTCTTAACAAGGTTTTCAGACTTGTGGTTGACTTCCAAGGAAGCAACTCTACCTAAAAGCATGATACTTCTCTCCTTTGTAGTTGGGTCGACCTTAACAGCACAGATTGGAGTACCGATACGGAGAGTACCTTCCTTAACATCAACACCAATGATCATTGGGTTACGCTTGTTAATAATTTGAATGGTGTTCAACACACATGGGAAAATAGCGTATTCAAGGAAGTCTTGACGACGTTGTTCCAACAACTTCTTTTGGTATTCGGTGAAGGCATCGAACAAGTGATAGATAACGTCGGCACTGAACAACTTAACACCTTGTTCTTCGGCATATTGTTCAGCTTCCTTGTCAATCTTGACATCGAAACATAACATGACGGCATACTCCTTGGCCTTTTCCAACATGGTGGTTGCCTTCATGACATCTCTCTTGTAGACAGGTCCCAAACCAATGGACATAACTGGAATCTTCATGTCCTTCAAGAAGTCTAACAAGGCTTCCAAAGAACCCAAGGTAGAAGCTTGGACGGTGACACCACGACCAGAAGTGTCGACAGAGTCCAACAAACCAGTCAAATCGTCCATAACTTCGTCCATCAATTCGTCTTCGTCATCGTCTTCTCCAACGACCAACAACCTAGAACCAGCAACAGCCTTTTCCAAATCGTTAGCAGCGATCTTAACACCAAGAGCGGCCTTGACCTCCTTGTGATGAACGTATTCAGACTTGATACGCAACTCTCTCAAAGGTTGTGGTGTTAACAATGCCCTCACGTTTGTCGCTATCGGTCCATTCAAACCACATATGACGATACGGTCACCTTCTCTGAGGATACCGTTGGATAAGACAACATCGATGGTAGTACCCAAACCTTCGACAACCTTGACTTCCAAGACGGTAGCCTCAATCTTGGAAAGGTACATCAATTGCTTACTCATTCTCTTTTGGGTCAATTCCAATAACAACCAGATCAAATCTGGAACACCCTCACCAGTAACAGCAGAGGTTGGAACGATGGAAACGTACTTGGCCATGTTTCTATTTTGGAAGTACAACTCGGAGTTAAGACCTTGTTCAGCCAAAGCCAATTTGACTTGTTCCAATCTGTCTTGGAACTCGGATTGAACAGCTCTTCCTTGCTTGGCAAAGGAGTCTCTGAAGGAGTTGTCTGGAATCAGCTTCCAGTCGTAAAGACGATCGATCTTGTTAAGAGCAACAACGAAAGGAGCCTTTCTGTCACGCAATAAACGAATAGATTCGATGGTTTGTTGTTCCAAACCGTGCATGATATCAATGACCAAAACGGCAATGTTACACAAGGAAGAACCTCTGGATCTCAAGTTAGTGAAGGACTCGTGACCTGGGGTATCGATGATTAACAAACCTGGAACATCAAAGGTTTGCTTTTCGTATGCAGCCATGACTTTGGTCTTTTGTTTGATAGCATCAACTGGGAAGTAAGTAGCACCAATTTGTTGGGTAATACCACCAGCTTCTCCACCTTGGACGTTGGTTTGACGAATCTTATCCAACAATTTGGTCTTACCGGTATCGACGTGTCCCAAAATACAACAGATAGGAGAACGAAGATCGCTTTCTGGAGCCTTCTTTACTACCTTCTTCAGCAGTTCAGCTTCTTCAGCAGCCTTGGCAGCAGCAGCCTCCTCAGCAGCCTTAGCGGCCTTGGCAGCTTCTTCGGCTTCCTTAGCGGCCTTAGCAGCTTCTTCAGCAGCCTTAGATTCGGAGTCATCGGTCTCTGGAGTAGTTTCTTCTTCAGCTTCAGCTTCCCAGTCTTCGACAACTGGCTCTTCATCTTCTTCCAACATCTTTTCCCAGTCGTCAACAATTTCATCTTCTTCAGCTTCTCCTTCACCCTTTGGTTTCAGATTTGGCTCTGGAGTCGATTCTTGGGTCTTGGCCTTGGACTTCTTCTTGTTTCCATAGACAACCTTCTTAGGCTTTGGAGCATCAGCAGTGTTGTTACTCAAGGCAGCAACTGTCACGTTACCGGAGGCCAATAACAGCAGTTTACGTCTCTCTTGTAATTTCTTCTCTTCCTTCTGCTTCTTGGTCAAGTACTTACCCTCGGCCTTCAATTGCTCCTTCTTAGCCTTTTCCTTTTCCTTCTTCAGTTTCTTGGCCTCTTCCTTCAGCAGCTCCTCTTCCAATCTCTTCTTTTCTTCTTCCTCCTCTCTTCTTTGTTCCTCTTCTTCCTCGAGACGTTGTTGTTCTTCCAATTGCTTTCTCATCTCCATTTGACGTTTCAAAGCGGCAATGGCAGCATTTGGTACAACCTTCTTCTTCTTACCGGCAGCTGGCTTCTTCTCTTCAACTTCAGCTGGAGCCTCTTCCTTCTTCAGTTCTGGTTCAGGCACCAGTTCTTCAGCTTCCAGAGGGGCATTTCCAGCCTTCTTGGCCTTTCTGGCATCTTCCTCCAGCTTTCTAGCATCAGCAGCAGCCTTCTTCTTCTCGGCAATCTCCTTCTTACGTTGCTTTTCCAGCTCTTTCTTTTCTCTTTCCTTCTCCTTCTTCGATTTGATCACAGGTCCCGTCTTTGGCTTGGCCTTCTCCTCTTCCTCCTTCTGCTTCTTCTTGGTCTTTGATTTGGCAATAGCAGACATGAAGTCATCTTCAGTAGCTTCCTGAGCCTCCTGAGGCAGCGGAGTGGTTTCCGATGGAGTCTCTTCTACAGACTCAGCGGCAGGAATATCATTTTCCCAGTCATCGTCCAGCCACTTACTTGCTTTCTTTGCTTTCTTTGCCATCTTTAAGTCAACCGCGTTTAATTTGACTCACTCTAACTGTGAAAATTTTTTTTTTTTCTTCAGCTCCCATTTTTTTTTTTTTCCGATGGAGGAGAGAAGAGTGAGAAGACAAAGAGAATAGAAGAAAAAAAATTTCACTGTCAATCAGACGAAGGTTCACTAAAGACAAGCTAGGACTCAGGATTAGACGCCCATTTGTACATATTGAAAGATGTCTACTACTGTTGAGAAGATTAAACTGATCGAGGATGAGATGGCCCGTACTCAAAAGAACAAGGCCACTTCTTTCCATTTGGGTCAGTTGAAAGCCAAGTTGGCCAAGTTGAGAAGAGAGTTATTGGCACCTTCTGGAGGCGGAGGTGGTGGTGGAGGTGTTGGTTTCGATGTTGCTAGAACGGGTGTTGCCACTGTTGGGTTTGTCGGATTCCCATCTGTGGGTAAGTCTACTTTGTTATCCAAGATCACAGGAACTCACTCCGAAGCCGCTGCTTATGAGTTCACCACCTTGACCACAGTGCCTGGTGTTATCAAATATAAGGGAGCCAAGATCCAGATGTTGGATTTACCAGGTATCATCGAAGGTGCCAAAGATGGTAAGGGTAGAGGTAAACAAGTCATTGCTGTGGCTAGAACGTGTAATTTGATCTTCATCGTGTTGGACGTTAACAAGCCATTACACCACAAACAGATCATTGAACATGAATTGGAAGGATTTGGAATCAGAATTAATAAGGAACCACCTAATATCGTGGTCAAGAAGAAGGAAAGAGGAGGAATTAACATCACAAATACCGTCCCATTGACCCATTTGGACAATGACGAAATCAGAGCCGTCATGGGAGAATATAGAATGAACTCTGCCGACATCTCCTTCAGATGTGATGCTACGGTAGAAGATTTGATCGACACCTTGGAAGCCCAGAACAGAAAGTACGTTCCTGCTATTTATGTCTTGAACAAGATCGACAGTTTCTCGATCCAAGAGTTGGACTTATTATACAGAATCCCAAATGCCATTCCAATCTCCTCCGAGAACGAATGGAACTTGGACGAGTTGTTGGAATTGATGTGGGACAGATTGAGATTGGTCAGAGTGTACACCAAACCAAAGGGACAATTACCAGATTTCAACGAACCAATTGTGCTTAGATCCAATGCTTGTACTGTGGAAGACTTCTGTAACCAAATCCACAAGTCCTTGGTAGCAGATTTCAAAAATGCCGTCGTCTACGGAACCAGTGTCAAGCATCAACCTCAATATGTGGGGTTGTCTCATGTGTTGGAAGATGAGGACGTGGTGACTATTTTGAAGAAGTAATGATAATGAACTATAAAGGGATGTCTCACTATGGACTTCCATGTATAAATAATCTGGATATTCCATTCATTGTAGCTATGACGTACAGTTTATTACTTTATGTCCAATGCTGTTATTTTAGCTCTGACGCACAGTCTATGATTTTATGCATACTAAAAAAAGGGATACACAAACATCAAACTATCTTCTTAACCACCATTATTGGGCTTCTATCACTCGCTTACTCAGTACAATCCCCTCGCTTTGCCTGTATTTGAGCCACTTTGCTACAACTCCCATTATGGTTCTTGACTCTCTGGAAACCACAGAAACTTCAACTACAATCACAGCTACCATTACGGACAACCTCTTGGAACAAAATGAGGATATCGAAGAAAACCTTTGCCATAATTATTCGTTTGACTTTGAGGTTATTAGTGAGCCGGAACTCGAAGGAATGCTTGAATTACCAGCTTCAGTAGGATACGATGTTCAGTATAAAGGAGGTCTGGACCAGAACTGTTGGTTTGAACTCCCATCGCTTGAAATACCACCACCGAACTTCCCGCTGCATCTGATATACTTTGGCATGATAGCAGCTGGGACCCTGGATGATAGTTCCGACAGTGAGCTCTCTGATCTTCGATCAGACTCAAATAGCTCTTCTCCTCTATCCTCCCTTCCAAGTTCAAGTGATTCCTCGAGTAGTGAAAGCGAACCTGCCATTGCACTTCCAGCCATGCCTAAAGCTACGAAGGCTAAACTGAAAGAGAGAGATCTCTTGGACGTGCCTATAGGAACATGGAAGTTCGATACCAACGTGAGAATACCACCTGTTGATAGATATAGGAAGTACAATGGAATTAACATCGTTTATGATCTTACGAGCTTTGAATCCCGTTTCATTTACACAAACACACCGGCTCATGGATGCGATAGGTACAGGCCCCGTATCATTAGACATATTCCATTCAACACCAAGAGCCGGTCCGCACTCTGTCCTTATTGCAAGAAGATCAATTTTATCAGGTTAAGTGATTCTTCATATTTACACCATTTGATGTTGGAACATGGTGTATATTCCACTGGAGATTTCATTCCAGCACCAAGAACTGCTAGTAGACTTCTGGAGACTTCCAAGAGAAATCAGATTGTCTTTCAAGAGGGGGTCATTTGCCCTTACAAGAATTGTAGTCATCGGTTCATTAGACTCAGATCCGTTTTTGGTGAGAAGAATAAGTATCGGGTTTATTGGAGACATTGTAGAGAGCATCACAATGTCGGGATCAATTTGGGCAACGAAGAAGAGGAGGTTTTTGAAGATTTTGTAGCAAAGTGACTCAAGTATATTTACAAGTCTATATAAAGGTTCAATTTTTGTCCATGTAGTCGATAAGTTGATCGAGGTTGATCACCTTAACACCATGCTGTTTACCGAATTTGACACAGTCGTCCAATCTCATCATCAAGCCATCTTCGTCTCTGACCAATTCACAGATAGCTCCGACTGGTTGAAGTCCAGTCAATTCACATAATTGGACAGCAGCCTCGGTATGTCCTCTTCTCTCACGGAGTAATCCTGGCTTTGCTCTTAAAGGACAGATATGACCCGGTTTCATGAAATCACCAGAGACAGATTGAGGATTGGCTAGCAGATTAACAGTCAAGGCTCTGTCATGAGCAGAAATACCAGTAGTAGTACCTTCTCTGACGTCACAGGTGACGGTATAGGCAGTACCATGTCTATCTGAGTTCTGTTCAACCATCATAGGCAACTCCAACAGATCGGCTTTGGACGGTAAGAGCGGCACACAGACAAAACCAGAAGAGTGACGAATGAGAAAGGCCATCTTTTCGGTGGTGACTTTCTCGGCGGCGATGATCAAATCACCTTCGTTTTCTCTGTTCTCATCGTCCATTACTATAAGGAACTCACCAGCCTCTGAGGGATGTTAGTATGGAATGCAAAGAAGGGATGTTTGGTTAATACTTACTAAAGGCAGCTAAAGCTTCTTCGATAGGAGTAAATATTTCAGACATTGTAGTTTAGTGGTGTGACGGGGATTGAGGGTCCTTCGATGAGTTTTTATAGATTTCCGATTTTCCAATTTTTGCTTATTAAGTAAGAGCAAAAAAATATTACTCACAATTTATTAAGGCCAGCGGTAATTAATAAGTGAGATGAACCGGTTATTTGGGAGCAAGAGTTCGATACCGAAGCCATCGTTGAACGATGCTGTTAAGAATACGGAGGAGCGCATAAGTGCGTTGGATGTGAAGATCACCAAATTGAATACGGAATTGCTGGGGTATCAGCAGAAGCTCAGTAAGATGAGAGATGGACCGGGTAAACAAGCGCTTAAGCAGCGGCTGGTGAAGGTGTTGAAGCAGAAGAAGCAAATTGAGCTGCAGAAGGATCAATTGGACAGTCAAGTATGGAATATGAGTCAAGCTCAGATGACTACTGATAACCTTAAGAACACAATGATTACAGTGGATCTGATGAAACAAGCCAATAAGGAGTTGAAGAAGACATATGGTAAGATTGATATCGATAAGATCGAAGACTTGCAGGACGAGATGTTGGATTTGGTGGAGAGATCCAACGAATTACAGAGCTCTTTACTGGCGAATTACGATGTACCGGATGACATTAGTGAAAGTGAGTTGGATGCCGAGTTGGAAGCCTTGGGAGAGGATTTCGACGAAGATTATAATACAGACCTGGTGCCTAGTTATTTGAAGACCACAGACGACATCCCTGACTTCATTGACGAGACAGAGACTGCTACAGAAGATAAAGTTGCACTGCAATAGATTTACAGAACTCTTTGAATTGCCATTAAATAATTCCCGACATTTGGGAGTGGAGTGAAGGTCCAACCGTAAGCTGGTATATACATGCATCCCTTGACGTCTTTGACCTGGAAATTGTTCTTTTGCTCCTCGAGCCATTCTGTAATTTCGCTTTGTTTGATGTACTTACTCAAAGTATGAGTTCCGACAGGCACGATTCTGAGTAAGTATTCGCCCACGAAGATGGTGGTGAACCAACTGACAAGATCTCTGTTGATGGTACTGAGGAAGAGCCAACCTCCTGGTTTGACATGACTCATGGCTTCTTTTAAGACCTCGGCTGGATAATCCACATGTTCGAGCATTTCCATGACCGTGACGACATCGTACATTTCTGAGGCTGGGACATCTTCCAATGGTTGGAGATGGTATTCAATTTTGGAGTCTGTGACTGGGTCGAGGGCTTTGTGCGCTTTGGCCACATCGAGAACATCGGAGGAAAGATCTATACCTTTGACTTTGGAGATGATTTTGAGACGAGCAAGAGACTCGGAAAGGATTCCACCACCACAACCGATATCCAAAGCTGACCATTGAAGGTCGTCGTATTTGGTACGAAGCACTTTCTGTTGTTCAGTGGTGATCAGTTGGGAGATGTCGGAGGGAAGGAGATCGGGATTGTATGGAGGAATGTACACCATTTGTTCGGGGTCTGCGATTCCGGAGTTGAGTTTGATATTCGATTTTATAGTTTGTTGAATGAAATCCATACGTAATAAGTTCATTTTGTGAAGAATCCTTTGGGGACCGTAGACGTCCCACCATGTCAGAGCAAGTTGGTTGAAGTGGGCCAGTTCATCTGGGTTGATGGACGTGGATTTGTGAAGTTTGAGGGAGGAGGAGGTGAATGTTCTAAGTGATTGAAAGGCAATTGGATGAGATACAAGATTAGCTGCTCTTACCGAGTACAGCTTCTGTCTGAACATCTCTTGGTGAGTTTATATGAAGACCGTTCAATTTGGGTTTAGATTTTTTTGAAGAAAAAAAAAAGAGCGTGAAAAGAATTAAATACTACATAACAAAGATCAATGTCTAATTCCGAGTCTCTTTCAGGGTCATCATCTGACTCCGAGCCGGAATACTTGATCAATACGAGAGCGCGGAGATCGAATGCCGGTAATAGATTGAGGCATTTGTTGGATTTGGAGGAGAAGCAACAGGAGGAGCTTGCACTGAACGACGATGATGAGAACGTGAATTTGTTGTTCCTGGAAGACGAGCAAGATGAAGAGTATGAGAGTAGTAGTGGAAGTGAAGATGATGAAGGTGAAGAAGAGGAAGAAGGAGAAGGTGAGGGAGAAGTTTCAATGAAGGATGAGGGGTCTGATGCTGAAGTGGAAGCTGATCTGGATGATGTATTTACTGACTCCGACGATGATTCTGATACGTCTGAAGATGACACAGGAGAGAAGGAATTACAAAGGCAAGAGAAACTGCTGCGAAAGAAGAAGGCTCTGCTGAGTAGGAAGGGACCAATAATACCTCTGATCAAATCCCCTAGCAAACCAAAGGCCAAACCGAAGACTCCACAAGTTGATGCAGCTTCGTTGTTGGACGAGAACAGAAGATCTTCTTCGAGAAAGCTGGTGGTGGAGAACAAATTGGCCACTGTGCAGAAGTTGAAGGAACTGGAAGAACGTAGGAAATTGAATAAACCAAAGGAGAAGGTGGAGAAGTATGTAATGACACAAGAGGAGAGATTACTGGAGCTGGTAGAGACAGAGAAGAAGAACGTCTTGTCTTTGAACAGGTTTAAAGAGCAAGAATTGTTGAAGAAGGAAAAGCAGAGAGCTCTGCAATTGCTGAAGAGAGTGAAATTGACTGACATAGTGCGGTTTGTGTCGTATGGTCAGTTTTTGACTCCTTTGGATGAGATTGAGGAGGAGAAGAGGTATCAGCTGTGGTTGGAGTCGAGGATGGAAAAGAGGGGAAGGAGAAGAAGAAAGCCAAAGCAGGATCCGAAGGAAGGGCAACTGAAGGAGGGATCGGAAGAACCACTGAAAGAAGGATCGGAAGAGAAGACTGCAGAGAAGACTGAAGCAGGATCTGAGGTAAAATCTGAAGTGAAGACTGAAGAGCCAGAAGAATCTGCCGAAGATTCCAAGGAAACCACAGAAGAGCCTAAGCTGACACCCGAGGCTGAAGAGTCTGCTACAGAACCTACTGAGCTTGAAGATACCAAGACTCCAATTGAGCCTACCGAAGTCAAGGAAGAAGTGGCGATCGAGAAGGAAACCGTTCCAGAAGAAGGTGCAGATGCAGATGCCATGGACGTTGACGAGCCAGAAGTCAAGGAAGAGAAAAAGGTCACATTCGCTACCGAAGACCAAGTGATGGTGCTTGAAGATGTGGAAGGGGAAGGAGAGGTGAAAGCCGAGATCTCAGATGATGGAACACCAGAGCCTGAGGATCTGAAGATGGAGGAAGATGAAGAGGAAGAGAAGCCTGAAGAGCCAGTCATAGAAGGACCTGAGCAATTGGTTAGTCGTAATTTGGTTATCTTTGATGAGTTCAATACCAACCTTGCCGTTGACTCGATCAAAGAAATCTTACTTGGCAAGCAATCGCTCTACCCAGCCCTGCATCGTTCTAGTGAACTTGAACCTATTATGAAGATCAAAGCTGGTACTGATGATGATAATTTGGAGAAGAATTTGTTCAAATCCTACAAGGATTTACAACGTGCTCTGTTTAAGGAGTTTGACAGTTTACCAAAGTTTGGTGACGACCTTTCTAAAATTGATCTCAATGAACGTAAGGAAGAAGTTGAGACCGTTAAGGAGGTCACCATCACAACGGAAGCACCAGTTGGTATTTACTTACCTAACGGTGTCAAAAAGAAGTGTCTTATTACTGGTAAGGAATCACAATACTTTGATCCAAAAAATGGATTACCATATAGTAGTGTTGATGCCTATAAAGTATTACAAGACGTTCAAGATGGTCATTTCACTTGGTGCCGGTTCAGTACATTGGCCGGAGTATACCTCAACGATATCAACCAACCTCCGGCAAGGGGAGTTCCTGAAGGTTTCTAAGACTGTATTATTAGCTTGTATGTATAGGAAAGCATGAGTCTATATATGAATTTACTCGATGTATTTCTTCAAACCCTTTAATCTTTCGGCAGCCTCGATCAACATTTCGTCGTCCTTACAAACAGCAAATCTCAAACAGTCTTCGGCAACAGATTTGTGTTCTGGGATGTAGAATTCAGTAGGTGGGATGGCGACGACACCGAACTCCTTGATCAACCAATAAGCCAACTTGAAGTCCTTTGGCTTGGACAGGATTTCTGGTGGGAAGTCAAGGTCTTGAGGGAACTTGACCTTGGAGAAGTTGACTAACAAAAAGTAACCTCCCTCGGCAACTGTGTAAGGAAGTCCCAAATCGTCCCAGATCTTGTTGAAGATCTCGTACTTCTTAAGGTACAGTTTCTTAGTGTCTTCATAGTAGGAGTTGGTCAAAGACTTCTCCAAGGCGACAGCAGCGGCTTCTTGGAAAACAGCTGGAGTAGAGAAACAGATTCTGGTGTGAGCAGCATTGGCATACGGAATCAACTCCTTATTACCGATGATCCACCCGATTCTCCAACCGGTAGCAGCAAAACTCTTACCGGCAGAACCAACTGTGAAGGTTCTGGCAGCAATCTCTGGAGATAAAGTGGCAATTCTGACATGCTCGGTGTAGTACAAATTCTCATATACTTCATCGGACAAAATAATAAAGTTATGCTTGACAGCCAAGTTACCGATTTTCAACAACTCTTCTTTACTGAAGACCTTACCAATTGGGTTGTGTGGAGTGTTGATGACAATCATCTTCGTCTTTGGAGTGATGGCAGCTTCCAATTCCTCAAAATCAATCGACCATTCGGAACCTTGAACGGTTCTCTTATCGAAATCGGCTGGTGGATGTAATGGGACATACACGACCTTTCCACCTGGCATTTCAATGTTGGAGATATATTGATCGAAAAAAGGTTCAAAGACAATAACTTCCTCATCCAGACCTGGAGTCAAGAAGGCAGTGAATACCGTCAACATACCTTCATTGGCACCGGTACTAACAAAGATCTCATCGGTGGACAATTGTCTTCCGTACAATGGAGAATAAGTGTCGGCAATGGCCTTCAATAACCGAGGTCTTCCCTTAGTGTGAGCATATTGGTTGATCAGTGGCACATCAAGAGCCTCCTTAGCCGCTTGAATGGCAAAGTCCGGTGGTGAGTAACTGAAGAAACCTTGGCCTAAATTGACTACCTTCTTTCCACTAGACAGTTCAGCAGCAGCAGCAGTCTCATTGATAAGAGACCAAACATCCTTACCTCCCAACTTGAAATATGGGTTGTTTTTAGGCAAAGCTGACATATTTCGTATTAATTGGCTTTGTCTGACAAATCGCATGCAATGTCCCTACTATTTATATGAGCCCGCCGGCGAAAAAAAAAGTCCTTATCAGTTAGTCAGAGAGAAAGAGAAAAAAAAAAAAAACACTGTGAGCCACAGTTTAGTGTTTACTTAGACAAGATCATCACATGGACCGCTCAGCTACCCTCCAATCGTCCGTGGTCAATCTTCTCAACACCATTGTCGGTGCTGGATTATTACTGATTCCACTTGCCATTAAGACCGATGGAGTTGTTCTTGGTGTGTTAATTGTTCTCCTTGCTGGGATCACTTCTGGTTTTGGTCTTTATCTTCAAGGTCTCTCTTCGAAGTTCATTCGTGCTGGTGAAGCCAATTTCTTCAATATATGTTCGATCACTTATCCCTCACTTTCTTTGATGTTCGATTTTGCCATTGCGATCCAATGTTTTGGTGTAGGCTTATCTTATATCGTCCTTATTGGAGATCTTATGCCTACTATCATATCAGTCAATGTCTCCGATGAGAGGCTTCTTTGGGTGCTGCTTTCGTTGGTGGTGATCATCCCATTAGTCTTCCTCAAGAACTTAGACTCCTTGAAGTACACATCGATCATTGCCCTTACCCTGATCTTCTATATGATCCTCTTGATCTATGCCCACTTCATCTTTAGAAGCCACATTCCTGCAGAAGACAAGGGCTCCTTCAGTCTCATCTACCCCGAATCCTTCACCTCCATCCTCTCTACTTTCTCCATCATCGTTTTTGCCTACACTGGTCACCAAAACATGTACTCCATCATCAACGAACTCAAAGACAACTCGTTGGCCCAAATCAATAAAATCACTTACTTAAGCATTCCAATCACAGCTGCATTGTTTATCAGTATCGGACTTACTGGTTACTTCACCTTCGGTGACACCATCAACGGTAACATCATTTTGATGTACAGAGATGACATCTTTACCAAGATTGGCCGTTTTGCTATCGTCTTAATGGTCCTTCTCTCATTCCCCCTCATGTTTCATCCTTGTAGGATCAGTGTTAATAATATTGTCTTTTGGTTCGAAGACAAGCTCGGTTATCTCGAAGAAGAAACGGAAGGTTTATTAAGTCCTTCCAATTCCGCTAGACGGCCAACATTGGCAGGCAAGAGATTCAATATTCTCACTATCGTCCTTCTCATAGCATCTTATCTGTTGGCCATCTCATTGAGCTCTTTCGAGTTCATTTTAGCAATTGTCGGTGCCACGGGATCGACACTGATTTCCTTCATTCTTCCCGGATTGTTTGGTTACAAATTGATCGACTCCGAACTGAGTAAACACATCTTACAAATCATAGACGAAAACTTACAGCCAGAAGAAGAAGACAAACAACTGGACTTGCAACTGTTGTTCAACAACAAATTCCTCAAATATGCCAGTTTGGCCTTGACCTGTTGGGGTTGTCTCGTTATGGTGTTATGTTTATATTCAAGTTTATACCTTAATTAAGTATCTCTTTCGACGAAACTCTCAATCATACCGATCTCGTTTTCCTCGTATTCCTTAACGACAACCTTGTCTCCCTCAATGAAACTGTTGGCTTGGATGAACTGTTTACGGGCCAATCTCTTGGCCATGATCAAGTCTCTGAACTTAGCCAATTCTGGTCCCACAGTAGACTTCTCCTCATAAAAGGCAACACCATTCTTAACATCAGCAGAACACTTGTAAACGTGCAATTGGTTCAAGTACTTTCCAATCAGTTCCTTTCCAACGGTGTCAATGTCAGCCTCGTTCATCTTCAAAACAAGATCAGAGTAGTCCTCCTTGGTGTACTCCAACTTAACTAAGCCAGATTCCAACATGGTTTTGAAAATGGTAAATCTCAGCTGCATATGAGGTTGACCCCATTTACCACTCTTTGGATCCCATTGTTCCAAACCAACCAAACCAGCTCTGGCCATGTTCAACCAAGAAACCAACTTGACCTTATCCTGAGTCTCCTTGTCCTTGAAACCAAAGATTTCCAAGAATGGTCTGGACAAATGCAAGTACAAACCAACCAATTCGGCTCTACATTCCTCCATAGTTCCAGACAATCCACCAAAGAGAGCCATCCAGGTCTCTCCCTTCTTGTAATAGGTGCTTACAGGTTTGCCGTCAAGTCCAATAGGAGGATTAGATTGGTCAAAGTTGAAGACTCCATCCTCTTTCTCACTAAGTAACTTACCAGTTCCATGTCCCAATAACTCATGAGCACCGACTTGAACCTCAAAAGCATCAACTCTGTACTCATTGAACAAATCTTGCAAGGACTCTTCAATGAAACTGATCGGCTCAGTACCCGACTTGGCACTCACAACATTACCCAAAGAAACATTCTTGAACCCAACATCCAATCTGTAGTTAGGAATGTTGATACCAGCTGGAATACCAGAACCAGCAAAGGTGAAGACTTCCAAGGAAGTGAAATCTGGTGGCTGGAATTGGTCCTTCTCAAAAGACTTGTCCCATGGCAAAAGCTCGATGTACTTTGGAGCATTTTGTACCAAAGTCTGGAACTTCAGAGTACGGTCTTTATTGACCATAGCGACCAAACCTTCCCATTCACCTCTGACACCGGCTGGATCACGATACGTCTCGATGAACCCGATGTTGGTCTCTACTGGAGGTCCAACGTCCAACACCCATTCAACTTGAGAATCCCAATGCAGTTTCATTGATCCGGTCTTGAAAGACTCGACATAATAATCCAACATCTTTCTTTGTCTGTCATCCCTAGCAAACTCTTTAGCCTTTCTCAAGTACTCGGCAACTTTGGCAAACTCTCTAGAATGATCTCCAAACTTAAAAGTCAAACTCAGCTCGCCCTCACCAAGCTTAAAGGAAATAGACTCTGGATAGTATCCAGTATTATTCACCTCATCAGCAGAAGCAACATGGACCAAAAACTTACTATCATCCACCTTAGACACTCTGGTGTTCTCAGGCATGATACCCGCACTGGCCAAAGCCGCATTGACAGCCTCAGATTCTTCCTTCGAGACGGTGTTCAAATAATAAGACGAAACATGACCCTTATCATTCCATCCCAACAACAGACTACTCTCGTCCAAAGAGTAGATAAAATCTCTGCAGGACTTGTAAAGGTCATCTACTTTGGCGTTGCCAACAGCAGCAACCAACAGATCAAACTCTGCTTGCTCCAATCTTGGAATAAACTTGACATCTCCAAAGGACTTGTAATTACCCAAATTACTCAAGAACATCGAGGCGTACTCCAAATACAACTTAACAGAGTCCTTCGACAAGGTCAGTTCCAATTTTTCATACTTGCCATCCAAGGCTTTGTGAACTTGTAACACCAAGTCGTAAATAGTTTCACTCTCCGGCGACACAGATCTCAAGACTGCTCTAGTACCAGCATGAGAAGCCAAACTAAAGTAATGAGCATACTTCTGCTCACGCTCACTCAATTGCTCAAAATGGACCTTTGCAGATAAATTGACAATAGGAGCTTTGGTATCAGCTAAGAAATTGGCTATTTTAACGGAACTCATCCTTCGTATACAACGTTTGATCATATAATTAGCTTCTCCGCAATGGCCAAAAAAAAGTCTGTAGTCAGCTGTCTTAACGCTTTTTTTTAGTGCCATCCACAGAGATGGAGTAGGAAAAAAACAAGCTTTTACTGTTTAAGCCGATATCGGTGAAAGATAAAGCATTAGTCTATGTAATATTACGCAGTTTTTGAATGCTGCGACTGCTCAGCACTCGAATCTATACTTTCTACTTCGTCGTGGATATCGTCAGGAGCCACCGGTGCGCTTGCAGCACTGGCAGATCTCTGCAGTTGTAAGTCCACTTCTCTATAATGCAGTAGATTAATACTTTGAGGGTGTATTCCTGCAACGTCATCACTCATATTAATGGCCTTATTGGTAAGACCTGCCTTTGAAGCTCTTCTGGAGATGTTGTAATAATTATTGGATGCCGAAGATGAAGCCAAATTGAAAGATGGTCTATAACGTGATTGTTCGGTTCCTGGCTCCATTTCAATGTCCTTATTACGAGCCGATGGTCTTCTTGAAATGATTCGTTTCAAATTCTCAGACACCTTCTGTTCCAGTGGATCGTACTTATTATCAAGATAACTCTCACTTCTCGCCACTGGCTCTACATTTGGCTCCGATATTCTAGACTCCAATTCATACGGTTGTCCCATTCCATAGACAGGGAACAGTCCCTTTGGTGATCTCACATGTTCAGCCGAATTCCTAGTCCTTACAGGTCTAAGCCGTGCATCCGAAGTATACCTTGAAGCCGAAGTAGCCAAGGAACCCCTCGATATTCTCCTATCGAGTGGATCATAAGCCACTGGTTGAAGTTCATCCACCAGAGCCTTCTCATCACTATCTTCCAACGTCAGAGAGGATCTCGTAGAATTCACTCTCACCACTCTCGAATCCATACCTTGTTCAGGTTGCTCATCACGTTCTTCGTATTCTGGCAAGTTCAAGTTCTTCTTATCAATCTCCACTACATGGAGATGTAAGTACCATGGGATCATGATCCCAAACAGAGCGCCACCAACAGCATTACCCAACAGCACCGGGATCATCGACCTCCATATGTAATCCACCACTGTCCATTTGTCTCTATAATTAAGTAACAGCAATGGAATCACATACATATCAGCAACGACATGGTTGAACCCCATAGCGACAAAGGTAAGTACCGGGACAAACATCATCAAAAACTTCACATGAAGTGGTTTAGCCATCAATTGTAAGTATATCAGCAAGGCCACGAGGAAATTACATGGGATCAGCTTGAGAAAGTTCTCGATGAAAGATGCCCCCAATTTGACATCCAACAATTGCTCACCCAGTAAAGTCCAATTGTCTCCCCTTGTCGATCCCGACAAATAACACAACACATACGCCACAAAGACACTTCCTGCCAAATTGAAAATGAAACTCACAAACCAACTGATCACGAGATCTAATATACCCACCGCTCCTCTCAATAAACCGACAGTGAAAAATAAGACATTCGAATTATAGAGATCGGTTCCCATAATCACCACAAAGAACAACCCTAAGGGATACGCCAGTCCTTCTAAGATATGGATCAACCCGGGACTGGTTTCATCATACACCGTCAGATAATCCGCCTGTACAAGGAAATAAATCATCCCGCCGCACGAGAAGAGCATTCCACCTAGTATGGAGGTCAACACCAAGGTATCGAGCCGAAGCCGAGACTTCTTCATCAGTGTGGCCACCACCGCAAGCGCCGCTTCATGTGTGGTGATGTAATACTCATCAGACATGGTTGAATAAATGTCTGTGGTATTCGTTGTGGTAGTTGTTGAAACTAAAAGTGTTTTTGATGGTTTAATTTCTACAAGCCGCCGGAGTTTTTTTCTTAGTCTAGTTAAAAAAAACGGCTCGGCACAAAAAGTTCAGGGAAAAAGATGACGGATTTATTACTATGAAAGGAAAGCCAAGATGAGGTTCCAGGTTAAGGAGACCAAGCAATTAGCAGGGAAAATGTAGGATTCTGGTAAAATGCTGAACAGGAGCACGGAGAACAAAGGGAAGATGGCGAGTGAGTATTTCAATGTCTTGAGGTACGTTGTTTGTAACCCTATTTTGAAGTCGTGGTTCTCCCATATACAATGATAAATGACAAAGACGAATTGGAAGATCGGATTACCTAACAACTGGTCTATGATGACCTCCATGATGATATTATGGGCGTAATTGACGAGGATGAAGTCGATCCATAATTTGCTGAAGATCCCGTTGATGAAACCCCATATCAAGAACTTGAGATGTTTATTGACGGAGAAGGAGTTCTTGTAATATTCGGTGATGGTCTGTGCTAATACCAGTGTAGCTCCTCCTAATAATGTGGCCCCAAGATAATTGTGGTAGTAGTTTAACCGATCGTACTGCATGGAGAAAAACACTGTCAACAGCACCTCCCCTAACAATAGAAGCCATACTTCATAAGTAGGTCTTCGCGTGGCATTGGGATTAAGCGAGGGAAGATTCATCGACGATTTCATCGATATAGGAAGCCCAGGATGGTCATCATCCTTCTTCCCAAAGAAATTGAGCTCCACTCCAGAAGACATGTTTATGGAGTAGGTGTTTTTTTTGATTTGGTACTAAAAGCTGAAAAAAAATAAAAAAAGTCAAAACATTTGGGCGAGGCCGACATTAGGGCGAGGGCGAGTATGGCAAGTAATGCGTGAACTGGGCGGGTGTGAAGTAAATACTTTATTAAGATTTCCACTTTAATGACTTTCTTATGTTGTTCTACAATTGAAATCATCTCTAACCGAGGCACTATAAACTGAAGGGCATGGGTAACAGTACTAAGTAGCACTACTAAAGCCGCACACTATACCACTAAAAGCACTTATCGTCTATGACTAACTCTACCCAGACTACAAAGACCTTGGCCTCGACTATCCTCTAAGTATCTCCAATGATCATTTCCACTACGATAAACTTCCTTTCTTATTACTTCGTTCCTTATTACTTCCTCTTATTACTTTCCCTCTGCTTTTCCTCCTCCCTTTCTACCTTCCTCTTCCCCTATTTTACTTCTCTCTTACACTACCAGAAACTTCGAGAAAATTTCGATTTTTTTTCCTTACAAATCCTCCAAGACCTACTAAGAACTATGGGTGTTGTTCATAATCCAAACAACTGGTAAGTGAATAGATAAACAGCTCCATTCTTTGACCATACTAACTCTCTCAGGCACTGGGTTGACAAAAATTGTCTTCCTTGGTCCAAGGACTACATGGAAACCAAGGTTGTCGGAACCAAACATGAAGACGAAAGTTACGAGATCACCGTCTCCAAAGTGAACTCCGTCACTGGAGATTGTGACGTCACTCAAAGAAAAGGTAAGACCAGATGTTTGTACGACATGGTGTTGGAGTTCCAAATTACATTAATAGACAAGGAGGCGGACTCGACGGTGACTTACGATGTGGTAATACCAGAATTCATCCATGACCAACTGGAGGATGACTACGACTTCGAGATCAAAGGAGGTGAATTGGAGTTGAAGAAACATGTCCGTTCACGTTTGATCCCAATCTTGAAGGGAAAATTACAACAATTTCAACCAGACTTGATCGCAGAATTCGACCCTCAAGTAAAGCACAATACTAATTAGATCCTGTAACTAGACAAAAAAAAAGTAATAAAAAAAGATAACGATAACAAAAACAAGTACAGTGTAATAGTTCTTACTTATGGCCTTTTCTAGTGATATTGAACAACGGACGTTTATTTCATTTTGGATCTTTGGACTTTTGAACAATGTTCTTTATGTTGTGATTTTATCTGCCCTGGTGGATTTAGTTGGTGCGTTAGTTCCTAAACTGACGGTGTTATTAGCCGATGTGTTACCATCGTTCCTTATCAAATTAGTGGCTCCCTTCTTCATTCATCTCATTCCATACAAGACTCGTATCTACGCCATGGTTCTGTTGGATGTCTTTGGAATGCTCACTGTCGCATATTCTGAGTCAATTGGCCTGAAATTGTTCTCCATTATGATGGTGTCTCTTAGTTCCGGTTGTGGTGAATTGACCTTCCTTCAATTGACTCATTATTTCAGTGATCTGGCTTTGAAGGGTTTCAGTTCCGGTACTGGTGGTGCAGGTTTACTGGGAAGTTTTTGTTACATGCTTCTCACCACCTGGCTTGGTCTTAGTGTGAAGGCCAGTTTATTGTTGTTCTCGATTGTCCCATTCCTGTTCTTCTACACCTATTTTGTCTTATTACCAGATCCTTTGAAGACTTTCACAGACTTAAGGTCAATTGAAGATCAACCTCTTCAAGTGGGAGAAACTGCCACCGATCTCAAATTCTCCCTCTCTGATCTCTCTATCCCTTTTATTAAGAGTCACGTGAGATTAACCTTGGACAAATTGGAGAGATTGATTGTTCCATTCATGATTCCCCTCTTTACTGTTTATGTTTCGGAATACATCATTAACCAAGGCATTTCACCAACATTGCTCTTCCCCATTGAGTCGACTCCCTTTGAGAAGTATAGAGATTTGTACGTCACTTATGGTACATTATACCAATTAGGAGTGTTCATTTCGAGGTCGTCCATTTCATGGATCCGAATTAGGAAAGTGTACGTTCCGAGCATGTTACAGATGTTGAATTTGGTCATTTGTATCTTCCAATCACTCTTTATGATCATTCCCAACATATATGTGTTGATGATCCTCATGTTCTATGAGGGGTTATTAGGAGGAGCTTCTTATGTGAATACCTTCATGTTAGTTAGTGAGACAACCACCATTGAGAATAGAGAGTTTGCTATGGGACTGGTGGGAATGAGTGATAGCGCAGGTGTGGTTTTACTGGCATTGTTGTCAATGTGGTTGGAACCAACTTTGTGTCAATACCAAGTAGACGATGGAAGACCCTGGTGTAGATTAGAGTAAGAGAAAAAAAGGAGAGAAAAAAAATAATAAAATATCTGTGCATGTAGCCGTATGCAGTTAAGGACTAACTTTGTGGGAAAAAAGGGGACATTTCTCCATCTTTGGACGAAGACAGAAAAAAAATCTATAAAAAACTTTTTTTTTGTCTCACATTAAACTCCTTCCACTTAACTTCTCATTCAATGGAGCGCGTGAAGCCTGAGAGGGGAAGTGAGGAAGTTCCGGAACCGGTTCCGGAGAATGTGAATTCCAGTTCAGGACCCGTTGTGGCTGTACGTCATCACCCCCACGAGGGTCATGAGAAGAATGTGTCACCTACTGGTGGGGCTCCTACTCAGCCTGTCATTTATCCCATTTCGTGTTTCTTCTGTCGTCAGCGGAAGGTTCGGTGTTCCAAAGTGTATCCTTGTAATCAATGTGTCAAGCGTGATATAAAGTGTGAATTTCCGGAGAAATTCCGGTCCATTGAAATCAATGATTTGATGTCCAATGTGGAGTATGTTTCGGGGTCCACGGCGGTATCTCCGTTGGACACGTCAGGGTCCAATATCATGTCCTCGACGATATCGGTGAACATTGCTCGAGAGAATGAGCTGTTGAAGAAGAAAATAGCTGAATTGGAAAGGAAACTTCGGCATCAAAACCAACAATTTCCTACTCAAGAACAAGATCATAATAACGACGATACGGAACTTTCGAAGGAGAAATATTACGGACCCAACAGTTCGTTGTTCATGATCAAGTCCACTCAAGATGCCAAAATTGTGGAATTCAACGAATTTATGAAGGAGAAGAAGAACCTGATTAAGAAAAGAGAACTTCCTAATTTGATCTTCAGTCTCGAGAAGGGAGAGAAGAACAACAAGATGACCAACTTCTCCTTGATTTGTAAATTGGTGACGATTTTCTTCAAGTTGAGAAATTATTGCAACAATTTCATCAACGAAGATGAAGTGTTCAATTTCTTACATAATTACACGAACATCAAGCAATGGCAGAACGATGATGATATGTTGTTATTGATTATGATTCTTATTACGACGATTCGAAGTATAAGGAGAGACGATCCTGTTCTTCTTGATTATAAGATCAATTACAATGCTGTTAACAGAAGATTAATGTTCCAATTCGAACAGTTGAAGGGTGGACTTACCAACGAGACAACGAAATCCTTACAGAGTTACGTCTTGGCTTGTGAACATTATTATTACCAATCTCAAGCTGAATCTTCATGGAATATGTTGTTCCATACCGTATCAAATGCTTACAGTTTAGGACTTCATGTCTATGACAAAGAGATCGAGATTAGTTTGAAGAATTCGAAACGGAACACTTTGAAAGTGATCCAAAACGATTCTAGAACGTCTCTTTGGCTCACAATCAACTTTATCAGTTCGGTGTTATGTTCGGTGGTAGGAAGACCCAACCCAGTGTCTTTCACCTTCCAGCCATTGATAAAGAGTCAAGACATCAATTTGAATTACAAAATAGCTTTGAGTGAGATCACCAAGAAATCGACCAAGGTGTTGATCGACTCGTATCGTGTGTCGATCAGTTACTCGGATATCACTCTGATCGATGAGGATTTCGAGAGGGAAATCGAGGTGTATGAAAAGCTTTATAAGGACACCTGTGAAGAACTACTGGAGCTGGAAAGACAAGAGTTGGAGAGATTAAAGAGGAAGACGAAGAAACAACGTACAGAGATCAAGAAAGAATGTGGTATTGATGAACTTCTCAATTCAGACGATCAAAGAACGACACAATCTTCCAGGTCAAGTGACACTGAAAGATTCTCTCTTTTGGATACTCCTTGTGAAACTCTTTGTGACTTGATTTTGTTCTACTCCAATAGAGCCAAATTTCACCAACCATTCATGTCCACTTACCAGACTTCGACCAAGATCTTGTTGACCTCTGTAGCGAAGACCTTCCAGCACTCGATCAACTTGGTGAAGAAATTGTTACAACGGATTGATAATCCGAACTTCCAGAGTATTTATCCGTTTTTCTACTGTTTCTTGTACCAGTCGTTCATTGTGTTCTACACATTTCTTCACTTGAATTTCGAGACCATCTTATTTCTTTACAAGCAAGAGATCATTGATACTCATCGGTATTTGCAGACTTTGTTCGACTTATTACAAGGATATTGGAAGAAGAATGCCGTCAGAATTATCGAGCAAATTTTTGAATTGGTATCCAAATTCAGACAACAATTCGCTTACTTCAGCAAGAATGCCCAAAATGTGGCATTGTATCCTTCGTTAAGTAACACCAACTTGTCTCTGATGGGCTCCGAACCAATGGGATACGAAAACCCAGACTTTGGCTTCAATTTACAATCGGCCCACCCACCAGTACAACCGGCTTTATCTCCTTCTCCTGGAGATGACCAATTGACTATTGGACCTTCAAATCAGCAGCAACAGCAACAACAGCAGCAGCAAAATATGACTTTCAATGTCAGTAACATTGAACACAACACTTTCCAGTGGGATAAGAATTTGATGGAAAAGTACGAAATCGACCCGATTTTGGGATTCGATTTAAACGACCCATTCTTCATGGCCAACCCTGAAGGTGGTATCCCTAACGATTATTTTGGTAACGTCAGTCATCATCTGGATAATAGATCAACTACGGGCTCCACTGATCGTAATATGAACTAATTAACAAAAACATAATTTATAGAATGCCTCCGCTCTGTGCGGCTCAAGTAATAATATTTTTCGAGAACAGAAAAAAAAAGAAGAGATGAACAAAAAGCAGAGAAGAAGAGGTTAGTAAAGATCGAGTGAAGTATGGGAGAAGGTGAAGTTTTGGAGATACCTATTGTATCCTTTCCTCCGTTCAAGTTACGATCTTCGCTTATTGATAAGGACCCCGTTATTTGGGGACACTTGTTAGAGCATTATATCAATTTGTTCAAGAAGTTGATAGTGGCGTATTCTAGCAAAGATATTAAGATCTCGCTTAAGACGTCGCAACAACTCACGACGTTTCTCAAGGTTTATTTGAAAGAATCTGCTGAGGAATCGACTAAGATCTTCTCTTTGGGTGCTATTAATCCCTTCATTGTGCAAAATACGAAAGTGTTGAAACTTTATGTGTTCCAACTTATAAGGACGACCAATTTGGTGAACTTGAATTTGGGCGCCGAGTCGATCTGGGATTTCGTCAAAGTGTATTGTAAATTGCTGAAATTGAATGAAAAGACCAACGGATTCCCGGTGACTCTCGATTTGGTGCGAAAGTTGGTCTTGGGAGACGTCAAGTCAAAGGTGAACTCAAGATCAAATGAGATCTCCCTTGTGAGTGTCTTACATAAGCACCTACAAAAGATGATCGAGTCTGGGACTTTCAGTCAACACGATATGGAGGGGATGACGTTACTTTTAGGACAATACATACATAAACAGAACACATCGAAGAAGAAGGTTGGACCTGGAAGGGAGAAGGGGGCGATTGATTTTGCCACAAAGTTTGTCAATAATAGTTGGATAGAGCAATTGGAGGTGATGTATAATAAGGGAACAACACAGCATGCAGGGATGGTATTCAACGTGGCTATTATTTGTTTACTTTCGCTTCCTGTGATCAGACTTAGTCAACTCATTTCACTGGATTTGAATGTGACTAACTTCAAGACAATGGTGAGATTGTATCCTTTACTCTGTACCATAGTATTATCACCAGCATACAAGAAATTCAATCCGGGATTGGAGGAAAGATTACCATTCTTGAGTGAGGAAGGACGGAAACTGAGTAATAATGTGGTGGAGTTCAACGAGGCCGATTTGGCTACGGTGTTGGACTTGTTTCCTCAATTACAAATTTCTCAAGTGAAACAAATTTTTGTGGATAATGGACAGAGTGTGGAAGCTGTAACGAATAAATTGTTAGAGACAGATCCAACGACGTATGATAAACTTGCTCATTACGAAGATCAAGACGAGATCAAGAAAGCCGACTCGACGAAGGTACACTTTGGAAAGAGAAATAAGTTACAACAGAAGGCTTCGAAGGAGACGTCAGCTAAAGAACTGACATTGAATGCGGCTTTGAGATTACTTTACGACTCCGACGAAGATGAGCCGGATGACACTTACGATGACCAAGAACATACTGGAACACCGGTAGATACCCCTGAACATAGTAGAGCCAGAGGTGGTGCTGGTGCTGGTTCTTTGGAACTGGTAGAGAAATTGTTATTTCTGGTCTATAAAAAGACACCAGAGGTTTTGGATAGAGCTTCTAGAAAGAGCAAGAGTAGACAGGAACTTAAAACACAGACTCATTGGTCAGATGAGCAAATTGAAGGTTGGGGTCGTATGTTACTCAAGCAACCTGCCAAGTTTAGAATGTTGGACGAACAATACAACTTCTCCAATTTCTCTGCTATGAACAGAGATTTGAAGAAGAGTACTAGATATAGAAAGCCAAAGGAAGACGATACAAGTGAGACGGAGGATTTGATTAACGAGAGACGTTCATTCACACATAGACGTCCAGCAGAGGGCAGTTCTTCTACACCTGATCAAAGACAGAAGAACTACAACACGAAACATAAGCTGTCTAAGGCCAATCACAATAGACGGGCACTTCACGATAAAAAGATGGCATCAATGTTGAATTAATTATTTAGTCTTTTGTTTCTTTGTATTCTTCTCTAATTGACTCCACATGTCCTCAGCCTCATCTTCGTCGATGATCTTTCTCTTTGGATCTTCTTCTTCCACCTCTTCTTCATCATCTTCCAAGATCTCCACACAACTGATCTGTGTACCTATATAAACCTTCAGTACTTGTTCTCTCGAATCGATATCGAATGCTCTTATGTATCTATCCAAACCTCCGGTGGCTATTAAGTTTCCTTCTAAGAACAGATGCAAAGCTTGGATGGAACCAACTGCTCCTTTATACTTGCCCAACAAAGAACCCTTCTCGATGTCAAATTTGGCAGTAGTGGTATGAGTATCGGAACAGATGATCTCATGAGGTTCAGAAGTATGAGTCAATGTCAATAATGGCTTCTCAGAGATCTTGACATCACTGATAGGTTTCCGTCCATGAGAAGTATCGTATCTTCTTATCTGTCCATATCTTGTCACAGTGATGAACTTCCACAGATCTCTCTTCACAGAGACTTCAATGAACATGATCTTGGAGATCCAAATTGGCACTCTCAAGTCTAATTTATCATTCTTGACGTTCTTCCCCTTAAAGAGTGACTTCACCTCGAGCTTCTTAATGGTTTTCTTAGTGTGATCAAATAATGATACAATTTGTACGTCATTCTCCTTACCTCCGTAAGCGAAGACCCCATTTTGCAATGGATGAGCAATGAAAGCAGATACTGGAGCTGTTAATTGAGCGGTCAATGGCTCCAGTTTCAAATTGGCTGGATTTATCATGGTGATCTTTCCTGCCTCGGTACAGGTAAATACCATACCAAAGGACTCGACCAATGCAATAAAAGAGTCCTGAGAATTGGCAGAACATCTCTCGTACCTTTTCACAAGCTCATGCTCTCCCTCTTTATTATAAATACAGATCGACCCTTGCAATCTGGTGGTGATGATGTAATCATGATATATCAAAAATTGTTGAACTCGTGTCAGACGACTCTCCTCACAAAGACTAGTAATGCTTTCAGGTTGTGTAGCTGTTTGAGACGACGTATCAGTACCTCTCTTACAAATCACTTCCTTCAAAGCTCCAGAATCATCGGCAGCTAAAAGTATCTTCATTGTCTTATTCGAGGCCTAACAAAGAGAGATGAGCTTAACTTTTTTTTTTTTCATCTGAAAAATTTTAAAGTGCGGTACTTGATGTGCTTAGCTTACATAAGCAGGGTGTTTTTAAGAAAGAGGGATATGGAGAAGATGGGGGGTTGAAGAAAATTAGAAATGGAAGAAGGGAAGAGGAAAAAGTATTGTAGAAGTCTAGAGTTAGGTTAATGTAAGCTGTATGAGATATTTTGTAGTGAGGGATCGCCGATTGTATCGGAGATGATTAGAGCACTGTTTAGGTTTTGTGCCAAGATGCAGGTGAAACAAATCGGGAAACTTTGATGACGAAAAGGGATATTTGATGAGGGAAGAGAAGTTTTACCGAAGTTAGTCTGGAGTCTCGGTACGGGGTTTATCGGATTCATGAGTCTTTGACTCGATTTCATCCGTTAAAGGTGGGTCATTGGTACTCAATTGAGCATTGTATCTCCCTCATCAGTACTACTGGCTTAGCATACAACTGGACCCGTGAGATGCCTCAGCCCGTTCTCCGAAATTGGGGGGATGCCGTTTTCCGATCAGATAACTTTTTGTTTTGCACACCTCAAAATACTCAAGCCACTGCCATATGCTGGCACGACTAGTCTCCAAGAAATTGAATGCAAGCTCTGTAGAACCAATGAGAAATCTAATTCTCATTATTGCAGCCAAAGGGTGCTACACTGATGACTTGAGCGTTTTTCGAAGATCATATATATTTCATTCATGTGCTCTTCATCCCATGTAAATCGTAACTATTCTCTCCAATTCTTGCAATGGTTTCTTTCAAAAGCTTACTGCTTTGTTCAGCTATCTTTGCTAAACTTACTTCTGGTTCTGCAATTGCCGAGGCTCTTGCCGAAGGTCTTCCAGAGGGTTTCGCTTTAGCTATTGCTAACCCAGCTACTGCTTCTTATGCTTGTCATGCTTACTGTGGTTACGCTATTCTTGCTGCCAGAGGTTGTTCTACCAACGACACTGATACTGATTCGGGGCCTTACACTGACTCTTGTTTGTGTGACGACGACACCACCTTCATGACTGAAGTTGAAAGTTGTTTGGACTGTGGTTGGTGTCTTTGGGACAGTTACGGAAAGTACTTGACCAGTGCTTTGGCCGAATGTTCCTTGGCTACTACCCCAACCGGTACCTCTTGTGCTAGCACAACTACTACTTCTTCGAGTTCCACCTCCACTACTGTCACTACCACTTCTACCTCTAGCTCTAGTTCTAGCTCTAGTTCTAGCTCTAGCTCTAGTTCCAGTTCAAGCTCCTCTTCTAGCTCTACTTCTACTACCTCTACTTCTACTACCAGCACCACCACCTCTTCCACCTCCACCACATTGCCAAGCAACACCCAAACCGCTTTCCAAACTTACACTGCTACCCAAGCTGCTATCAGCTCGGTCCCATCTACTGATGACTATAGTAGTGAAAATGTATGTGCTGCAGGCTACGCAGACATCTCTAACTCTTACATTGAGGAGTACTCTGGTGTAACTTACTTTGACTTGTACACCTATGTCTCTTACGATGAGAGCAGTGATGAAGTCACTTTGGACTTCTACTCCTACACTGATGCCAAGCTCGCTAAGCTTACTCACAGATCCAGTGACAAGTCCTCTTACGTATCTCTTACCACCGGTGAGGTCTCTGATGGATACTGGCACGCTCAACTTGTTTTGACCAGTGAGAACTACTGTGAGAACTTGAAGGCTTACTACATCTGGTACTACGGATCCGACTCTGTTTCTAGATACATTGTCGACAACTGTGCTGACTCCAGTTTGTATGCTGCTAAGAAGGGAAGTTGTACTGAAGCCAGCTTCGGTCTTGTCGACTGTTCTCTGTTGTCTTCGTCTACTTGCTGTGCTGTCTACAGCAACGGTTTGCTCGAGAGCTCTTGTGCTGCCTCTTCTTCAACCTTGCCAACTTACTCTTCAAGCGCTGTTGTATCTAGCTCGGCTGTTTACTCTGCTTCGAGCTCCACTTCCAGCAGCTCCAGCAGCTCTTCTTCCAGCTCCAGCTCTAGCTCTAGCAGCTCTTCTTCCGCTGCTGTTTCCAGTCTGACTTCTGCTTCTGAGTCTTCGAGCTCTGTTGAGTCCAGCTCTGTTGAGTCCTCTAGCTCATCTTCCTCAAGCTCTTCAAGCTCCAGTGCTACTGAAACTTCTACCGAGGCTTCTTCTTCTAGCTCTGCTGTTTCCTCTGGTGCCGTCCCTGACTCCTCTAGCTCTGACGTTGCTTCCACTCCAGTTGCTTCTTCTGCTACCAGCCCAGTTTCCTCTTCCGCTTCTAGCTCTGCTTCCAGCTCTGCCACTCCATACATTGTTGGTTTCGGAAACGCTGGCGAGCCAGCTTGGAATGTCTTTGTACCAGGTAACGTTGCTGACTGGAACAGTGTTGGTTTCACTTCTGAAGCCGGTGACAACTTCTCCTTCGACTGTGATGAGTTCAGCATCACTATTGACGGTTCTGACGCTCCAGAAGCTGACTACACATTGACCTGTTCCACTTCCGCTTTCTCTATTGAGTTCACCGGATCTGTTGCTTCGTCTTCCACTCTTAAGGTTGGTATCTTCGCTGCCAAGGGTAGTGCTTCAGAGTTCACCTTCACTGAAGCTGTCACTGTTGAAGTTTCTTCTGGTTCTCTGCAAAGAGTTAAGAGAGCTGTTGAGACTTACGAGTTGAGCAACACCTTGACTTTGAGCTCTTCATCCTCCTCTGGTGCTTCTAGTGCTGCTGCTTCTACTTCTTACACTGCTGTCGTCACCGAATACGACAACACCAAGACCACTGTTACTGTTGCTTGCACTAACAATGTCTGTTCTTACGACTCTACTGCTGTCTACACCACCAGTGTTGTTGTTTCTGGAACTGTCACTGAGACTATCACTGTCCCATGTACCACTTCCTCTTCTGAGAGCTCTTCGTACACTACCGTAGTCACTGAGTACGACAACACCAAGACTACTGTCACTGTTCCATGCTCCGCTGAGGGATGTGCTACTTCTTCTATTGATACTGCTGCTTCTTACACCACCTCTGTCATTACCTCTGGTACTACTACTATCACTGTTACTGTACCATGTTCCACCACTGTCGCTACTGCTGCCACTGCTGCTACCGCTGCAACTGAATCAGCCGAGGAAAGTGACATCACTTCAACCGTCGTTGAGACTCAATACGTTTCTGCTTCCAGCTCTGCTGCCAGCTCAACTACCCCTGTTGTCTCTGAATACGAGGGTTCCGCCGCCACTTTGGTCTCTTCTTTCGTTTCCATTATTTCCTTCTTAGGTCTTTTGTTCATTTAGACTCTTTATAATTTATATATCGTATCACCCCCTTTTGGTGAAAATGAGATACCTTTAGAGAAAACAATGGCTTAATTCCGTTTACTGACATAAACCATAGTAATCCTCCTACCAAGAATAGTCTCTCCAACAAACTTTCACTTCCCCAAGTTCCCTCTGACTTGCCACTCCCCAGTCCACTTAAAGTACCTCCCTTCCATCTCTTAGCATTTTAAAAAGAAGAAAAAAAATAAAGACATTTTATAGTCAAGTCCTATACAAGGTATGATTAGTTACATGGACTACATACAGCGAAGTTTCCACAGTGAAACTGGTTGGAATACCGAAAACCTTTACGAGAACATCCTTCGAACGTCGGAGAATATCATCAACTTCCCCCTTCCCCGTGGGTTCAGATTCGATGTCAGCTCAAGGTCCACCGATTATAACTATTCACAATTCAGTCTATCCAATATGGGCAAGCTTAGCGGGTCAATTGCATACTTATATTGCTCGACCCCGCTTAAAACGATATCAGGATCCAAATTAGTGCCACTCCAAGACACTGTCAAAGGATATCACATGATTGAAAGGCCATCGCCCTTGAACGACACAATTAAAGCCTCCGTTTTGTATGGTAAATTATACTTCCCAGCAAGGGCGCTTGAGGCCATGTACATCAACAGGTTCTCCCCAACATCGCAGTTCATCGTCAAATGTATCAATCTTCCGAGACAGACTCGTAAACTCAATCTCAATACCGGAATAATGACCTTCCACTTACAGAACGACTACGGTAGATACTCAAGGGAGTTCATCTTCTGTACCAATGAGGCCTTGTTGGGATTCAGAATGCTCTACAATATCGGCTACTCCAATAACAAGTACCGGAAATTACTCGACAAAAACTTGGACTCCTTCTCCAAAAACTTGCATATAGACAGCTCCATGCTCACGGTGGGAACGGAGCTTTGGTACGGAGTCTTGAACATGTCCCCTGGTTTCTCCACCTCTCTTCGATACACGACTCATCCAACCTCGACGGGAAAACCGCTTACATTCACCTTGTCTTGTAATCCGATCGTCGGTAACATCTCGTCTACTTACAGTGTAAGAACGAGTGTAAGTTCAAGTTTCTCTTCCCGTTACGACTTCAATATTTACTCCTACGAAAGTAATTTGAGTCTTGGATGTGAGTTATGGCAACTCTCCAGAAATCACCAATTGCGTGCTGAGAAGGAGAGGAGGTTGTTCTTCGATACGGAACTGAAATACGACCCTGTCAAGATCGCAAAGAAGAAATCTCTCGCCATTCCAAATGAACCAGTAAATGGTCAAGATGACGTCTATATCCCTCAATTGGATATCCCTGAACATATCGATGTCATAAAGACCTTTTCAAAATTAGTCAGTCAAAGCGACTTTTCTAGTGTCGTCAAACTCTCCACCTCTTTGAAAGACAAGGGAGTCAATTGTCTTTGGGAGGGACGATTCAAGGGTTTCTTACTTAGTGCCGGTTGCCGTTTGGATTTCAGTAAGCCAAACACCTTACAAACTCCAATAATGGGACTAGAATTACAATACTCATCTTAATAAACTACACCCACCTTTCTACTTTGTCTCTTGACGTTTTGAGCTTCCAACGTGCGTAAATTTTGTCTCAATCTCTCGGCCAACAGTTCGTCGATAATACCATCTAATTGGTACCATACGAACTCCACTGGCAATCTCTCACCCTCCTCAAAGATCTTCTTCATTTTCAGCTGGACCTCTTCCAAAGGATTGGCAGCATTACTGATAAGTTTGATACAATGTTTAGGCACCTCAGAGAGCTTAATGGTAGCAGTAGAGTAAAGAGGCACAGGCCTTTCTAAAACCTCAGGTTCAGGCTCCACCTTTGGTTTTGGTGGGGCCTTCTTCACAGGACCAAATCTCAGCGATCTTCTTCTTCTCAGTGGCAGCAGTTTCTTCTCCTCCTTCTCTTCCGGTTCTCCTCCCTCCTCGGCCTTCTTCTCTTCAGCAACTTTCTTCTCCTCTCTCTTCTTCATTTCCTCCTCATACAGATCGATCTCGTCTTGGTTGTGAATCACTATGAATGACATCAAGAACTCTCCATCACCCAAATGCTCAATAACAGAGTCCTTAGGGAAAAGGTAACGACAGGCAAGGTTCTCTTCAAACTCAAAGGCAAGTGTGGCATTCTTCACATACCTTTCCTGAAGTGCAGTCAACTTGGTCTTTTGTAACTTCTTCTTCTTCGGAGCCTTCTTCGGCACAATCCCTGCCAGACGGTCCAGCTGTCTTTCCAGTTTCCGTTTGAGACGTTCTTGCTTCTTCACCTCCTTCATCCTCTCCTTCTCCAACTTCTTCAGTTCTCTCTTCGCCTCTCGCAGTTTCTGTTTCTCCAATTGTAACAATCGTTTCTCCTCCGCCTTTCTCTCCCTTTCCTTCAATTTCAGTTCCTTCTCGGCCTCCCGTTGCAGCTTGATTTGCAGATGGTACAGCAGTTGGAGATTCCCCTTGGGATCTCCCATCTCCCTGGCCTTGTTTATATACTTCTGGAATTCTGCTATTTGTTTGTTATTGGCCGACCCCGAGGCCACCGTTTTCATTAATTCATTCAACGTCTTATTCTGACGTGCCATGGCATTCAAATTGGAAATCATAATATGATTCTCGAGACTCTGTGGTATTTCCTGTTTCTCGGTCTTTTTACTCTCGTCAGTCTTTTGTGATTGCAGCAGTACCAGCAGCAGTGGAGGTTGAGTAGGTTTGGACAGAGTCGGCGGTGGCAGTGTAGGTTTGGGTGTTGAAGTCTTCTCGTCCTTTGCCTCTGTTTCAGAGTCAGAACCCGAATCAGACTCATCTTCCTTTCCTGGTTCGTCTTGGTCTTCTTGTTCTTCCTTCACCACTCTATGCCCCTTTGCCTTTTGTTCTTCGAAGAACTTTCTCTCTGTTTCTTCATCTTTCACCACGAACAATCCAATATCGAAACTATGAGGTCCCAATTTGAGCACACATTCACACAACTTACTCATGTTCTTTCTCTTGGACGCTGAAATATACTCCGATTCCTTCACAGGCATCGATATCGTCTCTGTGGGCTCCGCCTTCACCTCATCTTCTCCCAGCTCGCCCTTCGACTTGAGCACCAGATCATCTCTTCTGTTCCAATACTGTCTAAAGAACCCCATTCTCTCATTGTACAACCAGTTTTGTCTCGATATGATGAGCGAATTGTACAACGTCCCCGTGTCCTTCACACTAAGAACATTCTCCCCCAACTGACTGTAATCAGGTGCCTCTTCCGATATAGGTAAACTATTCACCACCTCAAATGGTCTCTCCTCATCCGGCAATTCGAGCTCCAGATTGGACAACTGAATGGTCGTACTTAAAGTAGAAACCATTCTAGGCCCAGTAGCCACCTTTCGCTTGGCATCTTTGCCGTCAAGCTCAGGACTAGCACTTCGTTTAGACATGCTAGTTGATCAATCACTTTTGAAGTTTGTATTTTTTTTTTCTTTCGCTTCTTTTTTGTAAGAGATCAGACGCCATCAGATAGTAATAGACTCTTTATTCAGGTCATGCCCAGTGAAGACTTAGCGGACTTTCTTCCCAACAAGCGACGGAAGTTGGATAAGGATGATCAATTACGGATGTTCAAGGCTGGATCTGTGATACGGATCCGTCTTAAGAACTTCATGTCGTACACCTTGTCTGAGTTCAAGATGTCCCCTACGCTTAATATGATTATTGGGCCGAATGGAACGGGGAAGTCGACGATTGTGTGCGCGCTTTGTTTGGGACTCGTGGGGAAACCTGATTATTTGGGGAAACCGTCAATGAGACTTGCTCAGTTCGTTAAACAAGGAGAACCTCACGCGTCTATAGAGATCGAATTGAAGGGACGCGGCGAGAGTGAGACGTTTATGGTGCGGCGGGAGATCGACTCGGCTAATTCGAAGTCGCGTTGCTACTTAGATGATAGAGAAGTGAGTGAGAGAGCCTTGCGAGAGCGAATCAAGGAATACGACATCCAATTGGATAATCTTTGTCAATTCTTACTGCAGGACCGTGTCTCCAAATTTGCCGCACAAAAGCCGAACGAGCTTTTGAAAGAGATCGAACGGTCTTTCCTGGATGGTCATTTGATGAAACAACATGAAGAGTTGATCCTGACGCAATTCTTTGCTCAGTCTATTGAACAAGAAAGACTGGAAGTGAATCATAAATTGCAACAATTTTACAAAGAACGAGAATTATTGGCCCTGCAACTGGAAAGATTCAACAGATATAAAGACAAACAGAAGGAACTCAAGATGCACCAGAATTTGTTCCCCTTTTTGAGATCAGATGAGAGCAAGAAGAAGCTTCAGGAATTGGGGCGTTTGAGAGATGAGAAGGTGACGGAATTACGTCAGTTCAAGAAAAACATCAAACCCCTTTCTACCACCATCGCTCAAATGCAAGATGAATCTTCGGGACTTCAATCTAAGCTCAAAGAATTGGAAGGAGAATTACGTGACCTCAAGAGGGAAATCTCAGTACTACAGAAAAGTTGTGAAGATTATGACACAGAACTGTCTGAGCTTGAACAGGAATTGAGACATAAATTGGCTGATTTAGTCAATAAGAATAAAAGGTTGGAACAAGTCAAGACGGAGGTTGAACAATGGAAGTCGAAGCTCAATGAGGCCAAGGGCAAGGCCATCTCTGAAGAAGAATGGGAAGCCGATTTGGAAGCAAGAGCAGAGAGTAATAGTGTGTTGAATGATAAGAAGAGGGAAAGAGAACTGAAAGTGCAAACGTTATCTCACTTGAAAGACAGAGAAAGAAGATTGGATTTGGAGATCAATGACTTGAAGAGACAACTTCAAACGAACGACAAATTGAACCTGTTGAATCTGACCAATGACAAACATTCACAATTACGTAAGACATACGAACTGGTGAAGTATATGAGACAGAATCCGGACTTTTTTGGTGGTTTACTGTACGAATGTCCAGTGACGTGTTTGACTGTGAAGAAGGGATATGGTATTGTCTTGGGTAACATTCTGTCCTTGGACTCTTCTCTTGCCATTGTGACGACATCCGAACAAACACATAGAAAGGTGACGAAGAAGATTATGGATGAGTTGAAGTTGAACGTGTCGTTCAGACAGATCTCTTCTAATTTTAATCTCAATGAACAAAAGAGATACTCACAGTCTCAATTGGAACTGTTAGGTTTCGATGGATATTTGATTGACTTCATCAAAGGCCCAGAAGCCGTTATACAAATGTTATGTGAACAACATTTCATCCATATGATCCCAGTGGCTTTGAAGTCGTTGACTATAGAGCAATTGAACAGAGTCGAGAAGGAAGGAGCTTTCCAGACCTTTGTTTCGGGAGACCAAATCATGAGGACGTTCAAGTCCAACTATGGATCTAAACTGCGTTATTCGAGTGGTACCTTTTTGAATCCAACTTATAAACTTTATGAGTACGACGGACTTTCTGGTGAACTGAAACAACAAGTGGAACAGAGAATCCAGGAAAACCAAACGAGGGTGAAGGAGCTTGGTGAGTCAATTGCTAATGAACAAGAGGAATTGAAGGTGATCAGCTCTGATATGGAATACCTCAAGGCTCGGTATGATGAATTGAGTGACAAGGTCAAGCTTTCGAATGAGAATCGTCGTCTGGTTCTGAGATTAGGAGAAAAGCTTCTGTCATTGAAAGATGATAAGAAGCAATTGGAATCCCAGATAGCCGAGATCAGTACTGTCGATCATTCTGCTTTGAAGAAACAAACCACCGAGAAATTGAAAGAGATCTGGCTGTTGAAGCTCAAAGACTTAAAGAAACTTCACGGCTTGTACCAAGAAATCCATTCCAAGAAACGGGAGATATTGACGACACAATTCCATGAGTTCGAGAAGCAGAATCGACAATTATCGATCAAGACGATGATTAAAGATATTGAACAAGGACAGAGGAAATTGGAGCGTGAATTGGAGGATTTGAAGATAAAGCATCGGGAGTTCAAGAGGGAGGCCAATCTGCAGATTGAGCGAATGAATATAGAGATCGAAAATACCATGACTGCAGAAGAGAGAGAAGATTTGGCTGCTCTTTTGAGGTTTTATTATGAACAAGGAGAATTTGAAGAGGACAAACTTCAGGCCAAGATCGAGCTGATAAGGTACGATTTGAATAGTTTCAGTGATGCCGAAGAGTCTGCTGTTCTGAAGTTTGCGAAAGTGGAACAAGGAATTGAGGAATTGGAGGCAAGGAAACCGGGATTGGAGAAGCAGGTTCTGGATTATCAACTGACTATAGAAGAGAAGTTGAAGAAGTGGCTTCCGGAACTCGAATCGTTGATTGCTAAGATTTCGGTCAACTTCAACTTCAACTTCAGTAAAGTTTATCCTCTGGGAGAAGTGCGACTCGTCCAAGACGAAAAGTCCTTTGACGAATGGAAGTTGGAGATTTTGGTCCAATTTAGAGAAGGTGAACATTTGACAGCTTTAGACGGAACTACTCAATCCGGAGGTGAGAGATCTGTATCTACTCTGATCTTCTTGAATTCCTTACAAGGATTAGTCAATTCCCCATTTAGAGTCGTTGATGAGATCAATCAAGGTATGGATCTGAGAAATGAGAGATTGGTACACGAATTGATCGTCAATACGGCTTGTTCGTTGGAGTCCGAAAAGGCCAGTCAATACTTCTTGATTACACCCAAGTTATTGGACAACTTGAAATACGATCCAAAGATGAGTGTCCATTGTATCATGGCTGGTAAATACTGTGCCGATCCTACTTACGATGAAGGATTGTTGGCGTTGGGAATTGCAAAAAATTATATGTAGCATACACAATAAATATGATTTACTCGATGATATATACCAAACCGAAAGCAGCAGAAGCAGCAATGGATCCGATTAAGAACATTTGAATACCTTCAGAAGTCTTATTCCAATACGAGGCATCATCTCCTATCGAGACAATGGTCTTGACATAACCAAAGGCGAATAAGGTGAACAGCATAAGAATGATGGAAGAGATCAAGCCTTGCTTGACTGTGCTAGTGAAAAAGTAAGGAATCAATGGGACGAAACCTCCAAAGAAGTAAGACAATCCAATTGTTAACAGGGAGGTGACTTGTCTATTTTCAGCTGGCTCTTCTAAACCTCTCCCGTATCTAATTATGAAGTCGATCATTTGCTTTGGGGATTTCTCCAAATCTCTGATGAATAATTCTATGGTATCTTCCTTGGCTCCGATATCTTCCATTATTTCGTATATTTCGTCTGCCAATAACTCTGGCTTTTGGAAGAATTCTTGCTTCTCTTTACGGACCTCATTCTTATAATATTGAGATTCCGATCTGGCAGCCAAGAAACCTCCAAGACCCATCGAGATGGCTCCCGAGACCAACTCAGCCATACCACCAGTAATGACCAACTTGGAGTCACCCAAAGATGACAAACCAGCTGTCAAGGCAAATGGAACGGTCAATCCATCGGATAACCCAATGATCACATCTGACATGACTCTCGGATCCACCTTTCCGATAAATCCAAAAAGAGCAGTATTTTGGTCGTCGTCATTCCGACTTCTGAAGGAAGACAGCCCTTCATTACCTATTAATTGCAGATCCTCATCAGAAGACCCATAGTTCTCGACATCGTATCTGTTGCTGTTTATTGGTGTTGTAGGAGTCGATTTGTTATTGTCAGATGGAGATACCGCGGATTGAATCGCGTTCTTAAGTGTAACAATAGCCATAACGCGCTAAATGATGATAAAAAATGCTAATGGTATGACCCTCCAATGTCGTTAATGTCCAAGCTAAAGGTCAATGTTTGAAAGAGAAGCAAAATTTTGTAAAGCCCCGTGCTTATTATTTAAATACAAAATAGTTTTTTTTTCCTCCCTCCTTATTTTTATGTCACACTGGACTGAAGAAAAAAAAAATAAAAAATTTGTACGGAGAATTGCAAATTATCGCGGTGTGATTACTTTTGCTGACAAACAACTTTTTTCTGATTGGTTATAAAAATCAAATAAGGTTCTTAATTTGCTTTGAAAAAACGGTTATCCTGCGTGTTGCGTTAAGACTAAGCAGCAAAAAAATAGTTGCTACATTGTTATTTATATGTGGGGCTCAAACTGTGACTTTATTGGTTGTTGAGTTGGAGCCGGTGTCTTCTATTGATGCAGTAATGGAGGGATTTTCGGCATTTATTTGACAATGGTCTCCTGGAAGTGTCCATCTTTGTACCCAACAATTGGTAAGAATAAGCACTTCGAAGATGAATAACAATCCAAGTATCAACGTAGATAAACCTATCAAAGCCAGGGGTTTCAATTCGGCAAATGGCAAACAGAATAAAATGATCAGACATGGAATTCTAGGCCCCACCCTGTAAATCTGACTACTTCTATTGAGCATATCCCGTGGTTTATCACAGCTAGCCATGATGGAAATACCAATCAACAGTACCAGTAATCCTCCAGAAAAGTAAAAAGATAACCCATACAAACTCAATTCCTCCTCCATCTCTCCCTTCAGAAGTGAGATTTCCTCCAACTTGATTAATTCAGCCAGGGCATCGGCACTCAAAATCAAACTGGCAATGATGGGAACGTGGACATAAATCCAAAAAATCAGACTGGTCAGAGATCTTCTTAATCCATGTACCAGTTTGTTACTACAATCCCCGTTAAAATAAAGCCACAAAAAGAAGTAGGCTATCATGAGTATCAACACCAGCTTCCAAAGTCGTATCGTAATCCCTTCTCCAATTGGATGTCCAGAGACAATGGTATATAAAAACTCTCCAATGGCAATAATGTAAAAAGCCCCAAACCGTTCAACCAAATGTTCAATATTTACCAGTGTTCCATGGGTCACGTGCACCAGTCTTTTAAAGGATGGATGTGACATGACGGCATAACAGAGTTGTTCCAAAAAGAGAAGTGCTATAGAGATACCAATCTTCAGTCTATTGTCGACAAAGATGACCAGGATCCAAATGGGAGTGAGAAGACAAATACTACCACAATAATACCTCAATTGAGTTCTATGCTCAACGATATAGAAGCTGTAGAAAAATCCACTAGCTGCCACTGAAAACCGACATAACATATAGGGAACCACACACATCAGAGTTCCTTTATGACCATCCAAGACATAAGAGGTACCGTTGGCATAAATCATGAGTAAAATCGTGATCCAGAGAAGGAAAAGTCTTTGGGTCAAGTCATCGTTGAAGTAGTAATTCATGAAGGACGTGATATCAAACCAGACGGTGAAAACAGGTACGAACAAGATACAATACTTAAGTAAAGCCAATCCGTCACACTTCTCAGTCAGGGGTTCCAGGATCGAGGCCACTATTCCAACGTAAAGTAAGTCCAAGAACAATTCCAAGGTACCTGAAGTCCGTTCACCTCTCGTACGGTACAATTTTCCCTCGTGAAAGTAATTCAAGGCAAAGGGACGCGTGAATATCGTGGACCGAGGTGGACAAGTTATATATTCAACCTCAATGGCCCCATATTTCTGTACAAAATCTGTCTCCTCCATAGCGATATTAATTACAGTTTTAGAATAGAAAAAAAAAATTAGTCAATTTATTACTTTAAACGAATGCATGTAGGGAAGAAAAAGAAGGGAAACTTGAGCCTCACTTGGCTCAACCTTCAATTATATACTTATCATTAGTGAAGAAGCTGAGAAAGTTGTTGATATCCGTTAAGTCGAATTTGATCTTTTCTTCATCCAAGATCTGTTTGAACCGGTCCATCTTCTCTATTATCTCCCGATCATTGAGCATGCGGAATTGTTGTTGTGGCGATAAGATTTGTTGAGTGTATCCTTTACTAATCAACACATTCAGTGTCTCTCTCAACAGTTGTGCTACTCGAGTATTGGACGTCACCTTGTGATACAATTCTATCGCCCGTATATCGGAATCCCTCCCTATATGTGCCTGTCGTATTATTTGTCTGTACCCTGTGCTCCGTAGTAGTATATTGCGTACCCCAAACATCCGTTCCTTATTAATATCACTTTTATTACTGGCTTTTTTGCTTGCCTTATTTTGTCTCTCTTTTTTTTTTTCTCTATCTTTTTCTCATCAGTTGATTTTGCGCAGTGTTTATTTAAGGCTGAAAAAAAGATCTAAGTTCGGGGTACTAGATAAGACGATGGAATACAATATCATCATACTACGTCACGGGCAGAGTGAATGGAACCAATCGGATCGGTTTTGTGGGTGGGTCGATATTCCCCTTTCCCATAAAGGTAAAGAGAAGGCCGTGGTTGCTCTGAAATTGATCAAAGATAACACCACATTAAAGCCCAAAGTGTGCTTTACCTCCCGTTTGACCCGGTCTTGTCAGACGGCCAATCTCATTCTCGAGGAGTTGGATTCCGTCTACTTGGATATATATCGTTCGTGGAGGTTGAATGAACGGCATTATGGAACTTTACAAGGTCAATCCAAGAGTGACGTCTTGAAAAGTGCCGGAGAAGAGCAATACAAATATTGGAGAAGAGCTTATAAAGGATGTCCACCAATAATAGACCCGACAGACAAATATTGCTGCACTACAGACGACCGGTACCTCGTGGAAACCTCGGATTTACAATCCTTACCAAGAGGAGAATCCTTGGAAATGGTGTTACAAAGATTACTTCCCTACTTCGACTCCACCATCAAACCACAATTATTGGCTAATGGCACCATATTAATTGTAACACATGGCTCAGTAGTAAGGGCCTTACTTAAGCATTTGTATGACATCTCCGACGAAGATATCAGTGAAGTCAACATCCCAAATGCCATCCCAATGGTGTTCACTCTCGACAAAAATTGTAAACCAGTGAAAAAGTATTATTACTTGGACCCAGAAACTGCAAAAGCTGAACTGCAAAAGGTCAAACAACAAGGTTATAACTGATGAGGAAAAAAAAATAGGGAACCAAAAAAAAAAAATGTAACGTTACACCAGACTGATGAAAAGCGTTATTTTTTGTTTAACATTTACATTTGGTACTGATTTTTGTTTAGATAGATATAGATAATGTCATATGGAGGTGTTGTTACGTGGGCGGAGCTTTTGGAGTTAGTCTCTACCAATCAGATTCTGCAGTTACGAAGAAGTGAGGAGGGGTTTTTCAAGTATCGGGCTTATAAGAAGGAGTTGGAGGCTAAAGGAGAGTCGTTATTCAGTCATTTGGTTTTCCGGAGTTTAGGCTGGGCTGATCCTAAAGACGTTGGGGAGATAGAGAATATTGAGGATTTGCCTAAAGTATTAGATATCAGTCCCCGGAATCCTCGTTTACTCTGTGATGAGAACGATATTAAGGTGCTTATCAATGATTTTCCTTATCATTTCGAACCCAACGTATGTCATCTCGTGGTGTGGACGAAAGTCAATATCAGATCCGACCCGACCAGTGAATTGGGAGATATCTCACCAAAGACAAGAGCCATTATAGAGAGATATGTGCAAAGAACGTTTGTGGAGTATTTGGGCATCCCTAGAGAGAACATCGTGTGGTACAGGAATTGGACCGCCTTACAAAGTGTTAGAAGTATCAGTCATGTCCATGTGGTGATCAAAGATTTGCATGAAGATCAGAAAGAAAAGGTTTTGAATAAGACTGGAATACCTTTGGATTTCAAGGGTAAAGACGCAGATTTGGACTTTACTGAATACCTTTAGATCGGCTCGGCCTGAACTCTTCGGCCCTTTTTTTTTCTTTTTTCTTCTAGACGTTTCTGGTAGTGCATAGAAAAAAACAGGTTAGCAATGACCTTTAGAGGTTTATATAAAGAGAGATTGCTTTAAGTACTTTTTATAGAGTAGTAAAATCATGAGTTATTATCAAACACCATACTTTAGTATATATGATTTGTTGGAATCGTTGGGCCAACAACGGAGGATACAGCAACAACATCCCTTTTACTACGGCAGACCCCAACCTCCATCGTACTATTACTTCCCAGAAGAGCCACTGATGGAGCCACCGACGGAACAAGAAGAAGCAGAAAGTGACGAAGAAGAGGATCCCCGCAATGTTTTGTATCGTTCAATGTATGGAGAAGGTCCTTATGTGAAGAGATCGTCTAGTAACAGACACGTTCCACAGAGACCACAAGTACAAAGAAGGGAGTCTTTACCAAGACCGGCCCATCCCGCAGAGAGTGTCATTGATTTATTGAATTCCCTCGGTGCCAATTTGTCGTATCCGGAGGAACAATTACCGACGAGGAAGACCTTCGGTAAGAAAGAGTCTTCTGAGTCAGTACAAAGTACACCGGAAGCCAAGAAGCCTGAAGATGACCGGAAAGCTGGCCGGAAGAGCTCCATTTTGAATATGCATGCTTCAGCTCCATCACCTTCATTGGATCCCTTACAGGTTAGTAAGCCTCAATTGAAGACCACTTTACCCTTCTCTCCCCCACTCAACGTCTATGATAGACCTAATGATTATTTGGTGGTGGTCTCAATAGCCGGTTCGGATAAGGATTCCTTCCATGTGGACTTCCACCCAACGTCTCACGAGTTGGTTATTAAGGGAGAGGTGAAGAACAAGTATCTCGATAAGGATCCTTCCCTTGAACAGCACTTGAAAGTGAGCGAACAAAGATTTGGCAATTTCGAGAGAAACGTCAGATTTCCCACTGTGCCAAAGATCGACGATGAACACATAAAGGCAACTTATAGTAACGGGTTGTTGGAGGTTGTGGTGCCTAAATTGAGTAAGGAACCACCAAAGCAAAAGAGACGGATCATCATTGAAGAGGTGGAAGATGAAGAGTTGAAAAGGGAGGCCAATGGAGGTTCCCTCGTTTAGTCCTTTAAGATGCTCTTGAGACTCTCGTCGTCGAACAAGTTGGCTCCATTTTTTAGTATTTTCAGTAATAAAGGCAACGATTTCAGAGTGAAGTCGGGTTTCTTTCTTAATTCGTCAATGTCTTCGTAGTAAGTCTGCATCATCTTGACTAAGAACTCCTGTTGAAGATCTCTTTCTTGGGCATCGAGTTCCTTGGACACCTTCAGAAGCTCGTCTTTGTTCAATGTTTGTGTGTTCAAATTTGAAATCTTGATCCTCTCGATCTTTTCCTCGGTCTCACTGGAGATCACCGTCTCATTAGTCTTGAAATTGATCCCATTTAATGAGATGTCTGCAATAACTGGCTCCGATGCCTCAGGTACAGTCTCAGGTACTTCTTCTACTTGGGTGGTCATTTCATGATCAGAATCAGAATCTGACGACGAGTCAGAGAAATCCTCCGTTCTTCTCTTCTTCCGTCTCCGGTTTTTGTTAGATTTGACTTGAGAGTCCTTTAATGCTGGTCCCATCTTAAGTATGCTATGGTAGTGAGAAAAATATTTTAGGAAAATTTTTTTAGATAAATCACATCTCATTATACAAGATAGTAGAGTAGTAGTAGATAATGTAGAAGGAAGGAATAACTAATCATTCCGGTCTCTTTCCTTACCTCATCCTGACCTCATTCTTAAAGTCTTTCCTCAGCCTATCCCAATCAATGGGTACGGCCTCACTTCCACCTACAGCGTAGCTCTTTACAGGTTAGCTCTCTACAGCTATAGCTGTTTCACTCCTTACAGCTTCTCCACCACAACCTTCTCGAAATGGTACATTTGCGAGATCGTGGATTGTCTCTCCAACAATCTCAAATCATTAGCACCTTGAACCATGAACCGATGAACATCTTCCGCATTATCCACCTTCAGATTGGCCTTGAATGTATCTCTCGTCTTTCTGACAAAATAACTTCTGAAATTGTAATTCTCAAATTTATTGGATGCCCTCAAACATGATCTATACAATGATAAGATCTGTGTCTTGGTATATGTAGGTACAACGGACGACATGTTCTCTCAACTATCGTTTTTGCCTCTGGCTTTTTATTTTTCAAGAAAGAAAAAAATTACCACAGAAAATCTCGGGCTGCGCTTACAAATCTCGGGCTGCGGTTACAAAGAGAGAAAAAAATTAAGGGCTCTGAATTTCTACAGTTAGATTATCATCACATCCATAACATTAGTTTATAATTCTGGTAACTCTTCGACATTAATATTTTTAAGTCCGTCTAACAATAATTTTCTTTGTGCATATAACGATCTGTAGGTGGATTTCAAAGTACCACTACTGACTCCGATTTTGTCACTGATTCTTCCCGTGTCAATAGCCACATTCAATACTATGGCTGCCATATAAATGGATCCGGCCAGGATTGTCGTTGGAGATTTACCCAGCAAGACGCCGATTTCCTTTGATTTTTGAGCAATGTGTTCCGCAGCACTGGCCACTTGTGGCGAAAGACCCAAATTCGAGGAGAATCTCAGAGTTAAATCCTCGGCACTAGTCAATGTCGGAGTAGGAGTCAGTACTTGAATACCTTGTTCCAGTTTATCTCTCAAGATCTTGTTGATGATCTTGGAGATCTTGAAGATCTCCTTCTCTGGCACATTAGTCAAAGACCAGATCTCCTTGAAAGTACGATCCAGTTTGGCTCTTCTACAAGCAATGAAAATCAGAGAAGCCATAATTGCCTCCTGCGATTTCCCCTTCAATGCCCTTTCGTCATTGACGTACTTGTAAATCTCCTTGGCCCCATCAGACACCAACTTATTAAGATGGAACCCATCACAAAGCTGCGAAATCTTCGAATACGCCAGTTGCAACAAGTTGTCCTTCTTGTCTATGATACCCTTTTGTTGTGTCTTATTCAACTCCCTACTCAGCTTCGTGTTCTCTCTATTATACGAGATGACCGTCCCCAACTGATCGCCATCCAACAAAGGATTGAACAGTTGACCAACACGAGATGGATCGTCTCCATTCTGATCATCATTAGAAAAGGTACGCCACTCAGACCGTGTATCGATCAACCGATCCTTGAGAACCAACCCACACAAGGCACAGACAATGTCTCCCTCACTGAACCGCTCAACCAACTCCGGCGGAAAAACCTTACATTCCGGACACGTCAATATCACATTCAAGTTGGGTCCCTTGAATTCATTGCTAGCTGTTTCAGTTGACATGATAGAGCTAACCTAATAGTTCTATCCCTCTCCTATCTGTATTACTAACTCTTTTTTTCTGTCTCTGTTTTTTTTATATTCTTTTCTCCTTCCCACTTGGTTTTTCATACACGACTCTTCTATTCGCTTCCCTTTCTTTCTATCTTATTCTTCTGATCTGACTTTTATTTTTTTTTGTTTACAAATTGCTGTTTTAGAATAAATTGAACACATTTCATATAAAAGAAAAGATCTTTTCAATTGAACACAACTACCGAATAACAATTAAGATGGCCATTACTGAGGAACAAGTCATTTCATACGTCAAGGTATTTCTGATGCACACCTTTTCATTGGTGACTGCGTATTTGTACCATTTGACCACCATTCTTGCCAAGTCCTTTAGTCAATACCCTGAGATTGGAAGTGCCATTGTTGGAGTCACTCTTCTTATAATTTCTCTCTACGTTGTCAAGAATGTTGTTTACTTTGTCTTTAGTTCGATTGTCAAGTTGGTCAAGTTGGCCATTCTTGTCACTTTGATCGTCATTGGCTTTGCCATTTATTATAGAGGAACTCTGTTCTTCACCGAGGATTTGGTTGGATTGTACCATGCCTTGAGTAAGGATGTCGAGAGTGGCTCCGTCTACTCCTCCGAAGAGATCTTGGACAACTTGGGCTCCATCTACCAAGACACCTTGAGCACGGGACAAGAATTGGAAAACAGCGAATACCTGAAATTGGTCATCTCCAAGACCGACAATATAAGAAATATGCTCCTTAAGTATTTATATAACTAAAATATTAATCACATTTAAATCTCAGCAAATAACAGTTCAACGGCAGCAGTGAATCTGTTGGTGGCCTCGGTCAATTGCTCGTGGTCAGCAGAGGAGGCAATGGTTAATCTGACGAAGTTGGAGTGCTCGTTGGCAACTGGACTGAAGGCCATGTTTGGACCTGGAACGATCTCGACACCCTTCTCGACGGCCTTGTAGACCAATTCCTTCTTGGTCAACTCGGCGTATTCTTCTGGAGTGTACTTCTCTGGGAAGTTCAAGACAACGGAGACGAACATACCTGCACTTGGGTCGATGACGGAGATGTAGTTCTTCTTGTACAGTTCGGACAGGTACAAAGCATCCAACATGGTGTTTCTTCTCAAGATGTATTCGGCTCTGACCTTCAAGATCCAGGCTAACCAACCGTCGATACCACCCCAGTGGTTAATGACGTTGTTAACCAAGATTTGGGAAGGACCAGATGGGGATCTGGTGGTGATGTTGGAGTAGTTATTTATGGCCTTGAGGAAGGTCTTGTTACCGACGATGAAACCCAATCTTAAACCTGGGGCAAAGACCTTGGAGAAGGTTTCTACTCTGACGACTCTTCCGGAAGTGTCGATGGACAAGTAAGATGGTTGCAAGGTGTTGTTGATGAAGTCGTCGTGGTCGACTTCCAGGTTGACATCGAAAGCACCAGTCTTGACATCGGTGTAAGATGGCAATTGCAAGTATCCGTAAGGGTCGTCTTCCAAGATGGCGAAGTCGTACTTCTCAGCCAAGGCGTAGATCTTCTTTCTGGTTTCCAAGCTTTGGTTCATACCAGTTGGGTTTTGACCGGTTGGAATGGTGTATAACAATTTTGGGATCTTCTTGTCTGGGTAGTATTTAGACCAGTTCTCCAACAAGTCGGTCATGTATTCGACATCGATACCGTCACCTTGGAAGTTCAACTTGACGGCGACTGGGGAAGCACCACAGTTCTTGACACCGGACAAGAATGGAGAGAAGGTGAATTCTTCAACCATAACAGTGTCTCCTGGGTCCAAGAACAAGTCACAAACCTTGTTCAAACCGTTACCAGCACCGTTGTTACAGACAACACCCCAGTTTGGAGTGATTGGCTTTTGAACCTTGGCGACAAACTCGGTGATGAAGTTAATTAAAGGATCAAGACCTTCGATGGCGGCGTATTGCAAACCGCTCTTCAAGTCGATAACCTTCTTGTCGTCAGTAACACTTGGAGTGATGGCAGCCTTAGAAGAGGTCTTCAAATCTTCGGTGGAATCAGAAGGAGTCAAAGGATCAACCTTGTCAAATGGCTTCTCAATCAAGTTGATCAGAATGTTCTCAATAGGGAAGAAACCGTGGTAAGGAGTTCCACCTCCAAGGGACAAAGGCTTTGGATGTGGCTTAACAGAATCTGGAATGTTGTTCTGAGAGAAATGGGTCATGAATCTAGCGGCAGCGCGCTTCGAAATTAAGTGTTCCGATTTGAATTCCATCTTGAATGTAGTTGGCTGTATATTACAAAACTATGTCTTTCCGGTGTCTTTATATAACGGGCAAAAAGAAAAAATTAAAAGAAAGCCACACGCTTTCGGCACAGACACATACTTTTTCCTTATCTCCCTAAATATATGCGTCTGGATCGGCTAAGTAACTAGTTCAAGAAAAAAAAAAATCAATCAGATAAATTCAAAATGCCCCCGATAAGCCTTTTCCCAAATTTACGCGACTCTTCTATTCAAAGTCCGAACCCAAACGGCATTCATCTCCTCCCCTCCAATACCCTAAACCCCCAGATCCCTAAAATTTTAAACTCCATTTTAACTCCATTTTCCTCTCCAACGCATTTCATTCCATTCCCCGGATCTCCCGCATTCCCATGCCTCCCCTTCCCTTCCCTATCATCTCGCCTAATTAAGTTTCAAAATGCCCCATCGGCCAACTCTTGAAACCTTTTTTTTTGCCCCGTGACTTTAAAGTCTTTTTTTTTCCCTCTTATCCTTATCTATGTGCGTACAAAAAAAAAGAACATTTAGGGGCTGTTTATATTACTCGATTAACTTATATAGCATCATCCATTATATCATCGTCGTCGTCAAGGTACGTGGACGATTCCAGTCTTTCGTATTCCGAGATGGTTTGTTCCACGATATCACGACTTTCTTCGAAGTCTTCCATTATGTAGTCGTGCTTTTTGTACGCTTCCATGAACAGTTGTCTTCTCATCAATTTGTCGTATTGGGTCGTTACTTTTCTTAACATTGTCACTATCGAGGTGGTATTTGCGAGCATCAACCCGTTGACGGTCTTTTTATTCTGCGCGAACATGGATTGTTTCAGGATCAGTAAATGTATGGACGATGTTGTCCAAGGCACAAACACGGCTCTTTGTTGTGCTTTCACTAACAGTTTCTGTATATCTGTGTAATCGATGTCTCCCTGTATGATATCGAGACACGAGATGTTCATCCCCCCGTCCGAAGTGCTCTTCACCATTCTTAATTTGCGGTCCAATAATTCCAACACCACGTCATACAGTGTCGATCTCCTTACATCTTTGGCATGACTGACAAAATCTGAGGTGAATGGTGCATAGGTCGGAGTCAATAAGTGTAAATCGGGACTCGGCACTAAGGTCAGTAATATAGAGGTCATCGAATTGTAAGAATGACTTGGATATCTCAAGGTGTTGGTAAACCCAGACATGACAGTACTGATCAATTGGTTGATCTCTTCAAAGGAAGGGTTGGTGGTTTGTAAGTTCGTCGACAGTAATTGTGATAATTGGGAGTTTTCAAACACCACATTGGCATGACTATTTTCGAGTAATCTTTTCAAGGTGAGAATAGTATTGTAAGGTTGTACAACGACATCGGAAGTTTGATCCATTTCTGGAAAGACAGAGAAGGTGGTGACGAGTTTCTTTGGATACCGTTGACTCAAGATCTCCAACATTTTCGATCCCAAACCTGAACCTGTACCACCAGCGACGGAATGGATCAATTGGAATCCTTCCATCGAGTCACAGTTGTCCAAGTTCTTATCCAACATATCGATGATGTCATCTTCGTTTTGCAGACCGTATTCATAACCGATGGTCCAGTTATTGGCGGCTCCACCACCACCTCCGCCCAAATGGATATTACGTGGGTTGAACATAGGAGCTCTTTGGGTGATATTGCCCACTACACGGGGCTCCATATCGAGAAGGATCGCTCTCGGCGTGTAGCGTCTGTCATCATTGGTGGAGAAGAACACTTCCGTCTCATCATAACGTTCGCCTTCGTAATCGACACTCGATCCATCAGCAAGAATCCCATGCTCTTTACAAAGCTGGCTCCAAAACAGACTACCTACTTGGTTTCCACATTGACCAGCTTGTATGGTGATGATCTCCCCAGTCATGGTGTTAACGCTGAAGAATAAATAAACAAAGAAAAAAAAGAGAATTTATTAAGGAAAAATAGAGACACGTTAAGTAGGAGAGAGACGCGCTAAGAAAGAGAGACAGAGAAAAAAGACGTTAAGTGAGAGAAAAAAAAATGCTTAGAAAACCTCCATACTAACGGGCACCCGTTTAATAACCTCTATTATCCTGACTTCCCTCTCTCACACCAATTTTCCCCTCGGGATATTTCCGACTTTTCTTATTTTACTCCCCAAAGCTAATCAACTTAATTCGATAAGATCACTGTTAAAGTCATCCCTGCAAAATAAGACCTCTGTAGAGCTTACCGGTGCTCCATGTCAGCATCCAGATCGTCTTTCCGTGAATTTACCTCTCTCCTTCCACACTTCACTCCAATGACTCTCTATTCCTGTTTAGAGTCATCGGGCCTATTTTTTTTATACAAGGAAATTTTTCACTCTATTTAAAGCCACTTGCATCCCCTCAGTGGAGTTATTAATACTCTAACGCCGTATCCATGTTACGAATTCCTGCTGGTTCTGTATATGTTCCTGAACATCATAAAGACAAGACGGATGAAATCGAGCTCACCTATGTGAGTGAAGATGCTGGTGCATCCAGTGCCTTTGCTAGACCTCAAGATCTCACTCTTTCTCCTAGCTCTTCTACCTCCTCCTCCTCATCGTCAGCCTCAGATGAAGAGGCACTCACACAAAACCTTCTCGTGGGACTCGATAATGCAGATGATTTCCCCGATGGTGGTGTCAAGGCTTACATTGTCGTGGTAGGACTGTTCATTGGACTTCTAGGTGGGTTCGGAATCTTGAACTCTACTGGTGTGATCCAGGCTTATATTCAAAGTAACCAATTGGCCAATGTGAAAGTATCCACCGTGACGTGGATCTTCTCTATTTACACCTTCCTTTCTTTCTTTGGTGGGTTCATTGTCGGACCCCTCTTCGATCATATCGGGTCTCGTATCCCACTTCTGGTGGGGACCGTCTTTTACATAGCAGGACTTTTAGGAACTGCCAATTCCACCAAAGTTTGGCATTTCATCTTGAGTTTCGGGATCTGTGTTGGACTTGGAACCTGTTGTGTCTTGACTCCGTTGTTAGGAGTCGTCTCTCATTGGTTCCTCAAGAAAAGAGCTATGTCCATTGGACTTGCAATGGCTGGGGCTAGTATTGGAGGAGTCGTGTATCCCTTGACATTGAGATCGTTGTATCCTCGTGTCGGGTTCGTTTGGGCCACCAGAATCACCGCTTTGATCCTGGGTGCTTTACTCATTGTCAGTACTCTGCTTGCCAAAGATAGATCCGAGGAAATTAGGAAGCTGAAACTTATGAGACAAGGCTCCTCTGAAGACGAGATCGAGAAGATCTCCTGGCTGGAGATCTTTGAAGAGATGAAAAACGGTATTGATTTCACGCAATTCAAAGATAAGGTGTACCTCACCTTGACTCTTGGAGTGTTGTTCAATGAGGTTTCTTTGTTCATGGTGTACACTTATTATGCTTCGTATGCCATGCTGCAGGGGATTTCAGACTCCACTCTGTACATTTTGATCACCATCGTCGCTCTGTCTGGTGCGCCAGGTCGGTATATACCTGGTTTGTTACTGGACCGGTTCGGTAGATTCAACATTATGTTGGTTCTGCTTGCTGCTATGAATGTGTTCATCTTCATTCTTTGGATTCCTTTTGGGTCTAACATCAAAGTGCTCTATCTGTTTGCTGTATTATATGGATTCTCCTGTGGTGCCACGTTATCATTGACACCCGTTTGTTATGGACAGATAAGTAAGACCGAGAATTTCGGTAAACTGTATGGAACCGGTTATTGTGTGGTTAGTTTTGCCTTGTTGGTTGGATTACCTATTGGAGGAGCTATTATTGGGTCCAACAACAGTGTTTCAGGATACCATAACATGACCATCTTTGCCGGTGTAACAGGGTTGTTCGGGACTGCCTTGTTCGCTCTTTGTAGATTCTACTTTGGGGGTTTTAGATGGATAAAGGTTTAAGTAACTATTTAGAAAGCAAAAACTTGATCTCCCAACTTCGAAACAGGTTTCAGTTTGGTGAATCCCAAATTGACGGCATTCTTCTTCATGGCACTGACCATTGGTAAAGGACCACACAAGAGTAAATTGACGTCACTGGAAGGCTTTGGCAACAATTCTTGCATCATGTCTTGAGTGACAAAACCTTCACGACCGGTCCAACCTTCAGGTGGATTGTTCAAGACGTAGGTGACTTTGATGTTAGGATGAGTCAGGGTGATGGTGTCCAACTCCAGCTTCAATAAAATGTCGTCCAGATTGACATTGGCATACAATAAGTGCACTTTGGTATGGTCAGAAGGATTTCTGGCAATCAGAGTAATGATCTGATACATTGGGGTAATACCGGTACCTCCGGCGATCATACCAAACTCCTTGACCATGTTTGGAGTATAAGTGAAGAATCCTTTTGGACCTCTGACTCTAATGGTGTCTCCGAGTTGTAAGTTGTCCACGTATTTACTGATATTACCACCTTCGTAGACCTTGATCAACAAATCAAAGTAACCTTTGGCATTGTCCGTGGAGGTTGGAGTATACGATCTGACGATCTCCTTACCGTTGATCTCGGCTCCAATGGAGATATGTTGACCAATTGGCAAACCCAAGACGTCATCGGACCGTGGTAAGCCAAACCGGTAGACAGCAGAGTTATGAGACAATCTGGTCTTCTCGATCAAGGGGAATTCCTGGAATTGATCCGGCCTGAGAACCTTACGTTCGGTCTTGCTGAAAAATGCCAGATAAACGGTAAAGGCAATAATCAGAGCAAGTGCTCCAGTGATCAAAATGGTGTTGTTACTAGAACTCATCCTTGTATCGGCCTCTAATGGATCGGTGTAAGGAAATTTTTCACCAATAAATACTTTTTTCTTCTTTTTGTTGAGCGGAATGTTTTTTCCTTATGGAGTAAAAAGAAGAGGCGGAAGTGAGGCAAAAGGGGGAAATGAGGAGGGACGAGCAGGGATGGAAAAGGAGGAGAAGTGATTTGAAAGTAGTGTCTAATGAATGCGGGGAGGGCATAAGTAAGGAAAGTTGACTATTACTATAATTTTACTCTTTCTTATTTCTTAAGTTGTCTTTTATCGTCTATATAACTTATATACCTACAGACTCAACTTCAAGCTCTCCAATCTGGTATCCACCAACAAGGCCAGATCGAGGTCCAAAATTCTACGGTGGATCAGTTGCAACAGTCTCAAGGAGTCACTTTCGTTAATGACACAGGAGATGTTGATTTCGTTGGCTCCTTGACTGATCATTTCGATGTTGATCTTCTCATCAGCCAAAGTCTTGAACATGGTACCGGCAATACCAATTAATTGTTTCATGTGTCTTCCGACCAACGAGACAATAGCCAAATTGTAAGTCAAATCCACCTGGCCGAACTTCTTCAAGTCCTCAACAGCAGTCTTAAGATCCTTTCTCGACTCGGCCGTGTTGTGAATGGCCATAGAAACATGTACTTCCGAGGTGGAGATCAAATCCACCACCAATTTGTATCTGTCCAAAGTGGAGAAGATCAACAGCAAGAAACCATGGGACAATGTCTTCTTGTTGGAGTGGATATTCACCACGGCAATGTTGTCCTTGGTGGTGATCAGAGTGGCAGTCTTTCTCTTATAAATAGACGGAGGTAATTTTTCAACGGCAGTAGGAGGGTGTGGAGGGGTCTCTTCTCCTCTCTTGGCCACGTTGTCTGGGTAGATAATGGTACCGTCACCCTTAGGGTTCTTGACGTTTTTGATTCTGATAGGAATTTTCAGCTTGATGACCTGTTCCATGGTGAAAGGATGGATAACTTCCGATCCATAATAAGTCAATTCGGCAGCTTCCTCCGGGGTGACGGAAGGTAATAATCTCAGAGTCGATACTTTTCTAGGGTCGGCAGTGAAAATACCATCTACTTCCTTCCATACTTGTAATTCGTCAGCTTGAATACCAACGGCTACTAAAGCAGCACATAAATCGGTATAACCTCTACCGACTCCGTTTAACAATCCTCCCGGTACAATACCAAAATACCCAGTAAGGACAGGAATCTTGTCATCGGAACAGGCATTCACTTTTTCCAGGAGGGCATCGGAGAGATATTTGTAGAAACTGGCATCGAACCCATTGGAAATGTCGTAACCTTGAGGAATTAAAAGAGACAAATCGATATATTCCGCTGGAATATCGAGATCATTCAAAAGAGCTGTCATGAACCGACAACTCAACTTCTCACCACAGGACATGACAGTGTCCAAGGTTTTAGGTGAGATTTCACCAATAACCTGCGACAGATGCAACAATCTACGCACTTCCTCAATTTCTTGTTTCGTTTCTTTGATCAATTGCAGTTGTAAATCCAAGTTATGGATCTTGAGCTGGGCATTCGAAATGTGATCTTCTTCCACTACTTTCAAGACAGATTCGTAATCGTCATCATCAGCAGCTAAATCGGCAGCATGAAGTAACCTCGAAGTGGTACCTTCACTCTTCGTGTTGGAAGAACGAGCACTACATACAACAGCGACTCGGTTCGTCTGAGCATACACTTTCACAATGTCGCTCAGAATCAGCTCGGGAAATTTACCAACACTGGTTCCTCCAAACTTCTGAACCACCCACCCATCTTTAAGATTGTCGGATTTCGACGAAAATGCAGGAGAATTCATCGTGGTTTAGTCAACGGTACTTAAATGACTCGATGTTTTTACGAAAAAATACTATGACTAACTTTATGGAGAATGAAAAATTTGACATTGCCGGAACCGGAATTTCTGTATAGAGAAGGCAAAAAACCGGCCCGACAGGGAAGTAGAGTTACGTACCACAGCTTACACAGAGGTACACAGAGGTACAGAGAACTTACATAGGATATACCTCTAAGCAGAGAATGGTAGGATGCCCCTGCAAGATCAGCCGGGGTACTAGCCTGGGCTACTAGCCTGGGCTGGCCAGTCTTGGTGTGATGAACTCTCCCTTTACATATAATTATATTTCTTCGCTTAAGTAATCACCACCACGTAGAGTCTTACACAATAGATACAATACCATCTCGAGATCAATATTACAACCAGAAAACCACCACCATACAGACACTCCTTCAGATTGCTACAACATGGCTCATTCGTGGGGCTTGGAATTTTAAGCCATTACATATTTTTTCCTCCCACAGCCTGGCTTTCTATTGTTAAGGGGAAAAGGTGTACCTGAGTATAAAACATTGGACGGTTCCTGTTTACTACCACGAGACTTAACATGAGATAATGGGAAACGGGATGAAGATACGAACGATTCCTCGCTTAAGGCCCTTGACCCGGCTGCTCATACTTACGCTCGTTGTTGTTCAGCTCATCTTTGTAGTGAATTGGCAGTATGGGTCAGTAAGTTCGCCCACGTTGGTGACGTTAACCCTGGATGAGACGGAGGACAAGACCTCTTATTATCATATGATCGATTCCTTTGGTAGTCTGGAGACATTTGCTCATGAATCCTTGGCGACGAAGTGTTCGATTTACTTTGACAATCTTTATCTTTCCGACCCAGGATGGCAGATAGGTGATTTGGAAGACCTCGAATATCTTGTCCCACTTCTGAAAGACAGGTCGAAATATGAGAAACAACTCTATGTCTTACGTAGAAAGACCCAACGGGGGCTCAATAGAGACGAGCGGCTCAAATTGAAGAAGTTGATTACTATGGAAGTGGACGAATTAGTACTCCATAATTTGGAGATCGAAGAATTGATCTACAACTCGGTGGGACACCTTAAAGTGTTCGGTAAATGCTTCCTCCAACCGGGGGCTCCTTTGAAAGTGGAGAAATACCCACATTTGGAGTCCAAATTGTTCCCCTGGCTCTCTCGGAAATTACCGGTCTATACCCGGTGGAATGGTACTGTCGTTGAGGGGAGATTACCGGTGATAGGACTGGACAGATTTGATGTGACACCGATGTGGAATGAAGGGGAAGATGGTCTGATGGTGAATTATCTTCAGAACCACATGAGTGGCTCGGGGATTGTCTTGAGTATCGGAGATTATCAGGTGAATAATACTATGAGATTGATTAAGGTGTTGAAGCATTTACAGAACCAATTGCCGATTCAGTTGGTTCATAAGGGAGATTTGTCCAGAGAATCACAGACTAGATTGGTCAATTTACTGAGAGAGGGCGATACCAAGCAAGAACTTTGGTTCGTCGATGCCTCTCATTGTATCAATTCCACCTACATTCAACTGGAAAAATTCGAATTGTATCTGAACAAATGGATAGCAATGCTCTTTACGTCGTTTGATGATGTCATCTTTTTGGATGACGATCTGGTTCCCTTTGTCAAGCCAAGTCGGTTCTTCAATCTAGCCAAATACCAGGAGTATGGGTTGATTTTTTATAAGGATCGGTATCTCGAACACAAGATGGAGCGGAGTTTCCAGGATTTGTATTTGAATCTCCTTCCCTCGGAACTGGATGAGAAATTTTTCGGCATACGACAAATCGACCCTGCATTACTCCAAGACCGGTTCTTCGGACTTGAATCGAGACATTTCATGGAATCGGGTTTGATACCGATCAAGAGATCCACACATTTCACCGGGCTTTTACTCAGTACACATCTTCAATTATGGACACCGACACTGACTCCCGTGCATGGAGATAAGGAACTCTTTTGGTTGGGTCAGGTATTCAGTGGGATGCCCGTGACTTTCAATGACATTCCACTGGGACTGGCAGGCTGGACCGAGGAGGGAGAGACTAGGATTTGTTCTATACAACCGTCACATATTAATGACGAAGATAGCCGGACATTGATGTGGATCAACAGTGGACTGCGGTATTGCAAATACGATATTTGGGAAGAGGAGATCGGACTCAATTACTACGACAAACAAGATTACACTACCAAGTCGTTAAAAGCACTTTATCAATCGGCATTAAAAATCAACTCGGTGATAATTCCCCCAGATAATATGACACCGAATTTGAAGGGAGGATGGCAAAAGAGAAACGATATGGGATGTGCAGAATACTTCTTCTGCCTGCATGAAAGAGTGGAAAGAAACGGGAATTCGATAGAGGGCCAAAAGGTGACTTATTCCGACCAAACATCGGAATTATTGTCCAAAATACTGCAAATTTGGTCTTCTCCGGTCTAGAACAAAAAGAAATGTAAGCTGCATGAAAACAATAAGAGGGAAAAATAAAAAATTAATTTAAAGCCTGCTTTTTTTAGACTGGTTACATACAATATTTGATGGCTTGGCTGGCATTGTTAGACTGTAGAGTGCGTAAATTTGAGGTGGATCCTCTATGTTTCTCGAATAAACTTTACAGTTAGCATCCTATTATGTAATATGTTACTGCTGATATTAGGATATAGGCTTGGATGTACTTTATCGCATTAATTCTGACGCTTACTTTAACTCCCTTTTTTGTTTTAACTTTCTTCTTATTGTTTGCATTTCTAGAATTGACAGAAAATTTTTTCCTTGCATTTTGTTTGCGGCTGAGAACCAAATTCGGAATGAAATATATATTGGCTTAAAAAGTGGGCAAAAGTCGGAGTTGAGGTTTTTGTTTTACGACACCAGAATGTATACGGTATGATCAAGGTGACTCGGACGAATTCTGGATCTCATATGCTTACCAATCTATTACGCATACGCAGTCGTAAGCAGCGATCTGCGTATTGGTTTTTGCTTATCTTATTTGTTCAATGTCTTTTTTATTCTATCTATCACAAAAGTTATAATGAGTTGAAATTCCCCACCACGATCACCTCGCCCAATGGTTTATTTGAGTCCTTCGATAAAGAAGACACTCTGATCTCGGGTCAACATCTCCATTACCAGCATCTTATCGACGGCTTCGATAAGGAAGATTTCCTCACCACGAGTATCGAAGATCGTCTTCGATTCTATTTCACCTCTCTCTACCAACATAACCCGGATTGGTCGATTACGTCACTCAAAGGAATCAAATTCTTCAAGAAACTCTCGCAACAACTGGATTTCGGTGTTTATTATAAATCCGAGTGCGAACGTGAATGGTCTAGACTCAACGTCAAAGATCAGGAGGAGAAGAAACGGATTTGTTCCGTGGTACGGGCCCATATCTTGGAAAATTGGCAGAATAACCGTTTGGTGGAGTCCGAGATCTTCAACTATATCGGCCATTTACGGATCTTCAACCAAATCCTCCACCATTCCGTGGACTTCTCGGAATTCAGTGATCTTCAATTCCGGTTATTCCCGTTCCTCACGGGGGAACTCCCGGTATTCACCATCGGGTCCAACTCCAAATCGGCTCATCCGGCAGTAGATACCCAAGGACATTTAATCAACTATTTAATTTCCCACTACGAGGGGAAGGGGATCGTCATTACTGTGACTACGATACTGCAATTGGAGAGCTTGGTACGGTTAATTAAGGTGTTGGCCCATTTGGGCAACCAGTTACCTATTCAGGTATTCTATCGGTTCCAAGAGATTCCTCTCGATCTGATACATCAAGTGAGGGATCTGATCAAGGATTATGACCAGGATTTGTGGTTTGTCGACTGGAGTAATTGTGTCAGTGAGGATTATAAGGAGAATTTCCGCGGGGTTTATTCGAGTTTTTTGCCGACGATTTTCAGCACTTTCAAAGAGCTGATCTACATGGAACCTGATGTGATCCCATTTGTCGAACCTCAGCTGTTATTTAACGACCCCACTTACAAAGAAAAGGGGGTGTTATTTTATAAGGACCGGTTATTTGCGAACCAACCGATCCACCCACAGACGTTGGCCTATATTCGGCAACTTTTCCCCTCCATGGACATTGACTATACTTTCTTTGACATTGAACTGGATACTCTGCAGTTTTTGGATCAGAACCCGATCTTCCAGAGCCAGAGTCGCCATTTCATCGACTCCAGTTTATTTGTCATCAACAAGCAAAGTCATTTGGCAGGGATTTTCACCTCTCTGCACCTCTCCACTTGGATGGCCACTAGTTACATGTTCTATGGAGCTAAGGAGCTTTGGTGGATGGGACAATTCTTGGTGGGCAACCCAATTGGGGTGGGGGAACATTACCTGGTTCTGGTGGGAGAATTGACTCAATATTCTCCGGATGCTAAACAGATTTGTTCTTCCCAATTGGCTCACATCGATAACTCCAAGAAACTTGTTTGGTTACAAGGAGGAGGAAGACATTGTAATGTACGGGATCAACTGGGGGCTGATTTACTGAAACCTCCTTATAAGGGAGCCTACAAATCACTGGAAGATTTACAACTGTACTACAATGAAAAGATCAAATTGGATCTGTTAATTATACCCTCACTCAGTTTGGAGGAGCTTGCTAATTCCGACCAACAACCGGTGCGGAATTGGGAGTTTACTCCGGATTTGGGCTGCAATAATCTTTTCTTCTGTACTTTTGACCAATTCGGACCCTTGGATTCAAGCCAAAGGGGGGAATTGGTGGAGTTCGAAGAAAACGAAAAGACCATTTATAATGACATCATCGAACAATGGTCAACTATTTGAAATTTATAATAATGAAGGCGTTTTAAGAAAAGAAGTAAAGTAATTAGTTAGTAGCAGTCAGGCACTAACGTGCCTGCCTTACCTGCCTACTATTGCACCTCATACCCCAACACCTCCTCATACGTCTTTCCCAAAAACTCATGAATATTCGACGTCATCATACTCCTTCCATACTTTTCAAACAGTCTCTCTGTACTCACCTTTACCAAAGCCAAACCTCCATAACAACTAAGTAAAATCAATTCCTGGTCACTCAATTTAGGCTCCTCAATGCCCTCCCAAAGATCAACTTTATATGCATTGAAAGCCCACAGTAACAACACAGCCACCAGCCCAGTCACCGAATCTCCCTGTCCACCCACTCTCTTCAAGCCTCCCTTCAAATCGGAAGCGATGATGTAATTTTGTTTGTTCAATATCAAGTCATGTTCCTGCTTTTGTAAGACAGTAATGCCGCCCAATTTCTCAGACAATTGGCTCAGTAAGTCGGTACTATCCTTCTCTGAACCCTCCTTAATACCTAACAGATCGACTAACCTCTTGAATTCCACCACATTAGGGGTAAGAATCAGCTTATCGTAACCTTTTACGAGGTCCGGATTCTGACACACCAAATAAAGAGCATCTGCATCCAAAATGAGGGGCAAATTCTTACTCTTCACCACCTCAATGATCTTTCCAAGACTCTTCAACATCAATTTATCCCTTCCAAACCCGGGCCCAACCACCACCACATGCACTCTACTCAAGAGCGACTCCACCTTGGGCAAGATCTTGTTCATCAAGAACTTGTCCTCATCGACTCCCTGAGGCAAATTGTCCTCCTCAAAGAGATAAGGATGCACCATGAGATCAGGACTATAACTCTTGATCACCGGCAGTGCCATCTTCTCACATATTATATGTGCCATATCACATCCCACCAACAGCAGTGCATGACAACTAAAGAAAGGAGCCCCAGTATAATCCTCACATCCTCCAATCACCAGTATCCTCCCCATTTGTCCCTTATGAAAGGACAGCTTGAATGGTGGTACAAACTTCTTAACCAACTGAATGAGCTCAGTCCCAGATTTCCCACGAAGTGACATTGACTGATTTTAATCTCAACTCTTGCTCATCTGATTTTTTTACTTTGCCCTTAACTTTTCGTAATTTGCTATACAATAAATACTAAACCAATTCGTCTAAAGCACCTCTAAGTAATTTCAAGTCGTAGATATTTGCCAAGTTTTCGAAGATGCGTAATTTGGTTTGACAATCTTTCTTTGGGAGGGTTTCTTGGAACGTTCCGGAACAGGAGCAGAATTCCTTGATATTACTACTCTTGATCTTTCCACACTTGGAGCACTTCAAATCTTGACAATAGAAGAAGTTGACCAACTTGACCAAGCTCTCTATCAATTTCTCTTCCAACACCACCTTATTATAAGGTTTATTACACTTGTAACATTCCCACACCTTTTCGTCTCTGCAGAAATCAATGTCACTCAAGTGATTACAATACTCACAAAGAACGTGTAACACCTTCAAACTTGAACATGGATTGTGGAATACCAGAACATCACTGAATTCCTTCACATCGAACAAGTTCAAGATACTCTTTCTCAAGATCCTGACCTCAATGTTCCGACGTTTAGATAAAGACAAAATCTGCATCAAGAACTTGAACAATTCCAATGTCGGATTGGTCATCTTCAAATGAGACCCAGCCAACTTCGGGAATTGGTAATCAACCAGTTGATTCGGATCGATGATCGACTTCGTTTGTAATCTGATCAACTGTCCAAATCTCTTTTCAAGTGGTTTACTCAAAACCTCGGTCAATCCAGACGTTGTGACGTCACCAGGGGAAGGTTTATTCATGTCTCTGTTTTGTAAGATGTGATTGATTTGAGTCACTCTTGGAGATGAAGTCACCATCTTCTCCTTCTCTTTGACCAAAGTATCAAGGATGATGATTACCCAGTCGTCGAATTCTGGTTGTAAGGCTGGAGGTAAGAAATTACGTAAATGCCAATCGCTGAATCCTTGTAATTGTTGGTTCTCAGCAACGATCTCCAAACAACCACGTCCACAATAATTGTATTGATCCATCCAGATCAACAAGTCCCAGTACCTCTTCACTTCCAAGTCAATGTAATTGAACAACGGTTTAGATCTGATCAGTTTGACAACATATTGTCCATAGGCATAGGAATTCTCCACGGAGCCCTTGGTTGTCTTCACGATGATCTTATTTCTATTGGCAAAGATGATCGAACTTCCGAGTCTCTTGAATTCTCCCAACAATTGTAACAAGGTCTTTTTGGTGACATTGTGCATGTGGTATTGTAACAGAGGATCGAATAAATGTGACTGTGGCTTTTGCACCCACGAGACAAAATTATGAACCATCGAATCCGCATTGGTGTTGTCTTTGATAGCATCATCCCACCATTGTTTGACCAAGGATCTCAAGACACCAAGAGACAGAATGGAGAACGTATCTTCGGCAAAAGTCGTTGTGATTTCGTCTCCTTCCATTTCTTGGTCGGCCAAATCGGTACCTTCCATTTCATTGATCAACAGAGACAGAAGAAGGGAATTAATAGTAAGATTACCCAATTCCAATTCCAACGAAACACTCTCGTAGATCTCTGGTTTATTGATCGTTGGGAACTCCAATAAATCATCATTCACATCCTTGATGAAATCCTTTTGACTTCCACCGTAATCTGGAAGCAGTTGCGAAGACCACCAAAGCACAATATTGTTCTTCTGTAACCTTCTCAGATACTCCACATCGATGATGTAACTCATGTCTTGAATCTCCAAGTTACAGATAGGCACGTTACCATACCTGGAAAGGTCGATCAACTTCTTGCACCAACTGGCCAATGACAAGTAATGATTCATCATTCTCTTCAATACAAGTACTTGCCAATTCAACAGAGGCAATTCGAGTTCGTTGACCCGGAATTTGACCAATGGGAACTCATCGACAGCCTTCAAGATTTTGGTCACCTTTTCAATATGAGGAGATTGTAATAAGAACAACGGTCTAGAAGCCTTTTCATCATTCACCTTCCCAATGACATTGTTCAATTTCCGCATCATCTTACCCAGATCGGTATAATAAGCAACGTCAAACTGTAAGTCGTCCTTGTAATCAATGATGTCATAGTTCTTATCAAGTTTCTCTCTCTTTTGAATGAACAATTCCTGATAAATCTTCTCCATTTGACTGACGGGTAATTCCTGAGCTGAATTGGAAGGTTTCAAGACAAACACTTGTACCTGATTATCCCATTTCTTGAACAATGTAAAGAACTCATATTGGTTACTAACGAGATGTAACAAGTAGACAATCTCCATTTGGAATCTGTTGAGATACGTCTGTGATTCAGCCATCTCCAAAGTCTCTTGGTCAAATCCATGTTCCATAGCCTTACCCAAAGCTCCCACTTTGGTCTCATCAAATCTAATGGAAGATCCCAATTCAATAATGGCTCTATCAATGGCTTCAATTTCAGATTCGTACATGGCTTCCACATTACCGTCATTCAATACGGAGTTAGGATTCTGTAACTCCTCAACAAAGGTTTGTTCGTCGACAGAAACTCGATACAAATTCTTGGACTTGTTACCATTTGGCAAAATCGAAACACTTTGCACTTTCTCCACTTGAGCTCCCTTGATATTGTTCATCAAAGACCGATTTCCTCTTACATTCAACAACACTTTCTTTGGAATATGAATCGTCAAGGTCTGCACTTTGCCATCGACCAAGACAAAAGCCTTAAGACTTCCTGGATTCTGTGTATCCTTCTTGTATTCCAAGATTTGCCAGGTCGATGTCGCAAACTTCTCCACACGTTCTTTGAACATATTACCAATAGCACCCGATGGAGTATTGGACATTTGAGTACCAAATAATCTGTTTCTCGTCTTTTGTTGTCTCACTTGTTGATCCCATTTCTTCTTTTGGTATTTCAAGAAACCAACATAATCAACTACTGGATCTGGACATTTACCACTCAAGATGATCTCCGCCTCACGAGCTTCCTCTTCTTGTTGTTGACGTAACTTTCTCTTTTTCGATAACACTTTACCGAACTTCGGTTTCAATTGAGGTTCCTCCTTGCCAATATCTTCAATATCCTTGATTTGTTTCTCGATGATCTCCAGCTTCTCAGCCCTACCAAAGAACTTCCCAATCTCTCCTTGTTTCATCTTGTCATCCTTGATGGCGATCTTCTTACGTAACCAATCCGGATGTGGAACTCGAGGGACGGGATTTCTCACGTCTTGTAAAGCCGCAGGAATAGTAATGATCTTTTGTACTACCGAGGCCAATCTCTCCTTATAATATTCCCAATCCAAAATCGATCTTGGATCAAAGTCTTCTAAAGAGTTATCCACCAACCACCGTCTCAAGAATTGTTTCTTAGTCAGTAACTCGGAACTGAAAATGGCTACTGGGATGGCTCTTTCCGTCACTGGGGCTCCCAAAGGTTTCCGAGCAATGATATATTTACAAGCCAAACCCTTATCTTTCACCATTTCCTCTCCCAAGAACTCACCCAATCTCTTCGCCGTAGTGATGGAAGTAGACTTTTGTCCAGCATATTCAGCCAATGTCTTGGACATACTTCTGTTCTCACAAATCAACTCGATTAAGTCCTCGTCTTCTAACATCAGACCCTTACTTTCCAAGACATCAAGCCATCTATTCAGAACATTGGCAACAGCTCCATAACAACTTTCCAAATCGTCTCCTTCCAAAAACAACTTGAAGATGTCCTCCTGGAAGTTCTTGATCAATTGCAATTCTCCTCTTCTTTTCAATTCGAATCCCTTCAATTCAGCAAGAGATCCATCGTCATTGAAAACTGCATATCTCTTCTTCAACCCCTTTCCTTCCTCCTTGGAGGTAGGTAAGATCATAGCCTTATAAGGTCCGTCAACTTCAAAGAAAATAGAGTTCTCAGATCTCGTCTCATAGATCAACTTCTCAGGATCAACCAATTCTTGGTATTGGTGATTCGTATACCTCTGATGAACGATATAGTTCAACATCGAACATGGATAACTCACCGTAAACTTCTTCCCATCCTTCATCTTAAACGTGAAGTCTTCAGGGAACGAGGACGGCAAAATACACCAAATACCATCGGTATCCAATTCCAAAGGTCTACCCAATCTTTCCACCAAGCCACGAGCCATTTGAATAATAGTAGACCCTGTCAAACATGTCACACCAGCCATTTCCATAGAGTACCATCTGGAACCCTTTCTCATTACATATCCATAAAAGGAGTTCAAAATGACCTTGTGCAGTAATTGTAAGGAGTCGTACAAGACAATCAATTTCTTCAGCTCGTCTTTGGCGTGAACATCGCTCTTATCTATCAGATTCAGTTTACCCTTCCATACTTTAGCCAATGTCTTGAAGTGGTACCGTCTATCTCTGAAACTGGACACAGTGTTGGTGTAAAATGGGTTTTCTCTCTGACAAATAATGGCATCTCTTTGAACCTCTTCTGTCTGCTTAATTCTATGGTACACCTTCTTGGAATAATCTTCCAACCGCTTCTTGATCTTGGCCACCTTCACCGAGTATGGCAAATGCTCGAATCCTTGTTCATTTTCCAAGGATCTCTTGATCATCACGTAATCTTTGTAATCAGCAGGATAGAATTCTCCTCTCCAACTCCAAGGAAGTACTCTAGCACAATTCTTCCCCGGTCTATTGAAATCACACAGAGAACAATCTTCTTCCGACTTCATCGAGTCCGGTTGTAATCTGTTCGAGGTCATGATATTAGGATACATCGAAGCGACATCGACGTGATAAATTAAAGGTGTCTCAAATCTCTTTGGATTGTCTCGGAGATCGACTAACGTCTGCTTTATCTGCTCGTACACCTCTTCATAATTCACCACATCTTCCACCTTCTTCTTCTCTTCCACCGTAATGGCAAACTTCAAAGCCAAATCAAGATCAGCCATGATCTCTTCTATCAGAGTTGGATCCACATTAAAATGGTTCGGTATATCACTTCTGAAAACTCCAGCTTCCAAAGATTCCACATGTCCTCCAACATAAGTCTCGGACTCCAATAAATGTCCATTGTAGAACCTCTCAAGTGGATCGGTATGTTTATTAGGAAACACAATATTGTGTTGGAACAGTTGCACCATTAATAACATCTCACACAACGTTCCCGTTCCCTTTCTCAAGACTTCGTCTGGATTCAAAGGAATGATCGAACACAAGGAAAAGATGAAGGGATGCACATACTTGTAATACAAGTAATAAGTAGCAACGGCATCCGAAACGGAATATTCCGATAACAATTGTGGTTTTTCATAAGCATAAGGAGTCATCAATTCAGGATCCAATTCGATCGGATTGTATCCCAACTTAACAGTAGTCACAGCTTTCAAACCTTGTGATCCTTGTGGCAAATAAGAGTCTCTCTTCACCCATCTGAAACAATCCATATGGACACAGTACGACGACTTGTATTCTCCTTCCAGATCTTTGGCAAATCCAATCTCCTTAAACATATCCAAACCATAGTACAGAGATCTTGCTTCCACAAAGGGCCAATCGAAGAAATCTCCGTTGAACGTAGCAATCACCGTCGGTCTACAATCCCGCACATGCTCGAAAAATCTCTCGATACAAGCCTTTTCGTCCGCTTCGTTGAAAATCGAGAAAAGACCGGGGAATTCCGGTTTCGGTGTGTACTCGAAATCTTCAATGTCCTCGCTGATGATTTCCCTATTCGTGATCAAGAACCCGTCTCCATCTATCATATAGGAAATCATCATAATTTGATCGACACTCGAATCTGGGAACTTCAAAGGAGACTTGGTCGTCTCTATATCGAAAGCCAATACCACTGGATCGGCAAATGCTATTTTATCGGTACGTTCCGTCATTGTGACGGCTCCATGCTTAGCTTCCACATTATACCATTTCCCCACTCTCAAGTCTTGGTCGATACAAACTCTCACGTGATATGGTACGTCGTATTCTCTGATATCTTGTATCAATTCCATTGGATCTACCAGCAGAGCACTATTAGCTGTGGAAGTCATGAGGATGTCGTCGTCGTCATCGCCGTCATTTTCGAAGGTGACGTCAGCATAGATATCATTCTTGTCCTTATTAAGTTTATTCTTTTGTATGAGAGGCATCAAAACGCGTCTGGCATCGAGCATGTCGTTGGAGTTGTGGAAGGACAATTTGAGAAAGACTCCCTTGATACCGGTAAGATGGTTCGGGAGGGCCAAATCTTCCTTTGAGATCCGCGTGATCGACTTGAGTGACGACTCAAGAGTCTTCTTGAGTGCTTCTTCCACCTCGGGCTCCTTCCCGATCTTCACATTAAGAAGGAAATAAGGATCGAATTGGATGGTGGATTTGAAATAGCCTCCTTCTTCGTCGAGGAAATAAAAATCCACCCCGGAGTAACCGCCAATGTATTCATCACTAAGAATCGTGGTGGGATGCATATTAATCAACCACCCGGTCCTCCGCGGACCATTGAGATAACGATCAAATCCAAAGAGTGTGTCTATTTGATCAATGTCTTTAACCGCGTCAAGGCGCGCCTGACGAGCAGCAGCAGAGTCAAACTTGCCTTGGGCGCTACCATTACCACGACTGTTCTTAACATACCGCGCACTACTAGACCCATTGAAGGGCTTGGACGCGTATGACATAGTGGAGGGGTTAGTTAACGTGTAGCGCGTATGGAAAGAAAAAAAGTTATAAAAGAGTGAAGAGTAGTGTAAGTTCAATTCTAAGAAGGGAAAGAAAAATAATTTAGTAAAAATACTTTCTGTGACAGAAAATGGCAGACTTTTTTCTTACAGAAAAAAATAGAGCAGACTTTGTTTCTTACAGAAAATTCTTTCCTTACAAAAAATAGCACTTTTTCTTACAGAAAATTCTTTCCTTACAAATCTTTCCTTACAAATCTATCCTTACAGAATTCTTTCCTCTTCTGCCCATGAAACTCCGATTCTGCCCGGGCAAATTTTTCCCTGAAATTGAGTGCACCAACATATGATCTTGAAACACCACATCTTCCTCGTCCTCATAATAAAGGCTGGACTTTGGCCGTCGCGTAATCCTACTCCCCTAACACAAAGGCTATGTACTCTTCCTTTCCTTTTTTTACCCGAAGTGCAGAGTAAACTAAGTCCAACGGAAGACTCTTTAAGGGCACGACTTGGGCGGTAGCAGGGCAAGTGTGAAAAATTAATAAGCCGCAGGGCCAAGAAAGATCCTTACCATAAAATTTCTTTTCTATATACCTTATCAAAATGAACTCCAATTCCAATCGACTGGGACTACCGAGCCCTTTCTATCCTTTTCTAAAACCGTTCCGTGTTCGTCCAATACCAGTTCGCTCTGCGACTGGTTGACAAAGTTCTTTCTTACGTATTGATTGTAATCTATTCCGCATTCGTTGCATACCTTCACCACTACTCCGTTCAACAAGTCAAAGTTCAACTTGAAGTTCAAGCACAGTCTTACGTAACAACAATTGACACAGAAGATTTCTCCACATCTTCTGCAATGATGTTTTCTATTGATGATACTGAATTTGCAATGACACAAGTGACATTCCGATCTTTCATTATTTGGTACCCAATGATCCCTTGGTAATTCCATAAATTTCCCACTACCCGGCAGAGGTGATGACAACGGTCCAGCCAGTATGCCATCGTGACTTTCTCCCGAAGAGAAAGAGGTCTTTCGAGAATTGTAATTAGGAGGTCTTAACACCAGGGGTAAATAATTGGGTGTCTTTGGCTCATCAATCTGCCGAATGGGTCCATCGACACACATCCTTTCTCTCGGATCTTTCTTGAACAACAAAGATGCACCGATAGCCGAACCATATTTGCGTAATTTCAAATCCTCCGTGCGTTCTTCGCTTACCGAAGGAGCCGAATACCGACGACTCGATTGTGAAAGATCGTACGTTGCCGGGAGATATTGTTTATTCAGACCAGGTGGAGGAACTGTAGGCTGTTGAGTATGGATCTCCAATGACGTATTCGACGTTGTCGAGGTGTTACGGGAACTCTGACTGAACTTGTCATTATGTAATAAATCACAATCCCCTAAAGGTTCATGTTCCAGAATACGGACGATCGAATTCGTCTTCGAAAGAGTACTCATGCGGGGGGCACGGATCTGATCGTCATAATTAAGCAGATACTCATCCGATGACGTTGCCGAAGAAGAGGTGGCATTGGCGGTTATCGAGGTACTATGATCGGTCTCAATAAAGGAAGAAATCGCCGAATGACACGAGAGTCGAGACGGAATAGGCTGCTTCTTAAAACTGAAGCACGTCTCCATTCCAGTGGATTCCAGCTCGGACATGTTCTTAAACGCTGTAGTGGCTTCTAAACGCTGATGGATGGATGATTTGTAATTTGCGCAGAGAAATCGGTCGAGTATTAATATTATTTTTAATATCCTCCTTTTTTCTTGCCCCCCGTAAAAAGATAACACTAATCTGCCCTTTTTCCTTTTTTTGCTTTGGCTGCTACTTTTATTGGATGAAAAGAAACGACAAGCAACGTATTTCTATAACAGAAAAAAGAACGTCATATATAAACTTACTGTGTCATACTACTCTACTTTACTTGATTTTATACTCTCTCCCTTTTATACCATCCTTACCTCCCTCCTTTTGTATCAGCCAATCTTAATTCCCTTAAATGAAATCATATGCCCTTTCCTTTTTTTTTGCCCGTATCGCAAATCTATTTTTCGTTGTCCCGGTAACCGCCTCAATTTGGGTTTTCGAACACGACTTTGATATCGGCGATATTTTCGCTTGGCACCATTACTAAAGCCGAGAGGGCCATACTTAGGTAACTTAGTTCGCAATCTGACACCTTTATTATTTTTTTCAGCACACCGTTAACGATACCCTTTACGTCGATTGGTAAATGCGATAAGTTGATACTCAAAGGCACCATCCATTCGTCCAAGGACCCGACCAAATTTTGTTTTTCAAACCCGAAATAACTGTCGTAACCCCTCGGCAATAGAAGGGCCACTTCTTGTTGTAAAGTGGTTGTGACGGAAAAAATAGCGGGGAACCGACTTTCGCTGATCGGATATTGTGCCAACAGTAAAATAATCTGGTCAACCACGACCTTTACGTTGCCCATTCGACAACCACTCAATACCATTTCCTCTTCTTGTAGCACCAGAGGAGAAATGTTGTTGGTGTCCAAGGGATTGCTGTGTTCTCCCTTGACGTCTATAAATCCGGTCATGTTGTAACTGTTGATATGATCCGAGAATTGGAAATGGTTCGACTCGAGAAGTTCCGTCACTTTCTCTTTGGCAAAGGCTGGAACGAGCACAATATCACTGAAGTAATTGGACAAGAAAAACAAGGAAATCCCCAGTTGTAAGAGCGGATCCGTAATCTGCACGACTCGTTTACCGATATTGAGACCATCTCCAGCAACCTCGACCAAGTAAAAGGCACTCGGAAGCAATTGAACCTTCTTCCCCACACTTAAAGCCAATTGATAAGGCTTCTCAAATAGCACCCATTGACTCTCTTCAAAGATAACTGTCACCTCATTGGGACTCATCAGAACATGGACAAACCGTTGTCCTTCTCTAGATTCTCCTTCTTCCTTCTCCCTGTCCACATAATCCGAATCAACACTCCGAGATGACTCATTATCATCCCCTTCTTCCTCCCCAATACTACTCAACAACTTGAGTATCCCACTCCCAAATATCCAATAATCCTCTCTCGGTATCGACAATATCCGCACCTTGAAATCCGATATCTGTACCTGCGTATTGTTCATCTCACCCTTACCTAATCAAAGTTTATCCGAAGCTCCTTTCCTTTTTATACCTCTGAGTCATCTCCTGAAAAAAAAAAAAAATAAACTTTTCTCATCTTTGTTCTAATGTACACGACCAAACCCTTCACCAGAAAAAGATCAGCAAAATATTAGGGTAAGGTGAGTGGTGATCTTTGGGGAGTTACAAAAACTCCGGGGACCCGGACAGAAGACGCCCCAAAATAGGTTCAGAGTTGCTATTTAAACTTTAATTCAAGACCATGTGATTCTGTGATAAAGTTTTAAGAAACAGAGTGTCTCTACGCCTTAAAAATTCAAATGTCTTACTTACCTCGCTTGACCCAAAACGGGATTTTTGCTGTTTAATTACATGCATGAAAAAAAAAATAGCTTCTGCATAAGACTAAAAAAAAAGGTGATAAAATTACACAATGGACAATCTTGACCTTCTGGTATAACTACCCAGTTTACAACTAGCTTGGAATTCTTCTGAATCAGAGGACAAGGCGAACATTTCGTCTTCTTTGGATGTTGGGATTTGTGGGAATTTGTAATTTTCCAAGTCTGCCAGGGTCAATTCTGGCATGAGTAATTCTTCGTCTTCTTCCTCTTCGTTGATCATTCCCTCGAGTTGGATGACATTCCCCGAAGAAATCGAGATCTGATGTTGTTTCTCCAATTCTAGAAGCGATTTCAAACTATTTCCCGAAAGAGACGGCTTGTGATCTGAAGATGGACTTATACTAGTGGCTGTAGTGTACACGGAATTGGTTCTCGAAAATTGTAAGGACGTATTGACCGACTTCTCACTAGTCGATCTCGGTAAATAATTAATTGGCATAGTAGTATAACTAGACACTCCCCTCTTTGGATCTCTAGCTGGTATCTCTTCCTCTTCCTCTTCCTTCTCCGACAGAGAATCTTCCTGATCTGAAACATGACTCAAATGTTGGAAATCAAAAGGCGTACTGATCACCAATCCAGGTTTCCGTACTGGTTTATTATAGGCCGTCATCAATTTCAGCAACCATCTCTTACTACGACGGTCATGTGACAGATCTCCAGTACTATGAAGAAGTTGAATCACCGACCTGCGTCTCAGTCCTTGCTGAGGCTCGTCTATCCATAAAGAGTCCATCTGACTCGTCAAAACATCTTGATATTGTCTACTCATACCTGTTCGGTTAAACAAAAGTTTAAAAAATTATTTAATACTTCTTCTACCCTCTATATATCGTCACTGGGATTTTCTCCCAATTAAGAAATTCGTTCATCTTTTTTTTTTTCTTAATGCGACGCGTGTAACAAATTAAGGAGTAATGATATGCATAAATTATGCACCTCATGCATACAACCACTATAATAAGGTGTCTTATAACCTCACCTACAGTATAGCCGCCTCTCTTCTGTTAAAGGGTTTATGTCAAAACACTCCATCCCCCCCTCATCTAGTGATATCCGATTTCGTCATCTCTACAGATCTGGCCATCTACGGAAGTCATAACTCTATAGCTCCTTCATCCCTTAAATACCCCTTTATGTCCATTCCCCGTTGCCAACCGTTACCATAGCGACCAACCCCTGAAAGGTACATAAAAAAAATAAAAAAGGAGATAGTTGTTAAGGTTACGCCGTCGTATTATATTAATTGTAATGTAATGTATGTACTGGACATTCTCTTTGTCCCTTCTTATTGAACCAATCCTTTATGCACCGGTAATGGAACACGCATAAGCATTCCATTCGGGCCACTTTATCTCCCAGTTCGAATTCTTCAAAGCAGATCACGCACTCGTGATCTTCCTTATTATCTTCTTCTCCTTGTAACGTGGATTGATTGGATGCGTTCTTAGGTTGTAATGCTTGTGATTGTTGTTTTGTAAGGGTGTCGATGGAATTGGCCCAGGCCCCTGATTCAGCTGTAGGTTGTGGTATAGGCCGTGCCCCGACATGGTCAGGTAACTGGGGATGAGCTGAATTAGTTGCTCCCTGCCCTAACAGTGGTATCCTATACACTACCATCCTATTATCCGTCCTCTTTGGACTCAGACTGAACTCCAATCGCACCAAACAATCATTCACGTGATCTTCCCTTTGAGCCTCCGGCAATCCACCAATGAAATCGTTACAAACTGGACATCGGTTCGTAATACTATCTTCGTCTCGTATCGTGATACTTCTAGTCTCTACCTTATTATTATCATTAAGCGCTGATTTGATCATTTCTATCTCTTCGTAACATGGATCACATGTTCTATGGACCACATGTGGGGATTCCAAGAAGATTTGGGAAGGTGGCGAAACAACATACGTCGATGGCATGTATGTAATCATGTGATTGGAGCATTTGGCACACACTATCCGCCCACATTTCCGACAATGGTGTTTCCGCTGAAAGAAGGTAAACCGACTCCCACAGTTGAAACAGGTCTCCGCCTCTTCATCCGGTTGCCATTCAGGCACCAGCATCACGGTCCGCGCATGACTTAGAAGTGAACTGGATTGATCGGTACTGTGATTCATGGTACTTGATAGATGGATGGATGGATATGATAACGTGATGAGATGATTGTGGCAAATTTTTTTTAAGCCGCAGAAAAAAAAAGAAAACGATGCAAATTACGATTAATTATTACTCACTAAATAATTCCGGTTCAGATTCAGAAACTGCTTCCGATTCAGATTCAGACTCGGATCCCGATTTTGGAACGTCAATCTTCACCTTCTTCTTTTTCTTCTTCTTCTCCACATTCTCCTCTTGTTCTCTCTTTCTCTTCAGTTTCAACTTCTCTCTTTCTTGGTGTCTCTTCTCCAATTCCTTCAACTCCTTCTCCGTCTTGCTTATGTAAGAATGGTACAACACCTTCCCCTCGCAGACACCTTCTTCGATCTTTACCAAGTTCAAGGTCATTCTCGGTCCGATCTCCGTCAATTTGACGGCTCTCTTCCTCAAATTGTCGCCCTCCTTCTCTACTCCCTCCTCCTTCTTCGATGCCTGAATTTTCCTCTCCTTGATCTCCACCACCAGTTCCTCGTCCTCCACTTCACTCTCACTCGTATATCCACCCAGATTCTCCAAGATTAACTCACTCACATCTTGGCTCTTCCCCAAATTAGGCACCTTCTTCCCAATCAATCTCCGTACATTCTTGTTCCCCTCCACCAATTTGGTGTCGATGACGTAATGTCTCATGTCAATTAACCCGGTCTCCTTGTTCTTAAATAACAACAACACTCTTCTAATGGAACTGACCTTAATATTCTGTGGAGAAATCGGTGGGAACATGTTCTGAAACATGGTGATCATCACCTTCTCATGTTGAGAACAAGTCTTGGGATTCTCGAATCCTTGCATTACCAACAATGGAGGATTCAAAAAATGGGCACTCTCCTTCCCCAACGATTTGGGCTTCCTCAAAATGGTCCTGATATCCTTATTGAGCGAATACGACTCCACCTTGAAACTCAACGTTGGCCCTTTAGGCATCGAACTCATCCTTAACTGTGTAGTCCCATTCTCGTTCTGATGGAAGATCATCATCTGACTAACCGCCAAAGGTCCGGCCATAGCAACGAAATCTCTTATCTTATTCGATTTCCTCTCACGAAGGTTGATCAGAGTATGTGGTTGCATGACAAGTCTGAAATCTTTGACCAATTGAGAAACAGAAGACGACTTGAGTGTCTCACTTCCGGATCTGATCACCATCGATTGAGGAATCCGTGAGAGTTCTTCCTCACTTATCTTCTTATGTGTTCTATTCTTAGTCTAAGGTAGTTAGTATTGGGGGACGGGGAGAAGTGAATGGGGTAAGTACTTACTCTTCTTTTAGCCATACTGGTGTTTATAAGCTCATCGTGAAAAATTTTAAGAAAAAATATAAAAAATTTCAAGAGCAGATTACGAAGAAGGGAAGAGACAGAAGAGAGCCAGAAGAGAGCTTTAGCTCTCTTCTGTTTCGTATTTCTCTCCGTATCACCAAACCCCTAACAATTCTTTACTCTTCAGACCTCTCCCTTATCTCCCTCCTGCTGACTCCCTAGACTGCTTACTTAACTTCCTTCACTTCCTTATCATTCCAGACAGCCCCTGTTTTGTTATTAAAAAAAAAAAAAATTTTAAAACTCTTCTGCCTTACTAACGCTTACCATGGTTACTAAGGTCAGTAAGAAAGGCAGTAAAAGTGCCACTTTGAGTCTTGCCGAGAAGATCAAGGCTCGTCTGATGAAGGCCAATCAAGATCGTCTTGTCAAAGAGGCGGAGAAACCCGTTGAAGTCGCACCTAAAGAGGCCGTTGAAGAGGAGGGCGCTAAGAGCGATGAGCCGGAACTTACGTCATTCAGTCAGCTTGATTTGGTTCCCGAGCTTTTGGAGGCTTGTCAGAAGCTTAACTTCACCAAGCCGACTCCTATCCAAGCAAAATCCATCCCGGTAGCGCTCCAAGGCCGTGATATCATTGGTCTTGCCCAAACCGGTTCCGGTAAGACAGCCGCCTTTGCCATCCCGATCTTACAAAGACTTTGGCACGAACAAACGCGGTTCTTTGCCGTTGTTCTCCTGCCAACGAGAGAATTGGCGTATCAAATCAGAGACACTTTCGACGCCTTGGGCAGTGGAATGGGCGTACAATGTGCCACTATTGTAGGAGGAATGGATATGATGGACCAACTGAGAGAGCTTCTGAAGAGACCTCACGTGATCGTCGCTACTCCGGGAAGATTAATGGACCATTTGGAAAACACCAAAGGGTTCAATTTGGGACTGTTGAAGTTTTTGGTCATGGACGAGCTGGATCGGTTGTTGGATATGGATTTCGGTCCAGCCATCGACAAAGTGTTGAAGGTGATTCCTATCAAAAGAACCACCTATTTGTTCAGTGCCACAATGACCAACAAGATCGAGAAGCTTCAAAGGGCTTCTTTGGTGGATCCGGTTAGAGTTGCCGTCAGTGATAAATACACCACTGTCAATACCTTGATTCAACGGTTAATGGTGGTTCCAGACGGGTACAAAAACACTTATATGGCTTATTTATTGGACCAATTCCTGGGTAAGACGATGATCATCTTTGCCCGGACGTGTGCTCACACGCAACGGACACTGTTGTTGGCCCGTATCTTGGGATTCAGTGCTATTCCTTTACATGGACAACTTTCACAACTGCAAAGATTGGGACTGTTGAACAAGTTCAAATCGGGACAGAGGAATATCTTGGTCGCTACTGACGTTGCTCTGAGAGGTTTGGATATTCCAGACGTCGATGTCGTTATCAATTACGACATTCCTACAGATTCGAAGCTGTACATTCATAGAGTGGGAAGAACGGCTAGACTGGGGAAACTGGGTAAGAGTGTTTCCTTGGTGACGCAATATGACTTGGAAATGATCTTGAGAATCGAGAAGGTGATCAATATGAAGATTCCTCTGGAGAAACCAGATAGAGATATCATCTTGACATTACATGATAGAGTGGATAAACTGTTTGCAGAGGCTGTAAGACAGACGAAGGAGTTCCATGAGAAGAATAAGAAGAGAAAGTAAATAGCATAAGGATTAGTTTAGTAGGTGGAATGTAGAGTAGGAAGGAGGGAAGGAGAGTAAAGCTAAGACGGTGTAGTAAGGGTAAGCCTTAGGAGAGCAGACATTGTGGGTGACTAAGCAGGGCTGGCAGGGCTGGCTGAGCTTCTCTTTGCTTTATTGAGGTGGACGGCTGGTGCTGTTGGGCACTTGGATGAGTGGACTGCCTTAGTCTGTCAGGGTCACTTCTCTGTATGGAGGGGTGCAAGAGGTGGTCAGGGCTGACCGCGGCTGGGAAGTGAGCTGGACAACAATGTTCACCTTGTAGTAATGGTCCTTATCATTATCGTTGCCTTCTCCTGGTATTCCACCGCCCTGTCGTGTCACTGCGTCTGTTGTCTGCTCCCTCTGCTGCTGTTGTTAGTAAAACTATATAAGAGTATGCTCATTTGGTGGGCTCAGCTTCTGAAATTGAGTCCAGGTGGGCGACGGAGTCCATAAGAAAACTCTCAGCATTCTTGTGGTTCTCTCCTGACAGCGCATGTCCTCGCCGAAGCCAACTGAGCTCTCGTTTTCTCAGCCTCACTATGTCTTTTGGACCCTGGAGTTTAATCCAATCCCTTCAGTCCGCCTTAGACAAGACAAAGAAAGTCCATATATAACAGAAATCACATTAAATACAATCCAAATCCTTTTTACCTATTTAAGGAACTCCGGGTTAACTCCAATGACTCTGGCTCGCCGAAAAGGTCCCCGCTTTCAAAAGCAACCGGAAAATCTCTTTTCCGAAACCTTAGATTTCCCGAACAAAACACCCAATTAAAAGCCAGCAATCTAAACCAGCACCATTTAGACCTGCTAATCGGGCTCTCTAGTGCTTCGGAATAACTGGGCCCGGAAAATTCGACCCAAACTTAAAGTCATACTTTTCGGATTAAACTCGGATTAATACTTTATTCTGAAGAAAAGGAGTTGGAAACGGCGTGATTGGTGGAAGTGTTGGGGCCGCATGCATAATGTTCGCGCTCCCCGTTTCTCCAGAAGACAAAGTTTGGGTCTGGAGAAAAATTTTAAGCCAATGAAAGGCTCGGAAAATTGTCCCCATATTCGGAAAAAAAACACCCCAGATTGTTCGGATCAATAGGTGGAGTACACAAAGAAGGGAAGGAAGGGAAGGAAGGGAAGAGAGAGAAGAGAGAGAGGGATAAAAAGAGTAAGAAGTGTGAAAAGTGGGCATCAGGAGATTCCCAGGATACGAGCACTAATATAAAACTAACTAACTTCAGTGGTGAATGTCCTCTCCACCCTTGGCAGTTGATCATTTACGTTCCGCGCTGTACTCCGAAAATGTTATTTGTTCTGAAGAAAAAATTGACCAACCAAATAATCCGAAGAAAGTGGGGGTAAATAGTGGAGAAAGGAGGAATGACGGGAGTGTAATGGAGTACAAAAATGGTAAAAAGAGCCAAGTTGCAAAAGTGGGATGGATTCTACGTGTTCTGACAATCATATGGTGACCTCAAAAGTGGGCCATTCATGTTTTTTTTGACTCATAGCAATAATAAATACTCGAGAGGTGCTACGGAATAATTTTTTTGCTTGTTCGGAAATGAGGGAAATTCCAGCTCCGGGTTCAGAATGTCGGGGAAAAGAAAAAATTTACCATATGCTATGAAGGAAGGAGGGAAGGAAGGAGGGACAGAAGGAGGAAGGGAAGGAGGAAGAAGAAGTACGGAAGAAGGCACCTCAGAGAGAGGTGAGGTCAGTCATGAGAAATTAAGTCTGAAAGAACTAGTCAATACCATAAAAATCTGCTCTATATAGCCACCAACTTTCCTGCCTTATTCTTCCTTCTCAGAATACGTGCACACCGCATTCCGAATTAATCGCCGATTTCCCCAATCTTTTACTTTTTTTTTCTCCGTACAAATATGGAGGAAAATCCGAGTTGCCAGTTTTTCTTCTTTCCACTCGTTAACAATGTTTCGTTCCGCTGTGAGCAAGACCTTCCTTAGAAGATCTGTCCTTGGAGGAGCCTTAGTTGCCGGAGTTGTCGGGACTTCCGTGACTCTTGGCTCGGTCTCCAACGACTCCAAGATCTCGGAGAAGATCCCTCAACTCATTAAGTCGTTCCCCAATTTACCAAGTCGTGCTGAGATGATCAAAAAGCTCGGAGGAGAATTCTCGGGTGAAGTTGCCTCCACCTCGGACATCAAATCCGATTTCGATGTCGTCATTATTGGAGGAGGTGCTACTGGTACTGGATCTGCTGTCGATGCCCTGACCCGTGGGTTGAATGTCCTTCTTATCGAGAGAAACGACTTCGCCTCGGGAACCTCCTCCAAATCCACCAAGATGGCCCACGGTGGTGTCCGGTACTTGGAAAAACTGTTCTGGGAACTCTCCAAGGCCCAATTGGACTTGGTCATCGAAGCCCTTAACGAAAGATCCTCGATGCTCCAAAATGCGCCTCATCTTTCCTCCGTCCTCCCGATCTTAATTCCGGTCTACAAATGGTGGGAATTACCCTACATGTACATCGGGTGCGTCATGTACGATCTTTTCCTGGGATCCCAAAACTTGAGAAGGTCGTACATCCTCTCCAAAAAAGGCTCGATCCTGGCTGCTCCTAATCTTAATTCCGAGGGTTTAAAAGGAGGTATCGTCTACCATGACGGATCCTTCAACGATGCTCGTATGAACGTGACTCTTGCCCTTACTGCCATTCAAAACGGTGCCACTGTCTTGAACTATCTGAATGTCGATCAATTGGTCAAGGATTCCACCGGTCGTGTTAAGGGTGTCAAAATCACCGATAGGGAAACCAACAAACAGTATGTAGTAGGAGGAGAGGTCATTGTCAATCTGACGGGACCATTCAGTGACGTCATTTTAGACATGGACCTGACCGAGACCGGTGTAGCACCACTGACCCCACTTCAAACCCCTCGTATGGTGGTACCAAGTGGAGGTGTTCACATCATGTTGCCTGATTTCTATTGTCCTAAGGACTTGGGTCTCTTAGACCCGTCCACCTCGGACGGACGTGTCATGTTCTTTTTACCATGGCAAGGTCGTGTCTTGGCCGGTACTACCGATACTCCTTTGAAGAAAGTTCCTGAGAACCCAATTCCCTCTGAAGAGGAAATCCAAGACATCTTACGTGAGATCCAACATTACGTCAAGTTCCCAGTCAAACGTGATGATGTCTTGAGTGCTTGGTGTGGTGTTCGTCCTTTAGTCCGTGACCCAAAGAAAGTCCCTAAAGACGGCTCCACTCAAGGCTTGGTCAGAAACCATTTGGTCCATATCGGTGACTCCGGCTTAATTACCATCAGTGGTGGTAAGTGGACAACTTACAGAGAAATGGCTGAGGACACGATAAATCACGTGATCCAAGGTAACACCAAACTTCAATCTAAAGCTGGACCATGTAAGACTAGAGCTTTCAAGTTACTTGGAGGACAATATTACGACGATACTTTGACGGCACGTTTGACTCAAGAGTACAAGGTTCCATCTCATTTGGCTGAATACTTGGCTCGTAACTACGGAGACCGTCTGGCTTCTATTTTGGAGCTCTACAAGGCCGATGCTCTGAACCAATTGCCAGTGGCTTTGGCTGATGGTAAGGCCGTACTGGGATTCGAGACCTTTGAATACCCGGTCACCGTGGCTGAATTGAAGTACTGTATCGAGAACGAGTACGTCGTCCACCCAATCGACTTCTTGGCTAGAAGAACCAGATTGAGTATGTTGGACCTGAAGGTGGGTTTGCAAAGCGTAGGAGGTGTAGTGGAGGTAATGGGACAATCCTTGGGTTGGTCCGAGGAGTATAAGTCGAAGATGCAACTGGAAAGTGAGGAGTGGATCAAGTATATGGGAATCTACGAAAACTCCAGTTGTTACATTGAAGATCAAAAGCATTGATCGTATAGGAAATAGTATTCTAATGTTATCTATAAGCACTATAAATCGAGCCAAACCAAGATCGAGCAGGCTCTGCTCACTCCTTCATATCTCTTGCAGGACCTGCCTGCAAGTTCACTTATACACCTTCCTCAACCTCGCCATACTCTTCTTCCCAATTACATCCCCAAACTTCCCCCTTCCCTCGATCATCCCCACCTCCCAATCACTTCTTCCCTCCAGTCCAAACTGCTTCCCCTCTTCCAACAAGGTCCCTATCAATTCCTCTTCTCCCACCTCCTTATTCCATACGTCCTTCCCATACAGAATCTCCAGTATATCGTGCAAAATATTCAGGGTCAATCCCCATACGTTTCTGACCTTCCCTGTCTCTACATCCAATTCCTCCTCACTACTCAAATCTTCAATCTCTTCAAGCCATGAAACTTCGTGTGGGTTAATGATAGGAAAATGAAACGATCTCAATTTCCATGGGATTCCTCCCCATTTAGTCGGAATACTACTCGACTCCACACATTCCCTAATAATATCACTCTCCACCCGTCTCATCTTCCTACGAGGCTCCAATGACGGAGCTAAAGAAGGCTCCAAAAAGTCCCGAAGTGCCACACTGTAAACACTTGCACTCTCCCCCGGGTTCAAAACCACCTCGTTCAATCGTTGGTCGTCGAATCGCAGCAATTTATTAGGCAGCCATTTCAAAAATCCAACACATGGTCGTACACCCAAAAAGGTCCTCGACAAGTAAGATGGCATGATATTGATCTGTTCAATCGTACACCCGAACTTCTCCTTCAAAACGAGATCGTTCAGTGAAATTCCAATCTCCTCTTCAGTCTCTCTCCTCAGAGTCTGCCATTCCGTCTCCAAACCCTTATCGGCTCTTCCTCCTGGTAAACAGGCATGACCCGAAAAAGACCGCAATTTGCGCGACCGACGTGTCAAAATGACCCGGAGCTCGCCCCTCTTCCCCAAGAATAACAACACCAACACGGCACTCCGTCTTTTAACGGGTAACCGATGCCACACTGAAAGTGGCTGCCCACCCCAGTACCGGGGCCGATACTCCGATATGTTCCGCAAATGCACCGACTCCATCCGATGACTTTGTATTATGTCGTGTAATGCCAATTGCGATATGTTGGGCTTGACGTAAAATGGCCCTCCAATCCCAATCGTGGTCTCGATTTTGCTCAACTGAAATATTCTAAAACTAGGTCTCATGACTTCTTATTTAGGTAATTCCTAAAAAAAGTGCACCTACGCCTTACGTAATCAACACACGTAAGAGAATTAAAAGTTATGGATCAAAGGAATAACTTATATAAAGACACCAGATCAAAGAGGGGAATCGAGTTCCCCACTTGTTATTACTAGCCACAGCAATTACTATAGTAATATGTGGCTTAATGTGGCTCAGTATTTACATCCGGCTAATTTGCTCCCCACTATCTCTTGTATTTACTAATATTGTACCCCTCACGAGATTCGTAATTTGCTCAACCCAACTTTTTTCTCTTCTTCCTCACTTTTCCTTCTCAACTTTTCCTCACTCAACTTTTTTTCTCATTAACATTTTCCTTACAACTTACCCTCACAATTTTTTCCTTCTCACTAACTGCTTTTTCTCTCAACATTTCTCTCTCGCACCAATTTTTTCCCTCCAACTGTACGCGCGTCGCTTCCCAACAAAAGCTCATCGCTTACGCTTAATGAAAAATAATAAAAAAAATAAAAAAAAAAGACTAAGATCTACTCCATAGTTAACAACAAGATGCGTGCTGAGGTTGAACAAGAGTTATCGCACGTCTTATTGACTGAGTTATTAGCATATCAATTTGCCTCTCCGGTCAGATGGATTGAGACACAAGATGTTTTTTTGAAGGATTGGAACACCGAGCGTGTTGTCGAGATCGGTCCTTCTCCTACCTTGGCGGGTATGGCCTCGAGAACCATTAAGGCCAAGTATGAGAGTTACGACGCCGCCCTTTCCTTACAAAGACAAGTCTTATGTTACTCGAAGGATCAAAAGGAAATTTATTACGCCGTTGATCCAGAAGAGCTCGCTGCCGCTGCTCTGCCTGCTGCTTCTGAACTGGCTCCAGCTGCTGCTGCTGCTGCTGCTGCTCCAGTTGCCGCCGCTGCTGCTCCAGTAGCTGCTGCTCCAGCTCCATCGGGACCAGTTGATTCGATCCCAGATGAACCTGTTAGTGCTGCCACTATTCTTCATGTCTTGGTGGCTCAGAAGTTGAAGAAGCCACTTGACGGTGTTCCAATGTCCAAGGCCATCAAGGACCTTGTTGGGGGTAAATCTACTGTTCAAAACGAAATCTTGGGTGATTTGGGTAAGGAATTCGGTTCCACCCCAGAGAAGCCAGAAGACACTCCATTGCAAGAGTTGGCTGAGCAATTCCAAGATACCTTCAACGGTGCTTTGGGTAAACAATCTTCGTCCCTTATTGCTCGTTTGATGTCTTCCAAGATGCCGGGTGGATTCTCCGTCTCCGTTGCCCGTAAATACTTGGAATCCCGTTGGGGTTTGGGTGCTGGTAGACAAGACTCGGTCTTGTTATTGGCCTTGACCATGGAACCTCCTCTGAGATTGGGTAGTGATGCCGATGCCAAGCTGTACTTGGACACCGTTGCCCAAAAGTACGCTGCCACTGCTGGTATCAGTTTGGCCTCTGCCTCTGCTGGTGGTGCCGCTGCCGGTGGTGCTGCCGGTGGTGCCGTCATCGACTCTGCTCAATTCGAAGAGATGACCAAGGATCAACGTGTCATGGCCAGACAACAATTGGAAGTCTTGGCTCGTTACTTGAAGATGGACTTGACCTCGGATCTGAAGAAGGTTTTGGAAGAACAAGAAGCCAACAAGGTTCTTCAACTGCAATTGGACTTGTTCAATGTTGAGCACGGAGAATACTACGCTTCTGGTATCCAACCACTGTTCTCTCCATTGAAGGCTCGTGTCTACGACTCTTCTTGGAACTGGGCCCGTCAAGACGCCGTCTCCATGTTCTTCGAGATCATCCACGGTAGATTAACCAGTGTCGACAGAGAAACCATCAGCCAATGTATCAACATCATGAACCGTGCCAACCCAACTTTAATGAAGTTCATGAAGTACCACATTGACCACTGTCCAGAAGACAAGGGTGAGACCTATCAATTGCTGAAGAGATTGGGTGAGCAATTGATCAAGAACTGTGAACAAGTTGTTGGATCCAAGCCAGTTTACAAGGACATTTCTTATCCTACTCAACCAAAGACCACTGTCGACTCCAAGGGTAACGTCACCTACGAGGAGGTCAACGACGCAACTGTCACCAAGTTGGCTGATTACGTCTACAAGATGGCTCAAGGTTCCGAGATCACCAAGCAACTGGAACCAACTATCGAAGAGGATTTGGTTAGAATCTACAAGCTGATGTCCAAGCAACTGTCCAAGGAGACCAAGCTCGAAGTTGACAAGTTGTACAAGCAATTGATCGACTACGTCAAGAGCAGTGGAGAGATCGAAACCGAGAAGCCAGCCAAGTTGATCTTGGGTGACTCTTCTTCTGAAGAGGAGGAAAGCGATGAACATGATGAGGTTGCCTCTTTGGCTTCCGTCAGCAAGATCAGAGACCCAGTTTCCTCTTCTATCCCAGCCTTGACCGTTCCATTCTTACACTTGAAGAAGAAGTCCGGTGAGACTTGGGAGTACAGCAGAGAATTGACTGCCACTTACTTGGATCTGTTAGAGAAGCTGGCTGTCAACGGTTGTTCTTACGCTGATAAGACCGTCTTGTTGACTGGTGCCGGTGCCGGTTCCATTGGAGCCGACGTCTTGAAGGGTTTGATCATGGGAGGTGCCAAGGTTGTTGTCACCACCTCCAGATTCTCCAAGAAGGTCACCGAGTTCTACCAATCGATCTACTCCAGATACGGTTCCACCGGATCTTGTTTGGTCGTTGTTCCATTCAACGGTGGTTCTTCCCAAGATGTCGAAGCTTTGATCAAGTACATCTACGATGACGTCAAGAAGGGTGGTCTTGGATGGGACTTGGATGCCGTCATTCCATTCGCTGCCATTCCAGAGAACGGTATCGAATTGGAGAACATCGACTCCAAATCTGAGTTGGCTCACAGAATCATGTTGACCAACGTCTTGAAGTTGTTGGGACACATCAAGAAGCAAAAGTCTGCTCGTAACATTGAGACCCGTCCAGCTCAAGTCATCTTGCCAATGTCTCCTAACCACGGTACCTTCGGTTCCGACGGTTTGTACTCCGAATCCAAGATCGGATTGGAGACCTTGTTCAACAAGTGGCACTCCGAGAGTTGGGCTAACCAATTGACTATCACTGGTGCTATCATTGGTTGGACTCGTGGTACCGGTTTGATGTCTGCTAACAACATCATTGCCGAGAAGATCGAGAGTTTGAACGTCAAGACCTTCAGTCAAGTCGAGATGTCCTTCAACATCTTGGGATTGTTGAGTCCAGAGATCTCCAACTTGCTGCAAGACGGTCCAGTCATGGCCGACTTGAACGGTGGTTTACAATACATCGAAAACTTGAAGGAGATGTCTTCTCAGGCCAGAAAGGAGATCACCGAGACCTCTGAGATCCGTCAAAGTGTCCACAAGGAACACGTTGCCGATGTCAAGGTTGTCAAGGGTGAGAAGGCCGATGAGCCATTCAGCCGTGTCACTTTGAACAAGAGAGCCAACAACAAGCTCGAATTCCCAACTTTGAAACCATATGGAGAGATCAAGAAGGCCTCTCCAAACTTGGAAGGTATGTTGGACTTGGAAAGAGTCATTGTTATTACTGGTTTCGCTGAAGTCAGTCCATGGGGTAACGCCAGAACCCGTTGGGAGTACGAACTGTTCGGTGAATTCTCTTTGGAGGGTTGTATCGAGATGGCCTGGATTATGGGTTTGATCAAATACTTCAATGGTAACATCAAGGGTAAGCATTACAGTGGATGGGTTGATCTGAAGACCGGTACTCCAGTTGATGACAAGGACATCAAGAAGAAGTACGAGGAGGAGATTTTGACCCACTCTGGTATCCGTTTGATCGAACCAGAATTGTTCGATGGTTACAACCCAGAGAAGAAGGAATTGATCCAAGAAGTTGTCATTGAACACGACTTGGAAGAGTTTGTTGCCTCTGAAGAGACCGCTAGACAATTCAAATTGCAACACGGTGAGAAGTGTGAGATCTTCAAGGTTATCGACGGTGATGAATACACTGTCAAATTAAAGAAGGGAGCCGTCATCTTCGTTCCAAAGCTGTTGAGATTCGACAGATTGGTTGCCGGTCAAATTCCAACCGGTTGGAGTGCTGCCACCTACGGTATTGGACAAGACATCATTGACCAAGTTGACCCAGTTACCTTGTTCGGTTTGGTCTCTACCGTTGAGCTGTTAATCTGCAGTGGTATTACTGACCCATACGAATTCTACAAGTACGTCCACATCTCCGAAGTTGGTAACACTTCTGGTTCCGGTATGGGAGGTGTCACTGCTATGAGAGGTATGTTCAAGGACCGTTTCAAGGACAAGCCAGTCCAAAACGATATCTTGCAAGAGTCCTTCATCAACACCATGTCCGCTTGGGTTAACATGTTATTGTTGAGTTCTTCTGGTCCTCTTAAGACTCCAGTTGCTGCTTGTGCTACTGCTGTTGAGTCTGTTGATGTTGGTATCGAGACCATCTTGAGTGGTAAGGCCAAGATTTGTTTGGTTGGTGGTTACGATGACTTCCAAGAAGAAGGCTCTTACGAATTCGCCAACATGAAGCTGACTTCTAACGCCGACGAGGAATTTGCCAAGGGTAGAACTCCAAGTGAAATGTCCAGACCTGCCACTACTACCAGAAGTGGTTTCATGGAAGCTCAAGGTTCCGGTTCTCAAGTCATCATGACTGCCGACCTTGCCTTGAAGATGGGTGTTCCAATTTACGCCGTCTGTCTGTTGACCAGTATGGCCAGTGACAAGATCTCCAGATCTGTTCCTGCTCCAGGTAAGGGTATCTTGACCGTTGCCCGTGAGGCTCCAAACAACGGAAGACCAAATCCTAAGTTGGACATAAAGTACAGAAGAAGATTGTTCGAGAAGCGGAAGCAACTGATCAAGCAATTCGTCGACTCTGAGATTGAATTTGCCAAGGAGACTGCCGGTGACGACCAAGAATTGCTCAAGGACTTGCTTACTCAAATCGATGAGTCTGCCAGAAAGCAATTGAAGCAAGCTCAACTGGAATTGGGTAACGAATTCTGGAAGAACGATCCAAAGATTGCCCCATTACGTGGTGCCTTGGCTACCTTCGACTTGACCATCGATGACATTGGTGTTGCTTCCTTCCACGGTACCTCTACCAAGGCCAACGATAAGAACGAGAGTGCTGCTATCAACATGATGATGAAGCACTTGGGTCGTTCCGAGGGTAACCCAGTTTATGGTGTCTTCCAAAAGTACTTAACTGGTCATCCAAAGGGTGCTGCTGGTGCTTGGATGTTGAACGGTGCCATTCAAATCTTGCAATCTGGTATTGTTCCAGGTAACAGAAATGCTGATAACGTTGATAAGGTTATGGAGGAGTTCGAGTACATCTTGTACCCATCCAAATCTATCTACACCGATGGTATCAAGGCTTGTTCCGTCACCTCTTTCGGTTTCGGTCAAAAGGGTGCTCAAGCCATTGTCATCCACCCAGATTACGTCTTGGCTTCTTTGGATGAGCAAACTTACAATGCCTATGCTGAGAAGGTTGCTGCTAGACACAAGGTTGCCTACAGATACTTGAACAACGCCATCCTTAGAAACAGTTTGTTCGTCGCCAAGGACAAGGCTCCATACACCGATGAATTGGAACAAGATGTTTACTTGAACCCATTGGCCCGTGTTGAGCTGAGTAAGGCTGATGAGAGCAAGCTTGTCTTCACCAAGAAGTCTACTCAAACTGGACCAGTCACTCCAGAGACTTTGGAAAGTTTGGCCAAGGGTGTTGCCGGAGGTAAGGGTGTCGGAGTCGATGTTGAATTGTTGATCAACACCGACAACGAGACTTTTATCGAGAGAAATTTTACTGAGCAAGAAATTGCCTACTGTAACCTGGCTCCTTCGGCTCGTTCTTCCTACACTGGTACCTGGTCCGCAAAGGAAGCCGTCTTCAAACTGTTGGGTGTCAAATCTGCCGGTGCCGGTGCCGCTTTGAAGGATATCGAGATCGTCAGAAAGGACGGTATCCCAACGGTGGTCTTATCTGGTGATGCTAAGAAGGCTGCTGACCTGGCCGGTGTTAAGAACGTCAAGGTCTCTATCAGTCATGACGACGTCCAACTGGTCGCCGTCCTGATCAGTGAATTTTAAGTAGTGGTTTAATATACGATTTAGTTTGAACATGCAGTAGCGCGTAAATTACCCCATCATACGACACAGCCCTTTGACAGACACTCTTGGCTTAATTGGATTGCCCAATTAGGCAGTCAAAATGATAGTTGAGGAAAAAAAATAAAGCACAGATAAAAAAAGTTGTTGCTTAATCAATTAACTACAGAATGTCACTTGAGGCGTCGTTACAAGCAGAGCAATTGAAGGTACTCAATTCCATGGATCGGTCCCGTGGGAGATCATTGAGTCCTCGGAATGGAGGGGGGCGAATGAGTCGGTCTGTATCGCGGAGTAAGCCTGAGGAATACAAGTGGTCTATTACTACGCATGATCCCTCTGAGAGGTTGAGGTCGCCTGGGCGGCTTAGAGAGGATTCGAGTGATGAGGACGAGGACGAGGATGATGATTATGAGCCTAGTGAAGAAGAGATTATCAGTGGAGATGAGCTGAATCGTCCCGTTGAAGAAGAGGAAGGTATACAAGAGTTACCTAATTATGCACTGGCGAAGAAGGAGACTCCGATTGCCAGCGCGCTGGTGTCTAAAGAGGCCAGGAAGCTGATTTCATTGGACGAATTGGATCTGCTGCATAGACTGATGGTCAATGCTAGGGAGACGAAGTCGGAGATTCCTCCAGAGAGTAAGAAACAGTTCGATGAGATGGCAGGAGAATTGGGATATGATAAGCTGAATGCCCTGCTGCTGCTGTATCAGGAGCTGGACGAACGTAAGAACAAATTACAAAGTTATGCCTCCTATAAGAAGAAACTCGTCTCGCCGGAGACGGTGAACGAATACACCAACAATGCCGAAATGAGATTGGATAGTGAATTGGCAGAAGAGTTGAATAAGAAGATTGAGGTGAGTGAGATCGACTCTAACGAACAACTGCAACGGCTGGTCAGAACCTTGGTGAGAGGAGATTTTTTCGAGTTGTTAAAACAGACGAAAGAGCAACCAAAGACCTTTTTGTTATGTATGGATTTCTCTCCAGAGTCGATTTATGCTTTGGAATGGGCTGTGGGAACAGTATTGGTGGATGGGTCTGTATTATACATTGTGAATGTATTGGAGGACACGGAGTTTGCTTCTTCTAGTATCAATGGAGACCAATCCAGGATCAAGAACATGGCAGCTGTGTCTTCCACATCGATGTCATTCACACCTAAACTGACCGACAGAGTCGGGATTAGAAAGGAGAGTGTTGAATATATGACGAATGCGGTATTGGAGAAATTGAAACTCACCAAATTACAAATCCATGTCGTCATTGAGTCTATACACCATCCAATACCAAGACATTTGATCTTGGAGATCATCGACCATTTGACACCAAACTTGGTCGTGGTGGGGTCCAAGGGACGGAGTAGTTTGAAGGGAGTGTTATTGGGAAGTTTATCTAACTATATCGTCACTAAGAGTAGTGTTCCAGTGATGGTGGTTAAGAGTAAATTGAAGAGAATGCTGAATAAGAAAAAGCAATTCTCCAACAATTTAAGTCCACTTCACATCAACCAAGCAAGAGTGGATTGAGTTCTAGCTTTCTAACCGTTCATAGAACAAGACATAAACGTCATGACTCGTCAACTTCTTGACACCTTTCATAAGATTACCATGAGATAGATCCATGATAAAACGGTCATCGTTGAATTGACACCACCGTGGATTGCTGAGATGACTTGATTTATTGCAAAGAGCTGTGTAATGTCCACTATTCAGTGAACTACCTGTGTGATTTATAGTGGAAACTAGTTTGTATCTGATTTTCTTTGTCATTGTATGGATTTCCAATATGAGAGGGTATTTGATGTTGGTGGACAACCGTGCCCCCTTGACGGATCTTTGGATGTGTACGACTAAGTAGGAGGGTAATGTTAAGAATTGGGTGAATCTAATGGACTTCTTTTGTCTTAAATCGCTGGCCAACAGTCGGAGTTCGTTCTCCTGTGATTGTTCCAATTTCAGTACCTTCTTATTCTTCCTGAAATTGAACCGTGATTTATCTGACAGTTCAGTGGATTTCAATTCTTCTTCGTGACGAAGATTGATCTCGGCTCGTTGACGTTTGGTGACCTTCTCACACTCAGGACATTTCCAAGCATCGACTCCGGTGAATTCCTCTGCCAGGGTGTAAAAGTCTATGAGTTCTTCTAAGGGAATGGTTTGGGAGGATTTGGACGGAGGAAGGTTGAGGGAGAGGATGTTGAAGCAGGAGAAACTGTTGGACTGGAAACCACAAGTCTGACATTGAAGACAGGACACTGTTTGACCTTCGAAGAAGCCGTTGATGGGGGAAAGTTTCTCTTTCTCGTACTTATTCTTGAACCAGGTATTGTACTCTTTATCTTCAGGGAGACAAGGTCTAGAAGCTTTAGGGAAGTTCATTGAGGTGAGCTCGTTATTAAAGAGTTCTTCGTGGAGTCTATTAAGGATGAACATGAGAGCTTCTTGCACGTCTTGTTGGTCGTATTTACGGAATTCACTGATGGCCAATAAGAAGTTGAAGAACCTTGTTGGGGCGACAATGGAGCCTGAATGTTTCTCCATGACCCTGAAAAGCGATCCAAGTCCATAAGAAAGACACACATCGGGGGCTTTGGAGGTGGAAGGGTGGACATAATCGACATAAATATTGGCCTTGAAGAAGTAGGAGAATGCATCGAGATTGTAAAGACATTGGATGAGCGAATTGAGGTAGCAAGTATTGCCGAAATTCTGGAGACCACAGATCGATCTCGTGGTGGGACTCGACATCGTTGGAGAGGTGGAGGTCGTCACGGAAGAGGTGGAGATCGAATGCGGTAACACCGGTCTGGGGGCCGGAACAGGCGGTCTATCAAAAGATTGGGGAATGAATAATGGTTGAGATGTACGGGGAGGCAGAAGCGATGGTCTAGGGTCCAGCCCTGATGCAATGGGGATTGGAGGAGGTGCCACTTTAGGAGGACCTCTTTCTCTATAGAAGACATCGTTGACGATATCTTTGAGCTTGGCAAACACCGGATCGCTATAAATTCTGCGCAAGGCCTCTATAAGATCGGCAATAGAGGGGTCTTGGTTCCATTTCTCGGCAAATTTGAAGTTCATATAGCCCTTTATATAGCAGGAAGCGGTCTTGTGGTATTCTTCTTGTTGTAAACTTTGGGTGGCCTCTTCGAAGAGTCGTTCACTCAATTCCAAAAGAGAGATGGTGGAATGATTTGGCGGTTGTTGAGAATGACGTCTATAACGTTGTTTGGCCATCTCGTATAAGATCGAGTCTGGAATGATGGGGTCATCTTCTTGTTCGAAATATGGGTCCAGGGAGGGTTCTTGTAGGGGGGCAGAGACGGGAGCTGGAGCACTCAAAAGGGAATCTGTACTTTGATTATGGTCCGTCCTGAGAGTGGGGGGTGCCGGAGGGGCATACAGTGGACGACTGGGGTAATCCATGAGCAGATCAAACCGTGGTACTGTCACGTCTACTTTGGCCTCGACTATTTTTTTCTTTGTTCCTTAAAAAATAGAAGGGCTTATGAGGGCAGGGGCAGATGGGAAAGGGAAGGAGTGGAAGTACAGAGTAGGGAGGCAGGCAGGGGGATAAGCAGGAAGACAGGGAGGCAGGAGATAAGCATTAGGTAGTGGCGCATAATAGTCTGAACAGTGAAGAACAGTCAGACCATTTACCTCTACTTCAAATTCTCATGCCTCTGCCCAGATCGCTTTAGCCGATATCTCTTTTTCTTTATGCCCGGCCATCTCCCAGGTCATCTTAAGAGAGCAAAAAAAGGAGAAAAAAAAATAAAAAAAAAAAAAATACAAATAAAAAATTTAGTCACATAGTAGAAGGATAAGGACATCAGTAGAGTAGCCGTACTATAGAGGCTTGAGGTAATGGATAGTGAACAACGGAAGTCCAAGAAGCCCAGAGTGGATGCGTATCACATCACTGAGTCACTTGGATATCAAACTTATAGAAGGGAGCATAGACGCCCATGGACGAAAGAGGAAGACGATCTGTTGAAAGCGCTGGTGGTGAAAGTGCTACAAGGTCGGGTAGGGGATGACGATGGGAAGATGGAGAATGAGGACGATCTTCAGTTTGTTCAATGGGAGCAGATCAGGAAGGAGGTTGGGTTAGGACATAGAAAGACGAAGGATTGTCGGAAGCGATGGCTTACGTCTTTGAATCCGCGGCTTAAGAAGGGGAAGTGGACGAAGGAGGAGGATGACAAGTTGTTGGAGGCATATAAATTGCATGGTCCCTCCTGGCATAAGATCAGTGAACTGATCGGCGGAAGACATGAAGACCAGTGTCTGAAACGGTTCAGTGAAGTGTTGGATCCGAACTCGGATCGGTTGAGACCGTGGAGTAAAGAAGAAGAGATCCAGTTGATCAGGCAGGTGAAGAAGTATGGAACGAAGTGGAAGAGTATAGCGCTGGAGATGAACGGAAGGCCATCGTTGACGTGTAGAAACAGGTGGAGAAAGATCATTACGACGATAGCGAGAGGGAAAGCCGACCCGGATATCAAGAGAGAAGTGCAGTTACTGAAGGGAGATGTGGAGATCGATGTCAAGGAACTTGTTTCGTTGGAAAGTCGGGAAAACACACCTTTGACAGAATTGAGTCAACTGTTGGATAGACAAATTCAGGAGAAATTTGTAAGGCCACGAGCAAATTCCCCAAAACCAATAACGTCGAGGACGGATTGGAAATACACGATAAGCAATTCTTTAGGAGAAGAAGTGACTAATGGGTTTGGATCTATCAATTCGCAAGAAACACTGCAACAATTGATAGAATTACTGAAGAAACAAGGAATGAGTATTACGGTACATCAACACATCACTCATCATTATGCACCACAACAACAACAACAATTATTGGAGCCGGAAGTTCAATTGAATCGGTACCAACATTTCCGGTACTTACCACCGTTAACGGAGGTACCCAAGTTGACTAGTTCCAATAGTAGTCCACCTGGTAGTAGTAAGGGAAGTAGTGATTTGGTGAAGTTATTGAATGTGGATAAGAAGCAGAAACAGAGTAATAATAATGGGAGTGATAAGAATCTGAGTACCAAGACACATGGAGTGCCTGAAGATTTAGAGGAGGAGCTCGATTTTTGGGAGACAATGAAGACTTTTGGGCAATCGGGAGTCAATTCCAACGGACCCGTATCACAACATCATCCTTTACATTATCAACAGGGACAACAAACACATTCCTCACTGATGGGGAATGGATCGGGACCGTATTATGAGGAAGAGGAAGAGGAACACTTATATTATGCTCCAGCAGCACAAGCATATGGAATGAGACCGGAGAGAAGGACCCAGGGTTCGGAACTGGATCTGGATCTGGAACTGGAGTATTCCTTCGGCTACATACCGTTTAATCCGTCATAGAGTATATACATATATTACTTTCTTACAAAATATTCGGAACTACTCATAGAGGTAGCAGTGACATCCAAGAGCCATTCGCCAAAGTTGAGGTATCTGTCACTGAGAGAGCGGATCTCTTTGTTGTCGTTGATGTAATCCAATTTAGGAGTTAAGCCGGTGGTTCTTCTAACTCCGGCAAGGAATCCGGAAAGAAGCGCCAAGTCGACGGAGATGTGAAAAGCTTTGCCAATCTATGCTGTTAGTCATGATGGTGAGAAGTCAATGCGACGGTGGAGGTACTTACTATTCCCATTTGCACGCGATGAGGTTTGCCACTAAGATAAGAAGGAATTAATAAAAAAAAATAATTAAAGGGAATGTAAGGGGAAAAGCGAGAAGTCTTAAGTGGGCGTACCCTTGTGGTCTGTAGTGGGATGAGAGTGTTGGATGGATGGGGAGGAATAATTGGGGGAGATGTGCTTAGGGATATTATATCTGTATGATGTTCATTGGAGTAGTAATGGGTGTGGGTGTGATAGAGTGTAAGTGATCTACACTGGAACTGTGGAACCGACGGTAACCGGTGGCTTTGGGTTGTCCTGGGCTTCAAGTGGGTAGTGATGGTGACCCAGGGTGGTTCTGGTGGTCTTAAAGTGTTCAGGGACTATCTAATGAAGGGATTGATAGCCTGAAAGTGGCCTAAGAGTGGCTAAATAAGGTGAAAATAGGGTCTATCACCTTCATGTGCTTACTTCCAGCCCAATTGAGTGTCTCCCTGCCAATTTTAGTACCCCCACTTACCTTGTCCCCCCTCGTTTAGATATCTAGTCTCCATGCGACTCCCCGTAGTCACCTCCGCTCCATCGTCTTCTTCGTAAATTGCTCTCTTTTTTGAGAAAAAAATTCAGCTCAAAAAATAGACAGTGTAGTTTTCTGTTAGAGTAATATGGATCAACGAGAACGGGGAGAACGAATGCCACGACGGGATGATAGACGTCGAAGAGCGTCTGAGGACGATCTTTTCAAGGATCGATCGCGCCCCTTCAAGAGACCACCAATGGGGCCGAGACCGAGAGTGAACAATGGCAAGAGAGACCGGGATGAACAGAGGTCTCCGAGACATGACTATCATTCGGACAGGCGCAAATTCCCTGCCCGTGATAGGGACCGTCCCCATGACAGACCACTCCCACCTCCACCGCCACCACCGTCACGTGATACGAAGAATGTGAATGGATTGAAATTGCCTGCTGGGCCAAGATCTCATAATAGCGGAGGAGGACAGGGACCAACGGCGGGACCGCTGAACAATGGCGGTTCAACAGGAGGACGGCAGCATCAAGAGCGGTCACATCCAAGGTCACGTCAGAGACCTCAACAGGGGAAGACCGATTCTTTTGTCCTGACTAAGAAGAAGCCATTCAATAGACCAACACAAGTACTCAAGTCTAGAAGTGCTCTTGGATTCAAAGACGATTCGGATGATGAAGATACACGTAAACTGAAGCAGCAACAACAACAGCCAAGTAGACCGAGAAGACCTAAACTGTATTTGAAGATCAGTGAAACGGGAGTTGTTCCTTACGAAAGACTTTTCCAGGTGGGAGAAGGAACGTATGGGAAGGTTTATAAGCTGAAGAACAATGCTACCGGTAGATTGGTGGCGTTGAAGAGGTTGAGATTGGAGTCTGAGAAGGAGGGGTTTCCTATTACGGCAATGCGTGAGATTAGTTTATTACAGTCATTTCAACATGAGAACATCTCTGGGTTGTTGGAGATGATGTCCGAGAGGAACGTGGTTTATATGATATTCGACTATCTGGAGCATGATTTGACACTGTTGTTGAGTCATCCACAGGTAGAATTTACCGATGCCAATAGAAAGGACATTTTCTTACAATTGGTGACTGGGATTAATTACCTTCATGAGAAGAGAATTATGCATCGGGACATCAAGGGATCCAATATTCTTGTCAATGAGAAGGGAGTGTTGAAGATCACCGACTTTGGTCTTGCTCGTAAGATGAAGACTCACAAACCAGAGGAGAGTCCACAATATACCAATAGAGTGATTACTTTGTGGTATAGACCACCAGAATTGTTGATGGGATCGTCGGCTTATGGAACGGAAATTGATATGTGGGGTCTTGGATGTTTGCTTGTAGAACTCTTCACGAAGAGAGCCATTTTCCAAGGAACCAATGAAATCACTCAACTCGAAAAGGTGTTCAAAATTATGGGCACTCCAGTGTATGAAGAGTGGCCTGAAATGGACGATTTACCATGGTATCATCTGATGCAACCGAGGTATCATAAGAGAGTGTTTAATGAGACTTACGACAAACATTTGGTGGATGAGGACTGTATTAAGCTTTGTGAGGGATTATTGGTATCAAACCCACAATACAGAACCTCGGCTAAACAGCTGTTGGAAAGTAATTGGTTCAAATCGGACCCACAACCTCTGAGATTGCAATTGACAGGAATAGAGGAATTGCATGAGTACGAGGTGAAGAAGAGGAAGAGAGCTCTGAAACTGCTGGAGACGGCAACCTGAATTTTTTGTGTACTCCATTTGTGTAATGAAAGAATGAGTGTATTAATCTAGTTAAGTATGAAGGGCTGTGTATTGTTGGTTGTTCTCTTGGGTATTGTGGAGTCTGAAGTGGTGAAGAATGAGCTCTTCTCATCGGATTTCAGCCAAGTGTTATCTCCGGACTTTATCCAATGTGCACGAAATGTAGAATTACATTGTAAGATGGATGGAGGGAAAATAGTGGATTTCCATCGATGTGACACCTTCGACTCTTTGGAGGAATGTAAGTGTGATTATATGACTCTTATCTCGAGGGAGTGTTATTGTGAGAGGGAGAATGTAAGTAGTTCGGAGTTTATGTTACCCCCTTTTATACTGACTTCGTAGTTTTGGTTTCTACAAACGGAGAGGGATGAGGTTTGTGAGGCAGCGAAAAGAAATTTGGTTAGAGAACAGACGGCAATAGAGAACTACCTCGACTCGCTGGAGAATGAGATTAAATTGGCCCATGTAAAAACCCATGGAAAAGGGGAAACATTTATTGAAATTAATAGACGACATTTGAATGCAAAGGTGCTTGAACCGGGAGAGAACGAGCTCGAATGGAACAATTACAAGTCATTGAACAATTTAGGACCGGACACCCGTATTCAGCGTCGTGGATTACCTCATATTGGAGATTTGATACAGAAACAACATGAACGAATTGACAGAGTTCACCAGGCAGAAAAGCAACGAGTCAATCTGATCTCTTTTCCAGATTGGAAAATGGTAGCTCCATCAACTACCAATGTACTCACCTTATCCTCTGTGGTTGAGACGACCTGGAGTACGGTGACAAATGTGGTAGTAAAGACTGTAGCTGCACCTGAACAGCCTTCCATGACGAGTTCATTTCAACGGACGGAGTATGTTGAAGTGACTACGAGTAAAGTACAAACGGTGTTACAGATTGTCTTCAAGGAGGTGGAGGGAAAGTCGGTAGCCACCACGATTGACACTACAGCCCCCGAAACCTCTACTGCTCTTCCTTTGAAGATGAAACAACTCAGTACTTCCAGACGATCTCGGAATGGAACATACCACCAAAAGATGTTGGCTCAGAAGAATTACAAGGAATCTATACAGAAGAGAGAGAGTTCTGCAAGTACCACGGGCTGCTGGTCAGTTTTGGGGTTGGTGTTGATGTTCGGATTAATATGCATTTAATTAAGATATATCCGTTATATAGTAAAAAAATCCAGTCTTACGTTCAGTTTAAACCAGTCTTCGATACCGTCTCTTGGTTCCAAACCTTTCATGCCGTTGATATCGTCGTATTCTATTTCAAATACCTTATTTTGATCTATCATGACATACTTCAAAGTCTTGGAATCGAGATTAGAGAGAAGATTTCTTACTACGTGTTGGATCTTGAAATGGTCGTCCAAGATGCCCGGGTTCATCACTTCCAATCCCATATGTTTGTTATAGATGTCGTTACCAAACAAATTGAGACATTTCAAAGAGGGAAGGTGGGCGTTTGATATGAGGTGCGAATTGGCAATGAGGAAATTGGCATAAATGTTCAATCTTAGCCCCTTTAAAAAGGGGTAAATGGGACTTAACAACTTGAAAAGCATGTCGTTAGGTAAAGTGAACAAAGATTCGTTGTTGATCAACTGATTCTCGCGTCTCAATTCTAACGAAAGCGTTTTCAAAGTCCCTGAATGACTCGAAATGGAGTCGATTAATGTGGAAATTAAGTGAGGGAAATCCTCATAGTCAAAAACCTTAGTATTATTCCATCTGGTAGTGACGTCAAGGTGTTCCAAATTACAGAGAGAAGATATCAACCGTGGAGTAGAGTCAACTAACCCTTGTCTAATATCAATTCTAAGTGATCTAAGCTGCCTCAATTCCCCAGAGCAATTGGCCAAATTGGTCATAAACGTCGGCTCTATCAATTGTCTAAGAGTCTCTTTCAGTTCCTCCGACCAATGTTCTTCATTGAGTCCATGTAAAAATGACAACTCAAGAGGATCCAATCTAATCACTTCTGAGATGTTGGAGAACTCCAAATACCGTAGACTCTCGAAATTGAGTGCCTTTTTGAGCCGGTAAAAGTCCTTTGGTTCGATCAAGATCCCATCGATACTCAATTTGGACAATTCGAATCTCCGATTCCGAAAAAACAGACTGATACTGTTCAAGTCCAAATCCCAGATCCTCTCCTTCGTGACTAACGTATTCGCAGGAGGAGTCAAAAGACTTTCCTTGTTAAACAACCGAGCAAGTCGAAGTTGACTCAAGTTACTGAATTGAAAATACGAGTTGAGTTTGGCTAGATTATCACTGTTTTGAAAGGGAGTAAATGCAAAGCTTTGAAGGGCCGAGAATTGGTCCGCATCCGTGGGTGGGAGTTTAAGTTTGTAGGGTAATTTGGTGTTCATATGAAGGAGCTGTAAATTGGAAGGAAGAAGGGAAAGGAGCTTGAAATCGATGTCGTTCGAATTGTACCAATTGATCTCTCTTAAGTTGGACAAGTAGGGAAATACTTTCTTGAGGGAGTCATAGAGTTGTAAAGTGACTGTGTCTGAGGGTAATTGGATGCAATTTAAGGATTTGACCATCGGACATAGAGCTTTATCAGAGTCCAATCTCTTTAAGAAGAGTTTGAGACTATATGAAGTACGGATGAAAGTGTTCAGGAGGATGCAGATTTCGCGACTTTTGAATTCCGAGAAGGAATGGTCGATAGTGATTTTCGAATAAAGGAAGGGAGTGAAGATTTGGTGGAGTTTGTGGTTGACTAGTATCAATGTAAGGATCTCGAATTGTGATAAGGATTGGGCGATGATCAGGAGGATTTCGGGGGGATATTGGTCAAGACATAGAGAAATGTTGTTCTTGATCTGGACGGGAGTGTTATTTGTGGTTCTGGACGATCGAATGGGTGTATATGGAGACCCAGAATATCCTATGGGAGCATCCATTTTACGTAGATAAGATAAGATCTCCCCACATTTTGTTTCTTAATTTTTTCTCTTACTAACATTGGCTCTTGCTACTATTTCCCTTACTATTTCCCTAACTCTATACATTTCCTAAAGCGTGAATATTTTTCAGTCCTCGATTTATTTGCTCGTGATGTTGAGCATTATAAAAGGAACACTCCCCCACTCAATCTTCTTCCAGTAAACTTAAACTACATACCATGTCTGCGATCGTTACTTCTTCTCCTTACGTTACAGCCATGACCATGGACGGTGAGTTCATGACCATGACTATGTACAGTACTTATACCACTACTGTAAGCGAGGTCAGTGGGGCCAGTGAGGCCAGTGATATGATGAGTTCCATGGCCAGTTCCATGGATATGGGCAGTTCCATGATGATGGACAGTTCCAGTATGGCTAGCAGTTCCATGGATATGAGTAGTTCCATGGACATGGCCAGCTCCAGTAACAGTTCCAGTGGTACTACTACTGCAAGCTCAGCCGCAGGAAGTGTCTCGTACAAGACCGGAAAATTAAGTATGATTTACGGATTAATTGCAGTCAGTGCAACGATTTTTGTAGCTGCTTTATAAAAATGTATGATGCACCACATATTTCATCCCATCCTCCCATGCATATCTGTAGCTACCTCCCTGTATAGCCTCTTTTTCATACGGACTACAGAGCCAAGGCGGAAAGAGACGAACCTAAGAAAAAAAGAGGCTATATTAAATAGAAGGAAGAAAAAGTCAAAAAAAAAAAAAAAAAAAAATTAGTTAGCGCGGCACCAGTGTTATCTTATCAGAGAGACCATGGGAAAGGCAGCATCTAAGTTAAGTAAGGACGATATCAATACACTTAAGAAGTCGACGTACTTTGACAGACGGGAGTTACAGCAATGGTACAAAGGGTTTAAGCGGGATTGTCCTTCTGGTGAGCTTAGTAAGGAGGAGTTTGTTAAGATATACAAGCAATTCTTTCCGTTTGGAGATCCTACCGAATTTGGGAATTATGTGTTCAAGGTGTTTGATACTGATGGAAGTGGGATGATTGATTTCAAGGAGTTCATTATACTGTTGAGTATCACGTCTAGGGGAACGTTGGAGGAGAAGTTGATTTGGCTGTTTCAATTGTATGACTTGGACAATGATGGGAAAATCACATATGATGAGATGTTGAGTATTGTGAGACTGATGTACAAGATGATCGGAAACATGGTGGAGTTGGACGAAGATGAGAAGACTCCGGAACAAAGAGTCGATAAGTTGTTCAAGTCCTTCGATAAGAACCATGATAGTTACATCTCCTTCGAAGAGTTCAAGGAAGGTTCTAAAGTTGATCCTTCTATAGTAGAAGCCTTGAATTTATATAGTGGTTTAGTATAAGTTATATTCTTTCAGCAGTCCAGATGGCTCCTTTACAAGTCAATTTGATCAGCTCGGTCAATAACCAATAAGGTCTTGCCCCATGAGCATCGTGTTCTACTGCGGTATCCAAGTGTTCCAACTCCTCGTCCCGGAATTGACTAACCAATTTCTGTAACTCCTTGACCTCATCGCTGATCACCAATTCTCCCTTCTCATCCACCACATGCATTTGGTTCATCAAGACTCGTAATTGTTCGTTGTAATGTCCACCAATGACCGTCTCCACCAGTTCAGTACAAGCCATGGCCAGTTCCTTACCCATCAAACCGGTACCCAACCCTAACAGCATGGCTCCGGCCTTCCATAAGGGAGTCAAAAGGGAGGGTCTGACTCTTCTGTTGGTTTGGAGGGCATTGAAAGTGTCATGGTGGTGGATCTCTTGTTCCCACATATGTTTGAGAATAGGTTTGAGGTCTGGTCTTCTGCCACTGAGAGCAACGTATTGGCCATTGTAGATGTAATTTGCTCCCAATTCCCCGGCCTGATCGACTCTGATGAGTCGTTCTAAAAACGCCAATTGCAGGGGCGAGAAGGAAGGAAGGGGTTTCTTGGGAGTTGGAGTGGTCTTAGAGACTTCCTTGAGTGTTCTTACGCTCGTGGAAAGCTGGCGTATCTGAATCTTCATGGGGAATAAAAGTGGTCTCATAGAAGTTGGGGTTGAAAAAAAAAGACGGAAGGATAGGAAGGAGGGTAAGTGGCATTAGAGGAAGGTAAAACGGCCAGGGATAATTATAATCATAGAAAGACATAGTCAATTACAAGTCAATATAACTCAATTACAAGCATAACTCAATTACAGTTATAGCCATTCGCTAAATGCCTTTGCATCCTACAATCATACAACTAATATTTTCATATCTAAACAGTTTCGTTCAAAACATTGTTCAACTTGGAGATCTTGGAAGCGACCGACAAATCAACAGTGTGATCAGCAATTTCTACGACCAAACCACCCAAGATTTCTGGGTCGACGGTGTTGGTGATCTTCAAAGTCTTACCTTGACCGACGAATTCGGATCCTTGTAAAGCGGTGGATAATCTTTTCAAGGTCTTGGCGTCCAAGGCCTTGGTGGAGGTGATGACAGCCTCAATGACACCGTTATGAGCATCGTTCAAGACGGCGAATTGTTTGGAAATATCGGTGAATAAACCCAATCTGTTGTTTTCAGCAAGTACCTTCAACAAGTTGGAAACGGATCCGTCCAACTTTACCTTGGAACTGATCGTGTCAACAACGACATTTCTGTCTTCCAGAGACAATGCCGGGTTTTGTAAGGTTTCCAGAACGAAGGCATCCTTGGAAATGAACTCTTGTAAAGTCAGCATGGAGGAAGCGGCCTTCTCAATGGACGACGACTTGGCAGCAGCTGTGTACAATGCAGTGGCATAAGTTCCATCCAATCCATACAATTGCTTTGGTGGCTTGATAGATTGAGTGGCAGATGCCATTCTTCTGATAAACATACGTGAAGCCATCTTGCTGGTTGTGTACTGTTTGTTAGTGTTGGACAAACTTTGTTCCTCCTTTTTTTTTCCTTCTTTATTTTTGGTGACGAAAAAAATTTAAATCTTGATTTTTATTGGAGGGTATTGACACGTTGGAGTTGATGGCAGAAAGAAAAAAACTGGAGCTTCTCTCAACGAAAGTGAAAAAAAAAAATTTATACTACGAGAGTTACCAAAGCCAGAGGTATGTTTAGAGGGATAAGTTTACTTCGGTATGTACGGCCGTATGCCACGCTGAGTGGTGAGGGTGTTAGTACTTTGACTTTGTCTAGATCTCTGTTGAAATTGGTGCCTGATAACACTGATTTGACTGATTTGGAGAGACAGGATCGGTTGGTCAGAAGACAACTGAAGGAGCTGGCGGTTAATGTCAAGCTTAAGAAACTTAAGCCTACGTCTCCCGGTTTGAGATGGTGGAGAAAGCCTATATATCCTTATCTTTGGAAGGGAGGACCGATCAAGAGTTTGACCATGAGAAAGGTGAGTCAGAGTGGAAGAAATCATACTGGTAGAATCACGGTTAGACATAGAGGAGGAGGACATCAGAGAAGATTGAGATTGGTTGATTTCGAGAGACGTGAACCGGGACCTCAGACGGTGGTGAGAATCGAGTATGATCCAAACAGAAGTTCTCATATTGCTCTTCTTAAACACAACGAGACGGAGAAGCTTTCGTATATAATTGCCTGTGATGGACTTAGAGCTGGTGACGTTGTCGAATCCTTCCGTTCCGGTATTACTGAGAAATTGTGGGAAGAAATGGGTAAGAAGATGGACCCAGCTGTCTTGAATACCAAGACTGCTCATAAGGGAAACTGTTTACCCATCTCGATGATTCCTACCGGAGCCATTATTCATAACGTGGGAGAAACCAAGTATGGAGGAGCCAAATACTGTAGAGCTGCCGGTACTTATGCCAGATTGGTGTCCAAGATCCCAGAACGTCAAAGAGCCGTCATCAGCTTGGCCTCGGGTGAACAACGTTACGTCAACATCAACGCCTGTGCCACCATCGGTATCGTGTCCAATGTCGCCCACTTGTTGGAGAGTTTGGGTAAGGCCGGTAGATCGCGTCACAGAGGTATCAGACCAACCGTCAGAGGTGTGGCCATGAACAAATGTGACCATCCAATGGGAGGAGGAAGAGGTAAATCCAAGTCCAACAAATTGTCCATGTCTCCATGGGGTGTCTTGGCCAAGGGAGGTTACAAGACCAGACGTGGAAAGAACCAAAATAAGAACAAGGTCCAAGACAGACCAAGAGGTAAGGAGAAGAAGAGAAAGTGAGTTAAACTGTATATAGTCAATAAAGCACGAAGTCATCGATTTCCCGTTGGAGAGGTTTGTCCTGGTAAACGTCGTAGAGGGGAGAATTATATAACCACGGAATGCGGATCCCGTCATTGACCTGGTCTTTGTTGTAGAATTGGAATTGAAGGATCTCTATGACGGGGTATTTAGTGGTATTTCCCAGGGGGATCTCCTTGAAGGCAGTGAAGATCTCCTTCTTGGAATAGAATTTGAGTCGTGACTTCTGCACCAACAAGACGGTGTTTATAGTGTCTTTGGTGAATCGGGATCGGAGTTCTCGTTCGTGTCGAAGATACTCCTCTCTATTTATCTCGGCCATCACCAGATAATCTCCATCGGTCACTGTAACAGTAGTGCCATCTCTATACGACACGGAATGGAACTTGATCATCTTGAGCAATCTCTGCTCCTTACAAACGACGGGAAGGGCCGAATCGATATCATTGAAGGCTTTAAGTAGCCATGGCTGGAGTAATACGTTCGACTGGACTCGACTGGACGGTGTCCGCACAATTGGTGGAGGCATGAAGAAGAAGCGAGAAAGATATTCTACTTTCGTGCGGCTCAAAAAAAATACAAAATTCGCCTATACTATAAAACTATACCTTCTTGTACTAAAGAGTCTTCTCAATTTAGCAGTTACGTTCAAATCTTGGATGATGTAAACTAAGCCAGAGACTATCACAGTGACACAGAGCATCATAATACCACAAATGACGTCAAAATTCCTGTAGAAGAAACTATTGATCTTGTAAGTGAGAGAACCGAACAGGATCTGTAAATGGCCCACCAGAGAGGGGCTAGACCACATTCCGAGTTCGTAGATGTAGGCCAAGTCCATCTTGATACTTTCGGCAATGTGTTCCATTGACAATTTGTCCACCGTATCAGATCTACTATGGACGAACGGATCGATGTATTCGAACTTGGACTCGGTGACCATCACTGCCGGGTATCCGTTCTGGATCAGGGACGAGTGGTCACTACAGGCATACCCACATTTGGTCAGCAATGCTGGAATCATGCAATACGTCTCAATGATCTGAAGCATGAACTCGTACAATGGGATCGAAGTGTAATCGGTACTGACACCCAAATGTTCGGGATTACCCTTATCGATGCTTCTCTTGACGAATCCAGTCATGTCTTGTTGAAGCATGGCAACGACCTCGACTTGTTTTTGTTTGTAGGAGTTGAAAATGTCCAAGGATCCCAACATTCCCAGCTCTTCAGCTGAATAGAAGTGGAACTCGACGGTGTTCTTGAACCGGAGTCCCTCCAGCAAGATGATTCTAAGGGTCTCCAACACCGAAATCGTCCCACTACCATCATCATCAGCACCTGGAGCGGAAAGATAAAGAGGAAAGAGAGCATTGGCGGAATCTTGGTGTGATCCGAGAACCACCGTCGGCCCTTTATCCAGTGCCGACAGACCTTCTCCGTAGATAGAGACAATTATAGATTGCTGGTCCCACTTTTGATGATCAAATAAAGTGACATCGACAAAGTCTAGACTTTCCTTTGGAATGAGGCTTAAGATCTGATCGTACAACCATACTTGCGATTCAAGACCCGAAGCGGACCGGTAATACCGCGAATGGAATTGAGTGAATTCTGTAAGCTTCGAATGAATCGACTCCGTATTAATATACTTGAAAAGCAGATCCACCTTTGATTGGTGGAAAGACGAAACGTTGGGATAATTGTACTCCTTTACCTCGATAACGGAAGTTATCGCATAGTCGGAGTCACTCAGTATTCTGACGTCATTGTCGATATATTGATCCCAATACTCCGTTATATCTTGAAACCGGATCCCGTTCCGCATATATTCAAACTTATCGAGCTCGCTAACACGACTCACTTGCAATTGTCCATTGCTTTCATACAATATGAGCCTCTCTTCTCCTACTCCATCAAGTCCATACTGTTGTAAGGCACTCTCAAGTTGAGCTCCTTCCAACACCTCCTGACCAACCACACAACCCACAAGTACCGCACAAACCAGCCACTTAAGTCCAATTTGCATTTTTCGTAGAACCCGAGCAAACCTACAACCTCTTCTCTTTATATATAGCAGCGTCTAAAAAACAAGGCTGTATTTTTTTTGTAAGTCTTTTTTATACACTAAAAAATGACGTCGTCATTCTCTTCACCATTCAACAAGTCAGTCGTATCGGCGTCTACTTGGGCCAATTTCATCAGATCCAATTTCAGTTTGATTTCCAGGTCTTCCACAGCCAGCTTTTGCATCTTCTTTTCTTGCACCTTCTTCAATCTGTAGAATTCTTCTCTGTCCAATTCGTCCAACTCCGAGTTGATATAGGCGATCGTATTCTCCGTTCTAGGGATGATCACGTGTTCAATGGCGTTGACTCTTCTATTGGTGACCTTAATGACCTCATCCAAGATGATGAAAGCCGTTTGTAAAGAGGCCAACTCCACCAAGGTCTCCACCAGCTTGGTATATACGTTCTTACACTTCTGCACCTGTTGACCACCTCTACCCAAACCAGTCATCTTGAAGTCGTTAATCGACTCGTCCAAATCCATCTCAAACAGCGGTAAGTAAACACCACTCACGTTCTCCTGTCTGGCCTTGATCTTGAAACGTGGATTCTTAACACTCTCTTGTACTTGATAACTGATATTACCGCCTGTGGCATATGTCACTTCAGCCAACGAAAACGCAGCAGTCTCCATAACACGCCCCATCTTTCTCTTGGCCTCGTCAATCCGACGAGTGATGTCTCTGAACCTCTTGGTCAAGGCCTCCGACTTTCTCTTCAACAACGAATGTCCTTGTTGAGCCCCCTTCAATTTACCCTTCATGACTCCAAGAGTCATTCTGGTAGGAAAAACCAGTTCTCTAATTACAGTTAGTACGTCAATTCAAATTGATTCTCCCTCTTACTACCTTCACATACCTATTACCTGCTCCAGACATGGCTGTATAAAGTGTCGAAATTAAAAGATAAGAAAAAAATGAGTACAAATTTATTTCACATCGTAAGGCCAGGCAAGAGAAAAAAAAAAAAAAAAACTTTCCTCATCTTAAAGAAGCCATCTCTATAATGGAGTCATTATCTCGGTACATTACAGCCGAAGATATAACGTATGAGCAATTGCTTATCAAGGATCCTAGTAATGAGGATGTGTGGCTCGAATACTATGAATCCAAGCTGGCTCAATCGGCAGTTAAGTCCGATAACTTAGTGTTCATTCTTACAAGGGCGTTACGCTATATCCCAGATTCGCATCAATTATGGACGATTCTTCTCAATTTACAACTATCTACGAACGACTCCAATCTTCTACGAACCTTTGAAGTGGCGCGTGTCAATTCAATGGACTCCCATCTCGACTTCTGGCTTCTTTATCTTCCCTATCTCCAGACTCATCAACCATCCACCGACTTTGTCACTCAGCGTTTTGATCTGGCTCTTCGAAAATTGCCTCTCGATTCGCATCCACCAATCTGGAAACTTTATCTCCCCTTCCTGGAACAAACGCACCAATTTTCCCCGGTGAAAAGACTCCTTCAATTCAAACTTCTGTTCCCTCTAATTGAGCTCTTTGATTGGGAAGACTTGTTTGGGCTTTTAGTACGATTTAGTGGGAAGAAAGATCTTCAGCAAGTGGATATCATTTTCAAGGCGTATACTAGCAGTCCAAGTATCTTGAGTACTCTTAATGAGTTTGATTTGTACTGGAAAATGCTCACTTTGTATGCTCAACATGACATTGAAAAGTTCAAGAATTTGATCAACCCTACCTTAGAAAAATACCCCGACCAACGAGTCAAACTCATTATCAAATGGGCCAAGACCGTCCCTGAACAAGCCAGACAAATCTATGAAGATTCCATCAAGAGCTGTGAGGACATCGAAGAGTTCACAGCCATTTATGAAGCCTATTTGGAACATGAAGAACTGGCCATTCAAAAACTTCTTGAGACCGAAGATGAGAAGTTGGAAGAGGAGATGAACCACTTTGAGACGTTAATGAATAGACGGGAGTTCATGATTAATGACATATATTTGAAGAAGGACCCTAATAATGTCGATACTTGGCTCAAGAGAGTATCTCTCTACGAGGCCAGCCAAATCAAGGAAATTTTAGAGACTTATGTCCAGGCGATAATGACCATCAACCCGACCAAAGTGACCAAGGGATTACACCGGTTATGGCTACCTTACATCAAGGTTTATGAGACCAATGGAGATCTCAACACAGCCAGAACCATTTTAAGTAAGGCCATTAATGTTCCCTTCAATGAGATTGAAGATTTGGCGGAAATATGGCTAGAATGGGCAAATCTAGAAATTCGTACCGACGACGTAGATGGGCTGATTAGAGTGTTAAAGAAGGCTTTGACGGTGAAGGACAAAAGAGTAAATTATTATGATACTTCGTTACCAGTACAAAGCCGTATTTTTAAGTCGTTCAAGCTTTGGTCTTTCTACATCGATTTGGTGGAAAGTTCGGGAGATGTCGAGGCAACTAGTAAGGTTTATGATGAGATGATCGAGTTGAAGATAGCCAAACCAATCACCATTATTAATTATGCTTTGTTTTATGAAGAACAAGAAATGTTCTCCAAATGCTTAGGAGTGTTTGAAAGGGGAATACAATTATTTAACTACCCAATTCAGTACGAAATCTGGAACATTTACTTACCCAAGTTGCTCAAATTCAATAAGATCACCAACATTAGTCAGGAGAGAATAAGAGACCTGTTTGAACAGTGTATCGATAATTGTCCTTTGGACACAATCCACTCAGTTTACTTGCTATATGCCAATTTTGAAGAGTCCCATAATAATATCGCAAAGATGTTCAATATTATCAAAAGGGGAATTGTCCAATTGGGTCCCGCGTCAAAAATAGTATTATATCGCTCCTACGTGACAAAAGGAGAAAATTATTTACCAAATGGCGATTTGAGGCAAATTTATGAAGATCTGATCAACGATGATTCGATGGAGATCTCAACGGAGCTCATCTCCTTTGTTAAGGATTTCGTGTCTTTGGAAGTGAGACTTAAAGATTTGTATCGTGCTCGATTCCTCTTACGGAATTATTATGAGATTCTACACCAGGCTCGTAAATCGGTTTTGCTCAAGGATTTTGAAAAATTCTGGAACGCATTCGAATTAAATAACGGCGACGAGGATACGTACAAGGATATGCTTCAGTTCAAACGTATCTGTGATTCTAAATTTGGTAAAGTGGAAGACGTTATGGAAGGCTTTGTCAAATCAAGTGATGGCCCAAAGGTAAGTAGCATAAATGCTAGTGAACCAACAACCGCAACAACGACAACAGCAAATCCAGACGCGATCGAATTGGAACTCGATGACAGTGACGACGAATAATAAAAATATAATAATGATGCATAAAGAATAATTGTAAGTCCGGATCGCCTACTGTACCAAACACGTATTGGATCTCATTGAAATTGATGAATTGGGAAGATCGACCCAGGTAATAGTCAAGGGATTCCTTCTGCGATATGGGTAATCTCTTGATTTAGTAATGATCTGCATCAATGAGCTCCAATCGGATTATGTCCCATCAAAACAACTGAAATTTGTATGGAAGAAAGATGCATCGTTGCTGCACAATTATTAAATAGCTTAAACAGATTTCGGCAAGAGAAGCCAATGTCGGACCAAAAGGGTACAGTGTATTCCTGATTCAAACAGTAGCAATACTAATCTTGGATGGCAATCCTAAAATTTAAAGTTTCGTAATTCCTACAACAGGTTCAGGTACCAAACTTCGCCAACTTGAACAATAGGTATTATTATTTAACTTCATGATGTAATTGAAGGGTTATCCCTTCGCAAAAAAAAACTTTATTTTTTGAAAGAAAAAGAAAGATTATGCATGTAATATGCAAGTTGATACAGGGAGGGACTAAATACTAGTAAGAAATACACCAATTTTTACTATGTGATCTACGGCTTAAAAGCAAAATACACGTTCCACTAATGCGATGGCCAGAACAGCTAGCATGAAAAGATCAACGTTGCGTCCCTTCATGTTATTGTTATTACTCAGATTTGTCATATGCAAACTATACAACTGCATCCCTGTGGTAGAATTTTACGGAATAATATTGCCAATTTCTTGAAGGATTCGCAATTCCTCAACCGTTGACCTTGCTTTATCGGATTAAATATATAACAACCTGATCCCCTTGCTTTTGTAGGCTTTGATTTCTAAAAATTTTCATTAAAGAATAAAGATGAAGTTTTCAGTTTTGACTGTTGCCACTTTGGCTGCAGTTCTGTCTGCTAGTCCAGTCTTTATTCCTCCTAAGGGTGCTACCAAAGGCCATACTTTCCCTGAGCACAAGCCAACTCCTTCTTTTGCTCATCACAAGCCTTCTCCAAGTCCTTTCAAGGGTGGTCATCATTTCAACTTTACTATGCCACACCATCCTTCTAAGCCAAAGAGTACTCCAACCTACATTGGTCACAAGCCTACTCACACCACCTCTACTCCTCACAAGGGTGGTCATCATAAGAGAGAGGCTGAAGCCGAAGCTGAACTGGAAGCTGAAGCTGAAGCCGAACCAGAAGCCGAAGCCGAAGCCGAGGCTGAAGCTGAAGCTGCTCTGTGGATTTTTGCTCCTTAAATTTTTTTAAAGGACTAACTTTCTAATTCGCTTCTTATTGCAGTAGATCTGTACCAAGAACCTTGTTTTCAAAGGTTCATGATGGCAACTTTGATACCTAATTTTCAATTCCGAAAATTGTTGTACAATTTCTTTCTTCCAAACATACAATGACAACTTCGTCATAGTATCGATTATTTCAATTCTTACTTTTTTGCTTACTAAGGGACGGTTCATATAAATTAATAGCTTATTTTTTTAAACCATTATAGACTTTCTTTTATTCTGTAGTTGATCTTTTATCTAACCCCCAATTGTCACTAAGAAGAAAAATTTATCCGCGACGCATAATTGATAATTTGCTCTATTTTTCTTTTTTTTTTTTTTTTCTTAGGCCAACTTTTTTCCAGTGAAAAGATCGAGAAGAGTCATCCGATAAGATAGAGACAAGTATGGATAGTAAGAAGGTGTTGTCTATACAGTCGCATGTTGTGCATGGATTTGTTGGTAATAAGGCGTCTACATTCCCCTTGCAGACTCTTGGGTGGGATGTGGATGTGCTAAATACGGTTCACTTATCTAATCATACCGGGTATGGTAAGGTGCATGGCACAGCTCTGTCCCATGACCAGATAAGGGATATTTATGACGGGTTGAAGCTGATAGGACTGCAATATGATGCCTTATTGAGTGGATATACTGCAGATGGTGCTAGTTTAGAAGCCGTGGGGGAGATCGGGTGTGATCTCAAGGCTAAAAATCCAAACTGTTTGTGGCTCTTGGACCCGGTAATGGGTGACGAAGGTCAATTGTATGTCAGTGATACTGTCATTCCTATTTATAGAAGAATCTTGGAGACTCAAAACGTCGATATCATCACCCCAAACCAATTCGAACTGGAATTGTTACTCGGAACAGAAATATCCTCTTTATCCGAACTCAAAGATGCAATCAAAACTTTTCACTCCAAGTATAAGGTGAGTCACGTGATCATCACTTCATTATCGGAAGCATTTGTACAAGAATTAAAAATAGAGGGGGCGGAAAACAGTATATTTACGGCAATATGGACTAAGGAAGAGCCTGAACAGATTCATTATTTTAGAGTGCCACGACTTGACTCTTATTTTACTGGGGTTGGTGATTTATTTTCACTGTTATTATTAGATAGATGTTACAAGGGGAAAAAATTGGTGGAGGCCGTCGATGAGGTGCTTACTGTGATGGCCAAGGTATTAAAAGTGACTCAACTGCTGAGTAGTCACGTTCAAGGTAGTATTGGGGATGCCACTACGATGAAGGAATGTGAGTTGAGGATCATCGATTGTAGAGATTTGTATGGGTTGGAGGAGAAACTGTTCAAACTGGTTAATGATATATAGTTTACTTTCTAAGCGAACCCGAGGTTTCTACCCATTCTTGAGTACTCATATGACTCAATCTACTTAAAGCTCTAGCAAATGCAAAACGTTCTTCGTCCAATTTCCCGAACATGGATGCTTGTTTGGCCATCTTCGGGTCCATGTGATGTTTGGAGACCATTTCATCTTCTTCCTCTATCAGTTGGATCGGTTCCGGTTCCAGTCCATGTTTCAAAGTGAAATTGTCTACCAACATCTCTGGTTCGACAAACAAATCTGTAAATGGTGCTGCTGCTGTCACAGCCAATCTGCCATGGGCATCATAAACGGCATCCAAGAAGGTGATGAATCTTCTCACCTTGTCTCTTAAATTAACGGATAAATACGGAATATCAGTGACGACGAAGGATGTGTAACTGGTAGCCAAGGTCAAGTAATCTCCGGCAGCCAAGTTTTGTCCACACAATTCTTCAAAGGAGAATTGAGCTACGTAAGGTGGGGCCGATTTAGGTACCACCAAATCTCTTCCCCAGATCTTCAATTTCAAGTCGGCTTCCAGAGTATGGCCTTGAGAGAAGTATTCAAACCATTGTTTGATGTGTTCTTGTCTCAGAGTTTTGCTGGTAGAAGAATTGTAGAGTTCTTCTCCCTTAGGAGCCCAATAGACTTCCGAAAGAGGTTTGGCTAACTTACGATAATCAGTAGGAGAGTCCAAGAAAATGACCTCCGTCTTGACCTTGATTTCCTCGATACAAGGAATGAAACTCTCTCTTTGGATCCCGTTGATGTACAAGTCATCAGGAGCTCTATTGGAGGTTGCAAAGAGAATGAGCCCATGATCAGGTTGTAAGACTGTCGTTAATAATCTTCTAAGTAACATGGCATCGGCCACATCGGTCACCTGGAACTCGTCGAAGCATAAGATTGTCGATTCTTGAGCAAGCTCCAGGGCTAGAAGAGGAATTACGTCTATATTTTGATTGCCATGTTTCATCTTCAATTGATGAGACCGTTTATGCAAATTTTGCATGAATTGATGGAAATGGATTCTCTTCTTGGTCAAATTGGTCGGGATCGTGGAATAAAAAAGGTCCATTAACATGGTCTTACCACATCCAACGTCTCCGTAAAGATAAATACCGTGCGGCTGACTTTCGAGTTGTTCCTGGCTCGAATGTTTCTTTTTCTTACCGAAGGAACCGAAAAAAGAGGCCAAGCCCGTCTTTGGTTTCAACGTCTCCACATCAGGCATCTCCACTGTAGGAGGAGTATACCTCATCAACTCATCATGTAAATGGTTCAAGTTGGAGATGATGTTCCTCTGATAAGGATCATCTCTCAAAATGCCCTTCCGTATCCCCTCGTCATACTTCTGAATGGGCGAAAGCGTGCTCAACCGAAATCGTGTCGTACTGAACGTCCTCACACTCCTCACAAATACACTGGTGGTCATCTATGTAAGCTTCTTCGGATAAAGATTCGGATATCTTTGTTCTTTTTTTCTTTAAAGTGAAAAAATACCGGAGAGCGAGACAGAGAAAAAGTACTTTCGGCGGGTTTCGGAATAAAATTTCCTTTTGGAGGGGTAATTACAGAGGGGCACCGTCGACAGGGGGTTAGAAAAAAAAAAGGAGGGTTTAACATACAATGAAGGTTTCAATCTTAGATCGAACCCCGCAAAAAAAAAATATTAGATCATTTGGTTGAGGATCGAATGACAAAAATTGGGGGTGTCCCTTCAACCTTGCATAAAAATTACCCCATCTTTTTCTGTCAATCAGGTGATTTTGAAAGATGGGATGAAGATATAAAATCGGGGCTAAAATCAGGTTTGAATTTGTGGTAACAACAGAAGAAAATGTCTATGAAAGCTTTAGTTTATGGAGGTGCTGGTGCCGCAGCACGTGCTTTGAAGTCTGTGGCCAAGCCAATGATCACTCATCCTACCGATGCTATTATTAAAATTACTAGTACCACTATTTGTGGTACTGATTTACATATCAGTTTAGGTGATGTTCCTGCTTGTAAACCAGGCACCATTTTGGGTCATGAAGGTATTGGGTTAATTGAGGAAATTGGTCCAAATGTTTCAAGTTTCAAAAAGGGGGATAAGGTCATTATTTCCTGTATCACCTCGTGCGGCTCATGTTATTATTGTAAGAAGAATTTACAGAGCCATTGTTTGGATGGAGGCTGGATTTTGGGTCATAAGATCAACGGAACTCAAGCCGAATACGTCCGTATTCCTCATGCAGATCATTCCTTGTATCTTGTTCCGGAAGGTGCTTCCGATGAGAGTCTTTTGATGCTTTCCGATATTTTACCAACCGGTTTCGAAGTTGGAGTCTTATCGGGACAGATCGAAGAAGGTGACGTCGTTGCCATTGTCGGTTGTGGCCCAGTTGGTATGGCAGCTTTACTCACTTGTCATACCTTCAAACCTTCTCGTATCATTATGATCGATATGGATGATCTGCGTTTGGAAGCTGCAAAGAGATTCGGAGCTACCGATGTGATTAATCCGGCTAAGGTTGCCAATGTTGCCGAGCTGGTTAACAAGATCGCTCTGGAGGGACATCTGCTTCAAACCAAGGAGATCTTGGAACCTGGTGTCAATGTAGCCATTGAATGTGTGGGAGTGCCAGCTACTTTCCAAACTTGTCAAGACATCATTGCACCGGGAGGAAGAATTGCCAATGTCGGAGTCCATGGTAAGAAGGTGGATTTACAATTACAGGACTTGTGGATCAAGAACATTGGAATCACCACTGGTTTGGTGAGTGCTTATTCTACTCTGGATTTGTTACTGAAGGTTGCCAACAAGGAAATCGACTCCGGAGCCTTGGTTACTCACAGATTCAAGTTGGACGAGATCGAGAAGGCTTACGACATCTTTGCAGCTGCTGCAAAGAACAATGCGATTAAGACTTTTATTGAAGCTTAGTTTAGTTTTTATGTACAAGAGAGGCTGGGATTTCCAAGCCCTTTTCTTTTAATGAGTCCAACACTTTTGGTAAGAGAGCCCCTAAAGCAATGCCCTTTTCTTCGTGGTACTTGGCCAAATCCTTGACGATGACGTCGGCCAATTCACCTCTCCAGTTACGTCCGTTGTCAATGAATCTCAACAAGAAGAAGAAGGTGTAGAAATTTGGAGTCACAGACTTATCCAGTTTCAAGAGTTCGTAGTAATACAAGGCATCTTTCAAACTGTTACTTTGTAAGCAGCCGTTGATCATGGCATTGTAGTAAGGGACGTTTGGTTTTATTCCACGCAGAATGGATTCCAGGAACAACAGTTTGGCATTGGTCAAGTCTCCGTATCTTCCCTCGGCTTCGATGACACTGGTGTACAACATGAATGGGATAGGGATCTTGGATACCTTCATGTATTCCAACAACAATCTGACGGATTCAATAGATCCCTCTTTGGCTAAGCCGTTGACAATAGCACTCAAGGTGACTGGGTTCGAGAACTTGAAACCACTCACCTTCATATCGGCAATTGTCTCGGCCAAGATGGTATCCAACGATTGGCTGGAAGCTTCTTGGTTCTTAAGAATGACGTCAATGAGCATGGTATAGGTGGCAATATCAGGTTTGACGTTGAATTTGTGGATCAATTGAACAATTTCATCACATTTTGAATACATCTTACGTTTGTTGTAAGTGGCCAAGAAGGTATTAAGGGTCTTAATATCCGGGGTAAACTTGTCATTGTTGACGAAGGAGGTCAAAAACTTGGTGGCCTCACTCAACTTACCAGCTCTGATCAAACCAATCAAGTAAGAAGAGATGATGTCATCACTAAGTTTAAGACCTTTATGACCAGAAGTGGACAATTCTTGAATGATCTTGAAGGCCTTTTCAAAGTTGTCATTGGCCAAATATCCAGACACCAAATGAGATAAAGTGGTGGAGTTGATGGCGAAGTTTTGATCCATGTACAGGAAAGTGGTTTCCAATTTGGTCAAGTTCAGCGATTTCTCCTCAGATTCAGAGTTGGCCTTTACTTTGGAGAAACTGAACAACAACTCATTCCAAGAGTCGACATCCTTTGGAGTGCCAATATTCTCCACCATAAGATTCCAAATCAGTTGGGCTCTTGCTGGCTTCAAAGCGGCACTGAACATGTGCATCATATTTCTATACGTTTGTTCAGTAAGTGGAACACCAGACAGCTTCGAAGCGGAGATGATCTGGTTGTAACTCTTTTCAACTGCCGAGATTTGACGGTTAAGAGCAGCAGTATAACCTTGAGTAGTGAACTTGACGTCATTTGGATCCGTCGTAGCAGCAACGTGTTTCTTGTGGTATCTTTGGACATAGGTGAAGAGATCTTGACTTGGCTTGAAATTGTTCAAACAACTGGTCAAATCCATCGAGTCAAAACCCAACTTCTCCTGCTTCGTGACACTCTTATAGAAGTCCAACTGAGGTTCTTGTTTACCCAAGAAACACGAATAAAGGTACGAGATGTAGAAAGAGGCGTAGATCCGGTTCGGATACTTGTACGTCCAATAACCGGTCGAGTCTGGAAGAGACTTCTCGTACTCCACCAGTTCAACGTAGACGCTCATGGCATCTTCCACTTTCCCCTCGGCCAAGTAATCTGCCATGACACGAACAAAATGGGACACATTAGCAAGTCTCGTCTCCTTCAAGAGAGTCAAGAACTTGTAATTGGTCTGGGCTGCACTGGAAGTGGTCAGGTTTTCCTTCACTAAATAGTCCATGATCTTATGGAACCCCACGTAAGAGGATCTTGAAACAGCAACGGCATTGAAATCAGGAGCATTGAAATGACGTTCAAGAACAGTCTCCAACTTCCGTACGAACTCCTCGACTGGAACTTTCAGGGCCTTCTTGGAAGTGATGTAGTTAAGATACATGTGTAATGGCATCTGTCTACGTTGTTGGGGCTTCAGTTCTTCCAAATTGGACTCGATCTCCTTGATAAGGGGCTCGGCAACGGTCGAGTTGAACCGGACGAGGTCCAACCGACGACTGTTCCGGAGTGTTAAACGACTGAAGGAAAGCATACGGTGTGGTTGAAAAATTTGACTGGGCGTTTTTTTTTAACAGAGACCAGAGACCATCTATAGAGGCCCAATAGCAGTATATCACCAGGCCAAACTACACTTTCATAACTACACTAATTTACATTTCTCTACTCCATGCCTAGTCATCTAGACCTACAGTTCTTTCTTATCACTCGTTATCTATACACTCCTATCTTGTTAGTACTCCTTACTAAACTAAGTAACCTACGAATCAGGGCATTTGACAAAGTTTGGTCTCATGAACAGATATTATCGAAGAGCTGGGTTTATAAAATGTATGGAGTCCGTAGACTCGTATCATCATTGTAGGTTTTGTCGGTAAATACTTACTCTGTGTTGTACTGGTGATTTGAAAAATTTTCAAACAAGATTCCTCTTTATTTTTTTTCTTTAAATCCTTTCCATTTTGGCGGGGAGGTCCCCCAAGCGGTGATGGGCTCTATGATTTTTTTCCCTACCAACTTATATTACCAAGAAGAAGATCAGTTGTAAAGCGAAGGAGTAAAAGAAGATAGCCAATTCTTTTGTTCTGCTCTTTCCGCCGATATTACCGTTAGGGAATACCACTGATCTCATTGATCTGATTAAGAAGATGCCGAAGCTGATCAAGAAGTAGCAGAAGGTGGTGTAGTACAACCAGCCGCCTGAGATGGCGAATCTTACCAAGAGCAAGAGACTCATTGGCACGAATTTGTAACCTGCGTAACTTAAGATGTCGTAGTAACGGTAATCGTTGATGTTGAAGATGAAGAAACCCATCCAAAGTAAGAAGAAGTCCAAGATGTAGACGGCGATCTCCTTACTGAACAACAAAGATAACACCTGTGGATTGAACTCTCCGTGAATTCCCATGACAATGGAACTGATCAATATCACCGTGACAAATCCCATGAGGGGTAAGTACAAATCGGGACAATTGACGTCATCGATTGGGGGAGCATAGACAAGTTTGTCTGTGGCAGAATTCTGATGCTGGGAGATGGAACGTGACCATTTGTTGTTTTTGAAGGGAAACACCAAGAGCGAGAGCTTTTTGAAGACGTATTTGTTGTCCACTTTGAAATACAGTTTGAGATTCTCCTTGGGAATGTAATTGGACACGTTTTGTTGTGCCATATTGAGAGCGCCCTGGGTGAATTGTATACCCAAATTGGCCTGAGTCGAATTGAAGAGTTGTTGTCCATAGTATTGAGGCTCGGGTTGATGCATGTTAGGAGACGTCATAGCAGGTTGTTGTGTCGCATTAGGCGTGTTGGATCCACGACTATTGAGTACCGGATCGGAATTGGCATATGGATTGTACATGGTGTTAGACGCGATCAAGCAAAGTATTAAGTTGTCTTTATTGAGTTTTTTTTTTTTGTTCTTTGTAGAGAGAACAATTTAGGGGCTGTCTGGGATTCTTTTTCTTACCTTTTCAGTACAATTTCTCAAGCCATTTTATCTCGATAAGACTACAACGATGGTGGAGACAGAGTCATATTACACTCAATATTCCACCGATTTTATTGAATTTCAGTATACCAATCCCACTGCATATCATGCCGTTGCACAAATAGGAGAAATTCTTGTCTCCAAGGGTTTTAGTTATCTTCATGAGAAGCATTCTTGGAAAGGCTTGAGTCCCGGCTGCTACTATACGACGAGGTCTGGTTCTTCACTTGTGGCTTTTGTTATTGGGTCTGGGTGGAAACCGGAACGGGGAATTGGGTCCATTGGATGTCATATCGACTCTTTGGCTTGTAAGTTGAAGCCCTTCTCGAAGAAAGATAAAGTGGAGGGTTATGAGTTATTAGCCGTGGCTCCATATTCGGGAGCCTTGAGTGATAAGTGGCTAGAGAGGGATTTGGGATTGGGAGGAAGGGTACTTATCAAGAGAGACGGCACTCTTCAAGCCAAGTTGATCAATTCCACTCCACATCCGGTCGGTCGTGTCGAGGGGTTACCTCCTATCACGGAGACTCCACAAATGAATAAAGAGACTCAATTGGTACCGATAATCGGCTACGACACGAGTCCGCTTCCGGAACCCACTCCAGAGGAACTCAAATGTCCTCTCATCAATAGACATCCACTCAAGATTCTTAGATACGTGGCTGAACTTGCAGAATGTTCCGTCCTGGATTTGTACGAACTTGACTTGGATTTGTTCGACACTCACAAGGGAACGTTGGGAGGTCTCAACGACGACTTTTTGTTCGTGCCTCGAATGGACGACAAGATCTGTTCCTTTGCCCTGATCCACGGTCTTTTGGAGTCTCTTGAGTCCACTCCAGAGGAATGTTTCAATGTAGTGGCTCTCTTCGATAACGAAGAAATCGGTTCCTTGACAAGGCAAGGAGCCTGTGGTGGATTGTTACAAGCTCTGGTTGAGAGAGCAGCTTCTTCTTTGTTCCCTGATAATGATATCGGAGCTATGAGAAGAGTCATCTATGCTAATTCTCTCTTACTTTCGGCTGATGTCACTCATTTATTAGATCCTAATTTCGTTCCGGCTTACTTGAAAGACCATTCCCCAGTACCAAATACCGGACTTGGTTTAGGATTGGACCCCAATGGTAACGTTGCTACCGATCTGATTGGAACAGCTATTACCGAGGAAATAGCTCTTTTGAACGGAGACGTCATTCAATACTTCCAAATCAGAAACGATTCCCGGTCCGGAGGAACGATCGGCCCGGATTTGTCGTCGCTGACCGGAATGAGAACAATTGATATTGGAATATGTCAATTGGCCATGCATTCCATCAGGGCTACCACCGGAGTCAAGGATATTGGATTGGCCGTGCAATTCTTCAAACATTACTTCCAGGACTGGAGGAAGGTGTACGACCGCTTTGGCGACTTATGAGTCCTCAATGGTCATCAAAATGTTCCGGGCCGCCATCGGAACGACGATCCGAATGAACCGACCTTCTTCAAAGATCTTGTCAAAGATATCTTCCACGTCGACGTCATCTTTAGTAAGATACTTGTCATTGAAGTCGAGCACCTCCTCGGAGATAAACTCCAGAATAAGTTCATCGTCCGTCATCTCTAGCAGTTCGAATGTGTATTCCAAATTTTGTAAGATGGCGAATTTCTCGAAAGATCCTTTGTAATGATTCTTATTCTCCAGTAACTTCCGGTAGATGGGCGACTTGATGTCGTACAGTAATGGTTGAGTCAATGTGATTGGTTTGATGGATTTGGTGGTGTCCTTAGAGTTGATGAACCCATTCAAGAGCTCAATATCACGTCGATGACGTTCAATGATCAATATTTCAAGTAAACGATCTTGTAATTTGCTCGTGCTGGTAAGTTGATCTTCGGCTTTCACTAAGGAATCATCCTCCACTTCCAACCGGAACTCCTTGAGTTGATCCGCCATCTCGGCCCGAATATCATGAATCCCACGAAATACAAAGATATTGAAATCAAGTGGATAATCCGGAATCCGCGAAAGAAAGTCAATTGACTCAGTACTAAGCTTATCAAATGATGGTGTCATAGTTGATGGCAAGTGATTTATTAAAGAAAAAAAAAGAAGAGCAGAATATTAATTTAGAGTTACTGACTAAAGTTACACAAGCCCACCAAAAACTCTACACCGACCTTTACTGAGTCCACGAAAATCAAGTCTGGATAAAGAGGGCCGAATTTTTCGTCCAAGCCACTCAAACCTGCGCAACCTAACAAGACAATAGAGGCACCTTGAGCGACTAATTTATCTACTTTTTCTTGTAACTTCTTGAATTTGGCAGGGTCCTTTAATTCCAATACATTGACATTACTTGCCATAGTAGGAAGGGCAAATTTAGGAAGTTTTTCCTTATAATCGGCATCTTTGTCTTGGACTCTACCGTTGAAAAACTCGTACAAGGCAAGATCCAAGATTTTTTCCCATTCGTGATTGGACGTCAATATGGCAAATTTCTTATCTGGAGTATGTGTCAAGGCATACATCACCGAACTTTGGAAGATCCCCAAAATGGGTTTCTTGGTCAATTCTCTCAATTTGTAAATCAACGGATGATCGGAATAACAAGCAATCAAGAATCCGTCATATTGATCTATCTTCGGCGCCAACTCAGGATAACATGCTTCCGCTGATTGCCATGACGTCTCATGTCCATCGATCTCAGGTGGAGCAGAAGGCGGACCAGTGTAAAATTCGATCTTGTATCCAGGTACGGGTTTGATGAGCGGTTTCAACGCATCCGTCATCGACTTGGAAGAGTTGGGATTCACTATAAGAATACGTCTTTGGTACATGTTGTAATTCATCACTGACTTAATTGAAGATTGAAAGGAAAAAAAAAAAGTGTTATATAAATCCTTTCTTTGCTTCGGTATGGTATCACATCGACCAAAGGTCATAAGGAAGGTGCCATTGATCACCAAGATCAAGAATTATCCATATGATGTCATTCTTTCGCTCAATGAACGTGCACAACTCATAGATTGGGATCAACTTGCCTCAGATTACGCCCTTCATTTGAGTCTCATACTCAACACCACGTTGATCTTGACTCGTCTGTACATTGATCTGCAACCCAAAGTGCGGTATCGGACTCTCAAAATCAAACAATCCACCAGTCTGATCCTAACGACACTGAAAGTAGTGTACTATTGTCTCAATTTGTTCAGTTTGGTCAACTTCTGGCTTTGTATCACGAGCTTCAAAAATTACGATTTACTCTCAAGGAACATCAAAAACACCCTTCACACCCCATCTCTGTTTAAAGTGGAACTCGACAAACCACAAATAATCGATCCGGAAGGTCCTAATTGGGTCATTAGATTACTCAAACTACTTTACCATCGGCTGTTTCCGAAGACGGAGCAAAATACCGACACCTCCAAGAAACTCGTCTGGAGATTGGCCGTATGGCGTCCCTCGCAATTACAGCTCCACATCTTGAGTCTCTTCTCTCCCTTGAACGTTCTGTTGGTCTACTTATTGAGTCCAGTCACTGTGTCGTTGGTCTGTTTCTTGGTTGTCCTTTGTCTCTTCCAATATTACATCATCATGTTCAAATACGAGACTCGAGTCACCGACGAGTTCATCTTACAACAAAATTATTTGAGTGAATACGACTCCAAATTCGTCAACCCACGACTCAATATTCTGCATATGGATAAGTCCGTCGACACCTCCAGCGAGATGGTCAGGTCTTTCTATCCGAACAAACGAAGCAAACAATTCATTACTCATAATACATAGATTCAAACTGAGTGATAGATACAAACGTCTCCTCCCCCTCTTTCCTCACCAACACCCCGTCATCAAAATAAGACTCCTTCCATTCCAATATCTGCTCCCTCGAATACGGCCCATGAACTTGATCATCTCCCTCGTACTTGAACTCATAAGTCTCTTCTCTCTTCCTCTTTTCTCCTCTATTAATTTGCTTATAATCTTCCCCCGTCTCTTGCTTGTACAGTCTCATCAATTCCTCCCTCGTCTCTTCATAAACATCTGGTCGTCCTCTGCTCATCAACTGTGAACATAATGACGTAATTTGAACCACCATCTGCTTCTTCTCCTCACTCAATCCCTCCTTCTTCTTTCTTCTCTGATTCAAACTCAGTAACTTCTCCATTGGAGTCTCCACAGGCTCCAAAAACTCTATCAACTCCGCCAAAAGCTTCTCCACGGGCTCCACCACTGCCTTCTTCTGCTTGCTAAGCAACTTCTCCTGCGCCAACCGGGCCTTTTCTATCTCCTCCTTCTTCGAATGCAGTACATACCAATGGTCTTTATCTTGGTCGTCCGAGTCCGACTCGTTCCGGATATAATTGCCGTCTTCGTCGAACTGCCCCTCCGTCAACTCGTTCTTCAAATTGAACGCATCAAGTTTCGGCGCCACTTTCGGCACATCTCTTGGTCTCTCGTCTTCGGCATTGATATAATACTCCACATCAACCGCCCTGTCATCGACGTCTTCACCCTCACTCACCTCCAATTCCAGCTCCACCTCCTCCTCAAATTTCTTCATATCCATCAATTTCACCTCATCCTCCTTCTTCTCAGGCTCGGGCTTCTCCGTATCCGAGGCAAACATGTCCTCATCGTCGTCCTCCTCTTGTTTCTTATAATCGTCATCAGAAGAATCTTCATCGTAATTCAACTTGATCTCCAAATTGCGTCGCTTCTGTGTCTTGTCCTCTATATCATGCTCCAAGTATTGCTCCTCTTCGGTTATTTCCCTCCTTTCCCCGGCCTTCTTCAAAGTAAGGGGTTTGGTAGAATTGAACATCTCTTTATATAAGGAGAGAGATAATTAGAGAAGAAGAAAAATAAAAAAAAAAGCTTTCCCAACTTCTCATCTCATCTCATGTCGTTTGATTTGGATGATGTATTGGATCTTGAACAAGATTTCCATCAAGAAGGATACCAACTAGGGCTTCAAGAGGACACCACCAAAGAATTCATCGATGCAAAGGAATACGGCACACAAGTCTCCTTTCAGCGCTACTTAGTAATCGGATACTACAAAACAGTGCTCGAGAGCTGGTTACGTCAATTACGTCATCAAAACACCAACGCCAAACTCCAGAAAACCTTGGCAGACCTTCTAGAACAAATCAATGCTCTCAAATTTGATAACACCGAGGAAAACGGGATCTATTTCGACTCCTTACTAAAGAAATTGAAATACAAAATACGATTACTGAACGTGACAATGTCCAAAATCTCCGGTGACGTCATACTGGATATGAATGATATAATAAGAGAAGTGGGAGGTGATTTGGAAATAGAAAAAGATGAAGATCCTAATAATGGTGGGTGGTGATGACTCACCATACTTAAGGCCCGGTGAGGCTCAAGCGGACTTTTTTTTTTTTTTTCAACAGCCGAAATATTTCATCACCATTAGACAATAGAGATAGAGAGAAGAGATATGACACGTCCGAAGTTACTTTTGATACCACATGAGATAATTTTCCATTCCAAGAACAGTGAGAACATTCAGAAGAAGTTGACTGATCTCATTAACCGAGGATACGACAAGCCACGGTACAAGTACAATGTGATCACGACTTCTCGGATCAAATACTCCATTGGGTTGGATCTTGAGATAGCGGACAAATCCGACACGTTGATTGGTATTTGTGTGCATCATCAATCCAAGTGGGGTAAAGAAGACGGCATTATTTTTGGTGCCGAGGATATTGATACCGAATTGGTAAGTGATCCCGAGTTTGATATCACCGAAAGTATGAACGAGCAGATCATTGGTTCGGTCGGATTGAAGAGATTCGATGCCGAGTCCATGGAGATCACGGCATTGACTTCGTTTTACCCTAAATTGGGGGCGGTTTTAGTGGCACTTATTGAATCGTACATGTGTGAAAAGAAGATGGACAAAAAATTGTATGCCCATGTGATTATGGATCATGAATTGGTACCTTTCTACAACAAATTGGGATACCAAGTCTTGGAGACGCATTTGGTGGAAATTGACCCACTGACTGGCCACGTTGTCGGTAAGGGACTCGAAGATGGGATCCAACTGACAAGAAGTTTCAATTTGCTGTTGATGAATAAGACGCTTTACTGATTCTCAATTGGGCCAGACCTGGATTGAGTTGAAATACGACATTGCCAAATTAAGCTCCAAAAGTTAGTCCATCCTACGGAGGAATTTGATAGCTAACGTGTATCCCCAACGTTTAAGTAAAGTTAACCCCTGAAATGTTTCAAGTAGAAATGTAGAAGATGTGAATGATAGATTGGGGTTCATTGTAGTCTCAACTGAAAAATTAGTCAAGATGAACCCTTGCTAAGCGAGATGTAACGGTAATGTCATATGCAATATTCGGAAACTCGATTTCCCTTTTAGGCAATTGTTTGACATGCACCAACACTTAAGCTCATTTGACCGTAATTTTGGCCAGGGTACCACTGTGAAGACGCCTCATTAATCGACATCCGAACACAATTGGACCTAAAATAGACGTTCCGTTTCAAACTGAACCATGCAGGAAATTGCTGTCACTAAACCTGCGCTCGGTATTTAAAGCACCGTATTTTACCCCTTTTTTTCAACTGACTACATTCAAACAAAAAATGATACCACCAATCGCTCTTCTTTTATTCTTCGGAACCTTGCTTCCAAAGGTCTGTCTTGCTGCTTCCACTCAGAACTTGAATTTCGTCAAGTTCGATGTCGAACAGTCTCAATTGCCTGCTCTGGACCTCCAAAAGAGAGGTCTTGAGGAAATTTCTTTAGTTGATAACTATACCTATTACATGGCCAAGGTTGAAGTTGGTTCTGATGGTCAAGTTTGTGACTTATTGCTCGACACTGGTTCGTCCGATATGTACGTCATTGACGGAACTGTTTGCTCTTCTCTTACTTGTATTGCCGGTACTTTTGTCAAAACTTTGTCTGATACTTTTACCCTTATTGAAGAAATCTTCTCTGCTATCTACTTCTCTGGAAAAGTCATTGGTACTTGGGGTAAGGACTGTGTCACCGTCGGTGGCGCAACCATCTCCGACCTCCAATTCGCTATTGCCACCATCTTTCCGCACAAATTTGGTGTCTTCGGTTTGGGTATGTCTCCAGACGATATCTCCGCTGTCATCTCTTACCTGAATTTCCCAAAGAGATTAAAGTTGGCTGGTTTGATTAACAAGGCTTGTTTCTCCTTCTACGCTGGTTTGTACGGATCCAATGTCGGTCATATCTTATTTGGTGCCATTGATTTTGGAAAAATTGACGGTAACTTATTCAAGCTCCCGATGGTTAAGACCAACTCTGCTTGGAGCCACCCAAGAACTCCAACCGTTGAAGTCACTGGTTTGACTTTGAACTCCTCTTACTCTGGTGTTGAATCTTGTGACTTGGTTTCTGGTTCCTACAACTTCTTGATCGACACTGGTACTTCTGTCAGTGTCATTCCGAAGGCCGCCTTTACTACTTTGATTGACGCATTGAGCTGCACCAAGAAGGGTTCTTACTACTACGTTGACTGTTCTTACAAAACTGAGTACGATGTCTCCGTCTCTTTCGCCTTTGACGGTTGCTCTTTCGACGTCCCAATTAAGGACTTGATTTACGAAGAATCTTCCGGTGAATGTATTTTGGGGGTCGAATCCGGTTCCTCTGACTACATTTTCGGTGCCGATGCTATCAGATCCTGTTACTTGGTCTTTGACTACGATGACTACCTGATCTACAAGGGTGCCACTAAAACTGCTTCTCTCACTGAGGACATAACGGTTATCACCTCTACTGTCCCAACGTGTGCTAGCTAAAAACCTTTTCTTTTTTTTGTGAGCTCTTTATAACTTAACCGTTTTAACACTTCGCACATAAAATTTAGTAGATAGCACAGTTAATAAGAATAGCATCTAGTTACGCCTCTGCAGCGTCCTAGGTAGGGCCAAAAAAATTGGATTGTTCCATGAGCAATTTACCCAGTTTACACGATGCGACTGAAGGTAGACCAAAGCACAATAATCTTTCCAATGCATATTGCTGTTCTTAATTACAGGCATATAAAAGTGTTTCAGGTTTGGATAGTCCACTCAACGTCACGTTCAGCCTCAGCAGTATTTCGATTTGAGTGCACTCGCTTTGCGTTCTTTGATAGCAGCCCCCCTCGGTTCGAGTTGAAACAGAAAAAAAACTCGAAATGATCTCGGATCAAATATGAAGGGAAAAGAAAAGATTCGGGAAATGGAAATACATGTTGCTACGGTGCCCAATCTGTCAATAAGATATGTCTACGTAATATTGGTTAATTCGTAAAAAGATGGAGGAGACAAACGGTATTAAGTAAGCAAATAATAATACTTACTAAAGCCTTCAAATCACAAATATTTTTTTTTCTCTTCACCGCATAAGTTCCATGTGATAAATAAATTAACTGCATAATATTATTTGGCGGGATACGAGGATAAAATTCTTGACGGTATACAGGGCTCTCTATCGGGAGAAATGTTGTAATGTTGTGCTGATCTCCTCAAAAGCACCGTAGCTTGGACCTGATCCATTAAACCTTCTCATTAAAGCAGCTAACTCGGTTCTAGATCCCGCGTGGATTTGCGAAAAGTTAAAACTCTATTTCAATGTCACATAGCTCCCTCCATAAAGGCAGTAAAATGACATCATACAAGAAAAAACCTTGCTAGGTGCCCGGCCATTAGCCACCGTCATATACCGGGCTTAAATGCTTATGTAAGAGTCACAGATTTTTGACCAATTCATGTAAGATCAAAGGCATAATAAAATACTTACTGTCTAGACTCGAATCAGGAAAAAGAAATGTTAAAAAATTTTTATGCATTTCAAACGACACTTGCATGTAATATTTGTGTTGCTCTAATATAGATCTGGAAAGTGCTTTGCTCTATTGGTATCAAGAAGGACAAGAACAATATCAAAATACGATACAGTTGGTAACCTAATCCGACAATATTATTAAGTACTTGAGGTTGTATTATTATGGTAATAATATCTGTCAAACAAAGGTGCAAAGTGCGCTGGGCCATGATATTATGGAGAGAGATCTATAGAGTGCTCTGAGCCGGTAAACCGCAAAAGGGCTAAAACTGAGATATGGAGTATACCGGAAATGATGCACAAGCGCTAAATTAAAAAGAGGTCGCTGGTAAGGAGAAAATTCCAGTCGATCACTTAGAATTATCGGAAGATCAGAGAGTCAAAAGAAAAGATTGCAACTGGTCCTGCAAACCAAGAAACCTTATTTTGCAATCCTGGTATAGCCACAAATACGAAATTGCTTTTGCTCATTTCAAGTTTTCGAGATCAGACTAGTGGGAAGGCTGAAAGTCAGTTGAAACGTTCATGTTGGATGGTCTATTATGAGACATCGAACTTTTCAGAAGTTTCGAAAAACTTTAGCCAAGGCGTTTCAGTGAAAAAAAGAGAAAGGATCAGTGGATCGGAGTTTGAGCAAACATCTTCTATCAAGTCACGGATTCAGGAGTACAGGAGTGGAGTAGCAGTATAGCTTGCTGAGATCTAAGCTTAAAGTCAGGTACACTTTTTTTCTATGTTACAATTTAACTTTAAGGTTTTACTCTTGAAGCATAGCGGCTTAATTACTTGCATACGAGCTTTTCTTTTTCCTGCTTGCTCCTACATGCCAATATCTGAGATCCGGGGGAGGGATTTGCAACGATTTATTGTATAATAAAGTGGCAGGGAAGTGCATTGATGATGCCTCTTTGTGCAAATGAAACTCGAAAAGCAGCAATCAGGTGTCCAGACCTTTATGCTGCTACATTAATACCGAATATGTTGCCACGGTGATTTTACGGCTTACAGAAGTCAAGAAGCACGATTCACCTTTGGATTAGGTTTGGACAATAGATTTCATCAATGCATCATGCTCATGTAGAGGCACCTATGACAGAATCTCGGCGTTGGTTGCAATGGAGGCTGTCTTTGTACTATTTTGAAATCATATTTAAAGATAAGTAAATCGCCAGTAGATCTCCTATTTTGATTCATTATTAGATCATCGGCTAGCATTATACCCACAATGAAGTTTTCAACATACATCTCTGCTTCTATTTCTTTACTTGGTCTCGTTCAAGGTGCTGCCTTGGAGCCAAAGTTTGTCAAGTTCCCCCTCAAGCACCATAAAGGTTCTCGTCTTGTTAAAAGGGGTGATCTGGATCTGGATTTGATCGACAACTACAGTTATTACTTGACCACTATTAAGGTTGGTTCCGATTCCCAAAGTGCTGAGGTTCTTGTGGATACCGGATCAAATGCATTGTTCCTTATTGACAGTTCTGCATGCAGTGACTGCTTAGGAACTTTTGACACCTCGTCTTCTTCTTCCTATAGTGAAGTAAGTGACGACTTTTCTATTAGCTACGGTAGTGGAACTGCCGCTGGTGACTGGGCTAAGGATAAGGTTGTCATTGGTGGTGCTACTATCACCAACCAACAATTTGGTGTTGCTACTACTTACCCTGCTTCCTTCGGTGTCTTGGGTTTGACTGTCAGTCCGGATGACACTGACTCTAGTCCTTCTTATGAAAACGTTCCAAAGAGATTAAAGACCGACGGTACTATCTCTAGAATTGTCTACTCTATGTATGGAGGTGATTACGGAGACAACGAAGGTCATTTGTTATTTGGTGCTATTGACCACTCTAAGTACACTGGAACCATGTATTCTGTATCAATGGCTGATGACACTACTACTGTGAGTGTCGACCAAATCAACTTGGACTCTTCTTATTCTGGTGTTTCTGCTCAAACTTTGACTGATGACACCTTTGACTGTTTGATCGATATCGGTACCTCTACCTCCACTATTCCAACTTCTGCCTTTGACAGTCTTGTTAGTGCTCTTGATGCTTCCGAGAGTGATGGTACTTACACCATTGACTGTGGTTTGTTGGATGAAGGTATCTGGTTGAACTACAGTTTCTCTGGAGTTAGAATCAAGATCTCTTTAGCTCACATGGTTTTCCAAACCTCCGACACCAACTGTCAATTATCTGTTTCTGGTACTGACAGTAGTCCCTTGGTTCTTGGAGCCAACTCTTTGAGATCTATGTACACTGTCTTCGACTTGGAAGACAAGAAGATCGGTATGGCTCAAGCTAACTTGAGTCCAGGTTCCGAGGACATTGAGACCGTCACCTCTTCCATTTAAGTTACATTTTATAAGCTCTTCTTTAAATATACTAAAAGTTTTTCATTTATTGACGTCGATTACAAAGTAGTGACATCCTAAGAACATCATGATATCTTCTCTGGTCTCGTCGGCAAAAGCAGAAGCGTCGAATGAGACGATCATTTCTTCAAGCTTAGACTTCACGGCCAGCTTGTCCTCGTCGGACAATTCCGTAATATACGATCTAGATTCCCAGTATGGCCAGACCATATCGGCCTTCAATTTAGGATACTTGAAGGTGTAACCTTCCTGAATAGTAGAGTTCTTGAAGATGGATTGGTTTCTGAAGGCATTTCTCCACTTTCCTTGGTAATATTGTGGGATGTGTTGACTGTATTGGTACATGTAATTGGAGATCATATCCCATCTTGTCTGGGCAGCGAGAAGTTCGATCAATCTTCTGACTCTTCTCTCAGGAGCCAAAGATCCCTTGTCAATTTCCTTAGTGATGACTTCTCCCAAGAGATAATCCTCGACAACGGCCTTGAAATTTGGATCGTCCAAGAGGAATTTGATATTGTTATCGCCTTCATTTTGAAGCATATGAGCCCTACTGGAGGTATCGAAATTCCAGATCAATCCCAACTTCCCATGTGGCTTAAGGACCCTGGCGACTTCTTTCAATGATTCTTGATCTGCAAACCAATGAAATGCCTGAGCAATGATCACCGCGTCCATAGAATTGTCAGCTACTGGAAGATTATAACTACCTCCATTCACACACTTAATACCGGGGAAGTTCTTCTTGAAAGAAGTGATCATCCCTTCCGATGGTTCCACGGCAAGCAAATTATCGGACCAGCCGTGATTGACAAGATGATGAGTGAACTTTCCAGTACCACTGGCAAGTTCAAGTACCGATTTTTCAGGGCCAGTTAAGCCGAGATCCTTGAGGAAATAGTTGACGAAGGCAGCATCGTAAGAAGGACGCACTTTGTCATAAAGGTCATGATTGGCATTGAATGAGTTGAGTGAGACGGAATGTACTTGTGGTTTGCTTGAATATGAACGACTGGCAAGTCGTAAACCTACTCTACTGTGACGTAACATGGTTGCCAACGGTATCAAATTGGGGGTTGTCAAAGGTATTTTTTTTCCTCTCGGATCCTTTAATTTAAAGGGACTCCGTGGACAGTCATGTGATGGAAGGAGCGAACCACTTACGTGGACAGTGAGGGGTATTCTGGGGAGATTTGTAATGGGGTGGTGGCTATTAGTTGGGCATTCGTGACTGAAGGTGGTATTTGGGATGGTAAGATTTATATTTTATATATCACTGAGTAGGGAGATAAGGGGAAGAAGAGGGATAGTAATAGTGGAGGCAGTAGATAGTGGGATGGTAGTGCAAGTATCAGGGGATGGATAAAGTTACTGTTTCTGTGTGAGTTACGAAATGAAGTCAGGGTTTTTGGGGTCACCGCCAAGGCTTAGATCAAGCAAAGCTATTAAGTGTTTAAGTTCCTTAGTAAATTACCTAATAAGGTACTTAGTAAATCTCCTAGTAATTTTCCCTAGTAATTTACCTAGTAATTTTCCCTAGTAATTTACCTAGTAACTTTCCCTACCTTCCAACACTAACTTCCTTTTTTCCTACATCCTAACAAAATTACTTACATTTTTCTCTATCTAACAACACACCATGGACTCAATTATCACGTCATTCATCAAAGACGCCCCCGCGGGTGAGGTCGGAATCATTTCCAATGACATCAAATCCATTTTGGAAGACCCCTCCAAGAACTTATCTTCTAGTTACGACCTGTTAATTGATGAATCTCCCCAACTTGTCAAGTTAAACGGCGGTTATACTGTAATATCGCAATACAATAGAATCGGGTCCAAATTCCAGGATTTCATCACGGGAAAGAAGTTCAATGTCGATTTTGATTCGTTTACTCTGGTAGATATCGAATCAATCTCTGAATCTCTCCCTTCCGATCTGCAAACGATCTCAAACAACTTATCCTCCTACACCGAAGACCATTTCCCATCAAATTACCATTACACTGTCATTCCAAAATCGGAGGATGAATACGTGATCATCATCATCGATGAGAAATTGAACTCGAAGAATTATTACAACGGTAAATGGACCTCTATATATACTTATGATCTGAAAGGACAAACCTTAAAAGGTGATGTCATCATCAAGATCCACTATTTTGAAGAGGGAAATGTTAGATTGAGCACGTCCAAACAAGTATCTGAATCGGGAATTGCCACATCCAAAGTCATCAATACCATCAGTCAATTAGAAGACCAATTCGAAAAGGAATTGTTGATGAACGTGTCCAAATTGAACGACCAATATTTCAAGACCTTGAGAAGACAATTACCTATAAATAGATCCAAGGTGCAATGGGGTAAATCGATTCTGAACTATAAATTGGGTCAAGACGTTGCCGGAGGCAGAGATTAACCGAGCTTAAATATCGTATAGATAGCAAAGAACGCCACTACTCCAATGATCACCATTCTGGTCATACTTGTATTTTGATTCATCATCCGGGTCAATCTTTGAGAAGAGTTCTTTACTCCGGCAAACAAATTGGACATGGTCTCGCTCATGCTGTCAATGTTGAAGGAGTCTTGTACGGCTTGTTCCTGGATGTCCTGTGTTATCTTCTTGAAGGTGGACAATTTAGAGGCCAACAGGTCAAATCTCTCATCGTTCTATGAATAAAGAATTAGTACTATCCTCACGATCACTCTACATACTTCCCTACTTACCTCTCCTTCCCTTTGGGCATACGTATTGGACATCTTGCTTATATCACAATACTATTTTATGTGATGTTATTTATTTTTTTGTTACGAAATGGAGGAATTACGCAATTAGGAAGTCAAGATGGATGGATAGGGGTCAGGAAATAGCTACGTCAACACCGTTACACCATCTACAATTACAATCTAAGACGGTCAGCTGTTATTCAGTCATCGCTAAGTCTCACTAAGTCTTACTAAGCATCACTCCTATCCACTTTGTTAGTAACCTTACATCAACACACCACACTTCTACTCAGTCAATTAATATCTGATCGCATGTTCCGAATCTTTGTTTGGTATAGCAACTAGGCGACGTCACCCAAAGTCCGTTCTCAACCGCAAATTAGAGTCATCACAGAAGTGTAACTAATGTCACTTACCACTTGTTAAAAGTGTTAGTGTTAACTCAGATAATTGTTCAGCCATTTTTTTTCTGGAGTAAAGAAAAGTCACGTGAGTAACCCTAGGTTTATATTTTTCGATATAGTGAGCATCTTAACATCACCTTCCAATTTTTTTTTTTTTTCAAAATTTTCAGTAGAAAAAAAAACTTCATTTTATTGCAAATTTCTATCTGACAACATCAATAGAATAACACATAAGAATGTCATCAGTCAAAGCATCTAACTGGAGATTGGTCGAAGTTGGCCGTGTTGTATTAGTTAACGGTAAGCAATTAGCTGTTATCGTTGAAATCATTGATCAAAAGAGAGTAAGTAACTTGAAGAACATGATGGTTAATCAGCGAGGTTGGATTTGACGAAGGAGTATCACTGTAAAATACCAAAGAAATGAAATGGAGAACATCACGAGTGAAATGCCATATCAAAGTCTGCACATTTTAAAGAACGAACCAAGTCATAATACAATCTTAATGAGAAAACCATTCACTATATGAGAGAAGAATAACATACTAACTAATTAATAGGTTTTGATTGATGGTCCAGCTGCTGGTGTCGCCAGACAAGTTGCTTCCTTGGGAAGAGTTGTCTTGACTCCATTCGTCGTTGAGAAGTTGCCAAGAGGATCCAGAACCGGTACCGTTGCTAAGAAGTTTGCTGCCTCCGGTGTCCAAGACAAGTGGGAAGCTTCCTCATGGGCTAAGAAGATCGCACAAAAGGAGAAGAGAGCTTCTTTGACAGATTTCGAGAGATTCCAAGTTTTGGTCTTGAAGAAACAAAGAAGATTTGCTGTTAAGAAGGCTGCTGCTAAGGCTTAAGTAAAACACTTAATAAAATATGAATTGGTGTATTTAGAACGTAGGACTCTTTTTAACTATACATTAAACCCAGGACGAGACTTTCCAGTTCTTCTTTACTGAGTTGATGACCCTTTTGTTCATTGGCTTCTACTATTTCCATGAACTCCAGTTGTTGTTTTGCATTCAATTTGTAGAAATTAATGGGTAAACTTTTCAATCCCCCCGAGCTTTTCAACTCCAGTTCAAAGTTTGGTTTCATGACGAAGAACAAGACAATAGTGTCTTCCAGTCTCAACTGTTGCCAAAAATCCTGATATTTGAAGGTGTTGAATAATGTGCTGAGATCCTGATTAGGAAGGTGGTACAGTTTAGCTGACTCAATAAAGGTCTTTGTAAAAGTGAACAAGTAACAATCCTTGACGAAAGAGGGTCTTCCTCCAATGACACCGATCTTATTTCTTTCACTGAAGTAATTAAACAACCGTTGGAACTCTTCAGCGTTGTCTTTGGCAGTCAACTGGCACATGTTCAAGTAACGAGACTTGAGGATCTTCAAAAGATAAGGCACCAGTTTGTCTGCACCCAATCTACCTTCCACGTCGAGCCGAGTCTTGTTCTTGAACTTCTCCATGACCGTTGTCATGGCAGTATCCTCCTCACCAAGATCCCGGGCATTCGTCGTGGAAAGGAAGGAAAGAGTTGATTCAAAAGAACATACACCAGGGAAACTGATCTCCCCGGTCCAAGTGAATTTACTAGGTTGTTCTACAGAAACGGATTTTTGTCTGTCATTCAAAATATCGTCCAAGTCATCATCGTCGTCTAATGCAGGTGCAGGATTGTACTCTTCTGCACTTTGTTGGTCATTTCTTTCGTCGTCATCGTCGTCAACGGGCATGTTCCATGGTGCGGCAGTGGAAGCGACAGGAGCAACAACAGCAGGTGCAGATTCTTCTACATCCGTTGGTTGAGTAGAATCTGAGTCTACTTCTTCACTTCTTCTTCGTACCAAAGCCGGTCCACCACTTACATCTTCCACTTGTTCTTCTTCTTCCATTAATTCGTCACCTTTATGAGTCTTTCTAAAAGTTGGCTTTGGCATTGGTTTCAAGACCGAGTCTTGGATCAGTTGTTGCATCACCTCCTTGGAAAGTTTTTGCAAGTCGGGGTTGAGTAATTGTTGTGGCGTCATCAACAGTAATTCATCCATTGTTAATTGACCGTCACAGATTTGTTTGTACAACACGTTCTTCGAATCCTTCAAATTGGAGTACAAAGATCTCGACTTCTCCGAATATTTATGTCCTGGTGGTAAAGAAGATCTTGGAGAATTGGTCAGGTAATGTGAATAAATCAGTTGCTCTAATTCCATGGAATGGGTCATGGCTAATTTTTGTATCTCCTCTTCGGTAATACCTTCCTTCAATTTGGGTAACAACCCCAAAAACAACTTGTAAAATGCATTGGCCAGAGACATTCTGATCTTATTAAATGATAATCTACTATCAATGGTCAGTGGCTTTGGCTTTTGATGTTCCTTCTTCGGCGATTTCACCTTCAATTGGGGATACCTTTCAGGAGCACAGACATTACATTTGTAATCTTCTGGGATCTTACTCTCGTCTTGATGACCCAATAAACACTTAGCATGTTGCCACGTCTGACATTGGGAACATTCAACCATCAATCCCAACTTGTCGGTGTCTTCGTCATAATTCTCATCTGTCGTACCACATACTAAACATCTGACTGTTTCCTCAAGATTCTCGTCGTTGCGGTTATCTTCCCCGCCCGATTCAACGAAATCATTATCAGATTGATCTTCATCGGCAACTTCCTCCTCTTCCTCCTCTTCATCTTCCGAGGTGACCTCGATTCTCACCCTCTTCTTCGGCGGCTCTTTGGTCTCGCCCGATCCATCGCTCTTCCCCATCTTCGGCCTCACATTACGCCTCTTCTTATTCAATTCATCCATCACTACTTCCTCATCATAAAGAATCTTACTATTCTTCCCCTTAGTGGCTCGAGAACTCCGTCTAATCTCGGTGGTCATCACTGTATAGAGTTGAGGTAGCGTAGTTGGTTTTTTTTTCTAAGAAAAAGTGCTCTGTTTTCTGTGGTTTTACAGTATTTTGCTAGTTATTCAGTTCCCATACTTAAGTTCCCATACTTAATTTCCATACTTAATTTTCCTACTTTTTTCTCACTCATTTTCCCTTCTTGATTTTCCTACGTCTCCCGCTTACTTTCCCTCCTTCGGAACTATACTCGGCTCCATCGGCTCTAAAAAGAAACGAGAAAAAAATTTCAATGACATCTCATTTAAGAGCACCGATCGGGCCATCCCTGAATTCACTTCCTAAACCCTGCTTATATCATTGGATATCAGATCAGAAGATCCTTAATAACCAGAGACTTTTTACACTTGTCCACGTTTTCAATTTTCATCAGCCCAATTCCCCTGTCACTAAAAGTCGTGTATCGGAATCAAAGAACTTTACTTAGGTCGAGATACATCAGCAGAACATAACAAACACGAGTCGGGTTGCTACAAAAACGAAGTTAAGTACAATTACGACTACAACTACAACTACAACTACAACTGAAACCACAGCTAAAGCTACAAGTACACCTGATATACACACAGCTTTATCTTATCACTACCTTCCAACCAGCCACATTCACAAGCCACAATAGAAAGAGAGTGCTAATAAATTTTCTTTTTCTTTAATTTGGGTGGCTATAAAAAAAAAAATAAGAGGGATTAATTTTTTTACTAATAACATCATATTTGCTTGAATTGACGATGGCGTTACCTAGACTGCTAGAGGTACCTTGGAATTTTTACAAGCAATATTTTCTCAGTGAGAAGCAGACGAATCAGTTTGATTTGGATTGGCGGTTGAATCCGATCCATACCTACAACAAAGTATCGCGCCATCAATTTACCACATTTGAGATCCTTCATTATGGGTTCCTCACTTTGGTGAATTGTTTTGTCTTTGTGATCCTTCCGATGCACTTCCTTTTCAAGTTGGCACTTTTCTTGGTATTTATGACAATATTTTCGGTCCCGCTCACCTCCCAGTTCTTCTTCAACGCATTACCAATTCTCACCTGGGTCTTCCTTTTCTTCTCTTCCTCCAAGATCCCGGGTTCATGGAAACCTCCAATCACAGTCCAAGTTCTTCCTGCAACGGAAACCATTTTCTACGGTGATAATCTTTCCAACATTCTCGCCGCCTCGCCAAATTCTCTTCTTGATCTTTTGGCTTGGTTACCTTATGGAATCATCCATTTTAGTTTCCCCTTCGTCCTTGCAGCTTTGATCTGGTTCTTCGGTCCTCCAACGGGTTTAAGATCTTATGCTATGCTGTTCGGTTACATGAACTTGATTGGTGTCATCATTCAAAATCTCTTCCCAAGTGCTCCTCCATGGTACAAATTGATCCATGGTTTGAACCCAGCCGATTACTCAATGCAAGGTTCTCCAGGTGGGTTGGGAAGAATCGATGTCTTGTTCGGATTTGATATGTACACCACCACCTTCCAAAACTCTCCTTTGGTCTTTGGAGCCTTTCCTTCTTTACACAGTGGATCTGCCACTATGGAACTGTTATTCGTGTCCTGGTTATTTCCTAAACTGACCGTGGTTCTGTGGTGTTACGTTGCCTGGTTATGGTGGTGTACCATGTACTTGACCCACCATTACTTTGTCGACTTGATTGCAGGATCCTGTCTTTCAGTGGTTGTGTTTTTGATGGTGAGATACACTATCTTACCAATCAGAGACCCACTCAAATTCTGTCGGTTTAGTTACACCAAGCTCGACTTTTTGACGTTCGCCGACGTCGAAAACTACTCGTATTCCCACATCGATGACGAAGAGGAACTGATCGAATTAGGTACCAACAACCAACAATCAAAGGACAACAATGCCGTCAGATCCAGAAACGGATCGCCAAACTCCGCTCCAGTTACTAACTTGAGCACTTCCAGCAACAACAATAACAACACTAATAATACGATAGAAGACGAGACCAGATCTTCGAACTCGTCATTGTTCGAGGTGGATGTTAATTTGAACTCTTCCACTACTTCCTTGAGTAGTGTGGCAGGTTCAAGCATGAATAAGCATTAGAATAGAAATTAATGATTAATATAATGAGCTATGTTATTTATAGTATCTGTAGAGTAAGTGATGCTCTGGAAGGAGGTTGTCGATGGTGACACTTACAGTCTCTCCTGGGATCAAGTCGAGACCGTTGTCGGAGTAATTGAGAGCCTTCTGAGGGCAATACAAGTACAAACCCTTGACTGGTTTGGAAGACTTGACGGTGACGGTGGTTCCTTGTATGGAGATATCGATGTGAGGGGTCTCGAATTTGAGGAACTTGACGGGTTGAGGCCAATCGATGAACCGGTAGAGGAGGTTGTTGTTCAGGTCTGTGAGTTGGAAGTGGACTAAAGCGGTTTTGGATGAGACGAGGAGATCGTTGGAGATGTGAGTGGAGAGATTTGGTTGGGCAGAGACGGGGATCTTTTGGGAGGTGATGACAGAGCCAGAGAGTTCCATACAGGTGACTTGTAAGGTGCAATTGGAGAGAGTGGAGGAGGATAAGTTGGCTATCCAGATTTTGAAGCGATAGGAGAAGTCGGAATATTGATGATCTTCATCGTTGAGATCCTTTTGCCAGACATGTGAGCCCGTGGGGTCGTACTTGAGTCTTTGACAACCAACAGAGATTGGAGAGTTTTCTCTCTTCAAGGCGTAATACAGTAATTTGGGAATCTTATTGAAGTCCAGAATCAGCCAAGAATTGACAGGCCAACAGTCATTGATTTGCCAGACGATATAACCGGACTGTTCTCTGAGTTTAGACCAATTACGTTTCCATAATCTGACCAGAGAAGTTAGACAATCACTTTGCATGACTTGGGTTAAATAACACCAGTACTCCAAGGAAGTGTCGGAGACTCTGAAGTTTTCACTGATATACTTAGCTACTCTGGTCTCTGCCCCGGAAGCCTTGTTATGGAAACAGACCGTTTCACTTTGAGGGTAGAGTTCGGTGGGGTCTGAAATGACTGGTTTCAAGGTATGGTGATAATCAGCAAAGGAGAGCATTCCAAATTCACTAACAAATCTGCCTTCCAATCTGTCCCAATCTTGGTAACGTTCTTGGGTACCGTGCCAAACGTTCCATTGGTGAAGGTCACCAACTTTCGGATCCAGAGATTCGGATCCTCCATAGGGAGATCCGAAATGGTAAGGAACGGAATCGTGACAATATTGAGACATCCAGTCAGGAAGATGCTTCTCGTAGATCGTCCTAGCTGGGAAGGAGGTTTCGTTCATCTCGTCGGTGAAATCCAACTTCAATCCCATTTGTTCCTGGACTTGGTAATCTTCGTTATTACCGGCCCAAATACTGATACAACAATAATTTCTCAATCTTTGTAATTGTGACTTGACTTCTTTATGGACATTGGCCACAAAAGATTCATCTCCGGGATATTGACCACAGGCAAACATGAAGTCATGCCAGACCATCAAGCCAAGACGATCACATTCTTGGTAAAAGATGTCTGGTTCGTAATAACCACCTCCCCAAATGCGCACCATATTGAAGTGACCCTTTTGGACCAACAGTAACCAGTCTTTGTAATCTTGGTCACTCACTTTGGTAGGGAAGGAATGGGCTGGAATCCAGTTGACTCCAGAACAATAGACAGGAACGTCATTGACTTTGAAGTGGAATGTGGATCCGTCTTCGAGTTTGGACTGGTCTAATTCTATCTTACGAATTCCAAAGTTGTGGGAAAGTAAAGACTGATCACCTGACTTGATGGAGAGATGGTACAAAGGCTGTGGCCCATAATTGAGGGGGAACCACAATTGGGGATCCTCCACAGAGACAACCAAGTCCTCTTTCAAAGGTAATTGAAGTGACTCGGAGTGAATTGCTTGACCTTCTGGAGAGGTAATTACAACCTCGACTGGACCTTCACCGGTGGAAGTAAGAGACAATTTGAGATCAACTTCGTCCTTCAGTGGGAACTCTGATCTGACAAAGAAGTTGGTGATATCAACAGGATCAACAGAAATCAAGTGAATTTCCTTATAAGGACCACATGTCATCAAGACCGGGCCCCAATCCCAACCGTAATGATACTGAGCTTTACGAATATAATTCCGATTACCTTCTCCGTTGAATCCCTTTGGGATGTAACCCCCGTAAGATTCTTTGGAGATTCTTCTAGCCTCCAATAAAGCACTCTTGAAGCGGAGTTCAAGTGTATTGACTCCAACCTTCAACAATTGACCAACCGAAACATCCTTCGACTCGAACATGTTATCAAAGGTCAGTAAAGAAGCCCCGTTCAAGACCAGCTCAGCGAAGGTATCCAAACCTTCAAACCTCATAAATTTGATCAATTCCTTCTCGTCTTCAGAATTGATCTCGAATTCCGCCTTGTAATCCCAATCCTTCTCCCCCACCCATTGGACTTCCTTCTCATTCTGATCCAAGAAGGGATCAGGAATAAGGCCATGTTCCATGAGATCGGAGAAGATTTCAGTGGTGGTTTGAGTCAGATCTTTGGTGGGGATCCAGTCCTCCAGATCCAGTCCCTTGAATTGCCAGTTTTTAAGCGTACTATGAATGGTCATGTGTTGTTGTGTAAGTATAAATTACCCCAGATTTCGGGGAAAAAATCTGGGGGACTCCTCTTATTTAAAGATCTACAGACACGGGTGGAAGAGAAGGAGCAGATCGGTGATCACTCTGATCGAATGGGAAATAATCATCTTTCCTAATCCTTCCTCATCTTCCCATCACCCTTTTCAACTACCTTTTAATTCCTCCCTCTGTCCCCTCCCCTCCTTCTCACCTTACCCTCCCTTCCTACTTCCCCCTTCCTACTTCTTTTGCCCTTCTCACACTACCTTCTTACTATAGAAAGAAAAATTTTCCACACATTTTTCTTCTCTCATAATAACCACCATACTATCAAAGTAAGTACAACTCTACCCTTGTTTATGATGATAAACCATTTCTCAGCTCACTCAGAATACTCGTTATGATGCTGATAATAAATTCCTATCCAACATTCATCAAACATCTGATCAACAAGGACCCTTTCAGGAGATCACAATACTAATAGTTTAGCTAGTACTGCGTACCGACCCGCTGGCGGTGTCTAAGTAGATAAGAAGTTACTATAATGATAATGTAGATTGTAGTATGTAAGGACAGGAAGCAGATTAGTGCTACACTCTGTGGCTCTGTAGTAGCTCTATAGTACTTATCTCTATCACAGCTCTTCCCTCGCTTTCTTTCCTATTTTTTTCTATGGTTTGTTTTCCTCTTAACACAGTGTATAACAACAGCATGATCTCTCCCCATCAATTGCAGGACCAGATCCACCAATCGATACGACCTCGATTGGAAGAACTTCAGGAGTTCATCAGCAATGACAATATCAAACAATTTGTGATAGACTCTCCCGCGGAGCACCGCCAAAGTCCACTTGATCTCCAACTGGTGTCTCGGCGCGATGACGAGATTGCCACGCAAATCGAGCTCTGTAACCGTCTTTGGGTCTTACGTGGGTTCATCGACCAAATAGCGCTGGACTTGGAGATGAACGAATTGGAATCTGTCTTGTTCAGCTTGGCCAAACTCCAACTGAAATTGGCGGAATTCGAGAAATTCGCTAGTGAAGGTATCATCTTAGACAAGATCAAATTACAACTCGTCGAGTTCGAGTCGAGTCTAGACCTGTGTATCGACAGTTTGGTGGATGGTCAATTCTGGGTCTTCACTTCAAATGACGTCACCTTCCACTCGCAAGTCCTGGTTAATGATTACAGTGAATTGGAGTACGAAGAGCTCTATCAGGTGCTTGACGCTCATAATAACAGAACGAAGAGTGTGCTAAGTAAGAAATTGGTGGGATATATGAATATGAATGAGAAGGTGGATCAGATGTTGTTACAACCTTTCCTCAAAGGAGAATTTGGGTTTCAATTGGAGCTCAATGACAACTCGGCTAAACTTACCAAAACCTCCTTTGATGACTCGATTCTTATGTTTATCGAGTCGATGATCAACTACGTCACTTTCATCAACTTCATCCCACTCAACAAATCCCTCCAGGCTTACAGTTTGAAGCCGATTTTGCATTCTTTAGAAAAGACACTTTTGGAACGGCATATCGAGTCCCTTATACGAGACGAGCAGTTGAAGACGAAACTGTTGGAGCTTCTGGAACGTCTTGATCCATGTTTCATGTCGAAAGACGAGAACGTGGTGTGGAAGTGGATAGACGATTCGATCAATTACTGGATCGATAAGAAGTTGAATAATACTCTTGAACAGATGCGGAAGTTGAAACAGGAACTTGCAGAGAACGAGACAATTTTCCAAGAGCTTGAACAGGCCCTGGACCTGCCTGAAGTTGACTCGGACGGTTGGGATCAAGACGAAGATGATTGGGATGCTTGGGACGATACAGAGAAGAAACCTGATGTCACTGAAAAGCATCTCATTACCAAGATTCCGTCCTTGGTGAACGACCAAATTGTGCAGCCGTTCCTTTCCCTTTCGAGTCAGATCCGTGATCTCAATATCGGGGGTTTGCTCGTGTTGAGACTCAAGGATTTACTTACACTGGTGTTCATTGTGTTATCTGATCTCTATCAGAGCAAGAAATTACCGGGGCTCTTCTACAACGATTTCCGGCTGATTTTGGGATATGTTGAGATGAGTGAGATCACGGACAGTTTGGAGGGGCAATTGAACGAATTCATCGAGCTCATGATGAACGAATGGAAGTTCCGGTTCATGAAGATCTGGATGAATACTATAGGGGATCTCGAGGAGGTTGAGGAGAGCGACGACGACGAAATTTTCCTCATTGAGTTCAACGAGTACATCAACCAGTTCAACGAGGTGATGTCATTGAATTATGAAAGTAACAGCAAGATTTTCGATCTCTTGGTGGTGTCCAATTACACCTTTATGATTCAATTCCTTATTAAGAAGATCTATGGAATGACGGTGATATCCGAGGTTGGGTCGGTCAAAATCTCAAAGTTACAGAAGCTGATGATCAAGATGATGGCCAAGATCAAGTATGTGGAGTTGAATCAGTTGAAAAACTTCCACAAGTTCGAACTGATCTCCGATTTGTTGAACTACAATTTAAGAGAGATAGAGGCTCACTTCAATGATGGAGATTACTACGACTTCTCAGTGGAGGAATTGATCAAGTTGGTGCAATTGTTGTTTGTGGATAGTGAGAAGAGACTGGACTTGATAGGTTATATAGTGGATGTAAGGTCACTGGACTGAAGTGAAGTTGACTGAAGTGAAGTTGACTGTCTCTTTTAAGTGTAGTTCTATTTTTACTTTTTCTTAGTGACCCTAAGAGGCAGAGCTAATTAAAGATTTTCATTCACTACCATTTTTTCTTGATACATTGAGGTGGAATATGAGTACGACGAGTCGAAGGCATGACGATGGAATGTCAAGTGAAGATGTCAGTAGATATCTTACTGACAATCTTCGCACGGAAGTTGCAATTTCGGACGACAATTTGCCGTTGCAGGGGCTTGAATCAGGGGAATCTTGCAATTGGACTAGTCCAATGATGGAGACTGTGAGTGAGAATTGGCTGCAATTGACAACGTCAGAGAGGTCGTGTGATTGGTATGTTCAATGGGGATCCGATTTGGAAGAGTTACTGAAGAAATCTGACGTCATCGGGATGAGTGTTATTTTGACACAAAACGGTGAGATCGATTTGACGCTGTTCAAGCAATTGAGGTATGTGGTGATAATTGGGGCAATTGACGGGTTGCACGTGACGGTGAAGGTGTCGGGATTGCAATTGGAGTATTTCTCCGTCAGATTTGTTGATGTTGACGTCATAGATCTGAGGGGTAGTGAAGTACAGAAGTTGGTAATCGAGGGTTGTTATTGGGAGGGAGAGTATCCGAGAGTGACGGAGATGGAGATCCGTCATTGTAAGAAATTTGATTTGGGAAGTTTGAATGGTGTTCAGAGTCTTGTTCTGATTTCCCTGGACGATGTCGGGGCGTTAAGAGTGCCTAATTGGGACAAGTTGGTGTTTCTTAAGAAGCTCTCTTTGAGGAATAATCATATAGAAAGGATAGAAAATTTAGCCGGGTTGAGACTGGTGGAGGAGGTGGATTTGGTTGGTAATCCCATAGAGAAGATGGAGAATTTGAACCAATCACCACAGATCTTGGATTTGAAGTTGAGTCTTGCCGAGACGGCCATTGGACGGATCCAGAACCTCGAACACTTGCCCAAGTTAAGACGGCTTTACTTAGACGTGAGAAATGTCCACGATATAGAAAATTTGTCCCAATTGGGACATTTGGAAGATTTGACCCTCTTGACGGGGGATTTACAAAGTATCGACGAGAGTTTCCAATACTTGATCAGAGATAACTCGTTGAATAATCTTTACATAAAAGGAGGAGACGTGACATTTGAGAGAAGAAACTTCAATAATTGGGCTTGGCATGAAAAGGTCAAATTATGGCATGAATTGAGATCGTTAATTATGGGGATGTAATGAAATAATAGAGTGACAACAACAGACACTGACTGCCACTTGCAGTCACTGTGGAGTGTAGTGTAAATCACAGCAAAATTAACGCACCAATATAAAAAAAAAATAGCAGATAAATCTGTCTCTTCTTCCTTAGTAATACACAATGACTGATCACAAGTATCATTACGACGTTACGATGTCATGTTCGGGTAAGTGAAAAGATAAGAGAGTTAGCTATTGAATATCATACTGACTATTATAGGCTGCTCCAACGCCGTCAACAGAGTCCTCACTAAGTTAAGTGGAGTCAAGAACATCGATATCTCCTTGGAGAAACAAACCGTCGATGTCACCACTGAATCGTCGTTGGACTACGAGACCGTTTTACTGACCATTGCCAAGACGGGGAAGAAGGTTAACGGAGGTAGTGTAGTTGCTTAAGTATATACAAGATTTATCTTCTTTCGGCGAAAGTGACTCCGGTATCGGATTCCACACCCAATTGCTTTTTATAGTCTCTAATGGTTTCCAATCTTTTCAATTTTCCGGCCTCACCCAGTTTACTCAACACTCCTGTGATCAAGTTGGTGGCTCTCAAACTATCATCGTTACATGGAATAGCATACGTCAACAAACTTGGTTCACTGTCGGTATCTACCAATCCAATCGTAGGAATTCTGGTCAAGATCAGTTCTCTGATACATCTTCTGTTCTCGGTCGGATTCAAGATGACAATCAAGTCCGGTTTAACCAATGACATCAATTCATTGGCATCCAATTCTCTATTAGTAGTAACGTCTTCCATATCGACTTCCTTTCTTCCCCATGGTTCCAATGTTTGAACGGCATTGGTAATGGTACCTTGTACCCATTTACTCAGTACGTAATGACCACCGGTTCTCTTGGCTGCTTGGATCAACGAATCCCTTTGCCCCTTTCTGGTCCCGACAAAGACCACTATTCCATTTCTTTCCACTACTCCTTCGACAACTTTAGCCAGTTTCTTCAAAGCACTAAGAGTCTTATCCAAGTCGATCAAATGGATTCCCTTATATTCTCCATAGATGAAAGGTTGAGTAGAAGGTCTCCAAAGAGACGTGGAATGACCCAAATGACATCCAGCTGACATCAAAGTATTGATACTGATCTTATCGATGCTGTCTGGAGATTTGACGTCTTGATCTGGACGGTAAGTATCGGTGACTCTACTTCCCAATCTGCCACTGGTTTTGTTGTGATATAATTCCCGAAGGTATAATTCTTGTTCGGAATAAGATTCATCCGGCTTGGTCTGTTTAATGAAGGGATATTTCCTCGTCTTTGCACTCGAAACCTCGGTCGAGTTTACTTGGGCATTGGCTTGATTGAGGTCTCTGAAAACGATCTCACGGAAAAGTTTGTTCACCTCTGCCAATTTCGGATTCTCCTTAATCCCAGACAGTTCAATCTGTGCAATAGCCTCTTCAACAGTGACGTCAAATAAGGCATCCTTCTTCTCCACTACCTCCTCAACAATAGGGGTCGGAATAGTGGCTTCCTCCTCAGCTACAGGCTCTATCACCTGTTGCGTGGTCTTCTCAAACCCTCTAACGGAACTGGGTCTCATATACGTCCTTCTACCGACGGATACAACCATCCGCGGTGTCACAAACCGTCTGCTGAACATCCTCGATCTGTCTCTATATTTCCTTGAACAGTTTTTTGTTCAATAAAAAAAATAAAAATTTTATTCTACCAAATTTTTTGGAAAGGGTAATTACTCAAATAGGCAATCGAAAAGGGGGTTAGGTGAGTTATAAAGTTAAATAAGGGGCTAATTGGGTTGAGATGAGGAACATTGGGAGGGTTGGTGAGTTCCAATTCCAGACTTTATCTGATGGAGAAGCAGTTTGAGGGAAATGGTATGGTTGAGGGAGGTTTTGGTGGATGAAGGAAGTGTCTGTGAAGTAATTGGATAGAATTGTGTCTAAGTCGGTGGAGTAAGGTGGGAGATTGGTTGGTAGGCCTTTATAGTGATTATAGAACGAATTCCACTTTGAACGTTCAGCTCTACAATCCATGAGACATTTGAGCTCCCATAGTAGGCCAATGACGGTTATATAAGCACCTTGAGGACGGAACATTCGAGGAAGACTTTGGCCGGAGAGTTGGTATTCTTGGTCTAGTTCAAACCTTACTCGTTCTTCGATCTCCGTTCGGAGTTTGGTGGTTATTTCAGGTGATAATCCGAGCTCAGAGGGGATCCAGCTGTTGAAACTGTTGAAGTCCCCCAGTGAACTGACATCCTCATCGGCTGGACCAACTTCTGTTCCTGGATGGGTCGGCTCATCCAAGTCCAGTAGATCCCCTTCACTGAGTGTCCACGATACACTTCTTCTCGTCAACAGAATCACTGGCCTCGAAGGACAAACCAATCCTAGTTTAGGGAATTTCTTCACATTACGATTCTCTTTATCCATCGCACTTACATTGGTGGTGATCGGTTCAGCCTTCCCATTACTATGGATTGTCATTCCAATGTTTGTCGACATCACACTGAAGCTACTCACATTCCTTGAGAACAATATCGACTCCGTGTCGTCAATCACTGTAAGTTGATAAGGTCCACTACAATTTCTCTTCTTCGATCTGATTTTATTCACCATCAAGGAAGTTTGCTGGGCCACAGAATCTTCTCTTTCATGCTCCACTATCTCTCCTCTGTTCCATTTCTCTCTCAATCTATGAAACATCCTTCTGAAATTATCTCGAAGTGTCATTGGTGGTTTACAAACTAGATTACACAAAATAGAAAAAGGGATACACGGAAAGGATTCGGTGAAAATTTCATTAGTCGTTAGAAGTTTATATGCAAGATTTGAAGACAAAGTTCAAGTTGGTCAAGGTCGTATGGAGTTTGACTTGATCTTGGTGGGAGACTGACTGTGGAATGGAGAAGTCTTGTGGTGGTGCTTGGTGTTCAAAGAGGTGGAAATTGCTGCTGTGAGAAGCCATGAAACTGAAAAGAATGATGAGGAAACGATAATTAGAGCATTCCAAGGGGACTGGGAACCCATCTTCTCTTTGTGTAGAGACAAGGAGATCGAGGAATCCACATACTATAACCTTTTCATATTGACGCTCCAAGTGCCAATAAGAGAGGAAGGAAACCAAATTGGGGAGTTTCTCCGGTTCCATTTCAACGATTGAGATATTCGACCAGCGAATCAGTTGTCGAAGATTGTGGAGAACAGGAGCAGGGACCGAATCAAGTTCACTCTGAGCTGGTTTGAAGAGTACTAGAAGTATCTTGCTGCTCGTGTCATTGGACCCATTTTCACCCGGTAAGACACTCTCAATAGCCGACTGAATCAATTGAGACCATGTGCCTGTGTATATTACCGTTTTTCGTCGCTCAAGCCGCCACTTCTCAGACATCGATTAGACACTACAATGTAGAAGTTTCTCTAAATGAAGTTATTTTTTTTTCTTTATATAACATTAGAAGCCATAGTTAGGATAAGGAGGCAGAGCTGAAGAGCTGGTAGAACTAGTTCGTGGTGGATATGATGATTGTTGGTAATATGGGGCCTGACCATTGACCAGGTCATTTGACATTTGAGGCGATTGTTGGGCCTGTGGCTGAGCCTGTGGTTGCTGCGGTGGTTGTATCTGTGGAGAAGACACAACAGGCGATTGCACCAGTTGTTGAGGTCTCTGCGATGCTGGTGAAGCGGTATGCAATTGAGAAGTCTGAGGAGGACGGTCAATGTACAGGGAATGAGGAGAATAACTTTGCGTTTGACTGAGAGCCGGACTTGGATAGCCCTGGCTACCATGACGTTGAGCTGGGTAGGTTTGAGCTGGTGGTTGATAGTTCTGGGCTGGCTGACTAGAAGGAGGATATTGACCTGATTGACTAGAAGGGTATTGACCTGATTGGCTAGCTGGATAATTCTGTGGTTTGCTTTGGTGGCCTATTTGAGGACTCGATTGGTTCGATGTATGCGGTTGTTGTGGAGGATAATTCATAAACTGTTGTTGAGGTTGTTGGTAATATGGCCGACCTTGAGGAGCCGGGGCCTGGGCTGGAACTTGAGCCGGAGCTTGTGCTGGGGTCTGGGTTTGTTGTGGATAACCTTGAGTCTGTTCAGGTCTACGGTTCAGCATGAACCGGTTGAAGTTGCTCTCCATCAACTCATTGTACAATCTCTCACTGTCAACCAACTTCTTATTCAATGCCAACATTTCATCCTTCTTCATTGAGTACTTTTCGATCAACTTCAGTAATTGAGGTCTGAGACTCACAATGTCTTTATAAAAACTCGACAATTGGTCATCTTGAACCAACGAACTTAATTCCTCATTGGTCACCTTGTTATTGACCAATCTCGTAGAAAAGTTAGAGAGTAAAGATAACAATTTCTCCACCTCAACAGACTTTTGTAACAACAGATGTTCCAGTTTCAATTCCTCCATCAACTCCTCCGTCGTTGGCTCCTTCATTGGAGTAACATAGTTCAATGGGAAGATTCCAATCTTGCCTCCCAAAGATCCTCTCCACCAATCTTTGTACACCGACTCAATAACAGTAATAACATCTCCCTTCTTAAATGACAACTCATCTGGTTCATAAGAGTTCAAATCGTAAAGGGCCTTGACTCTGGAAACAGTGGCAATGTTGGAATTGTTGTTTTCACTCACTGGGACGTTGTTATTCTGTTGTTCTGGAGCAGCTGCTGCTGTGGCTTGAGATTTGGTCGAGGTGGTACTTTGTTGTCTTGGCTTTGGCAGTTTGTTTTCGTACTCTTGTAAGGACAACTTGAGCAGAAGATCCAATTCTTCTTGTTCTCTCAGACGATCACCCAGAGTCAAGTCGTGTTTTTGAGGCTTTTGGGGCTTGTAACTTTGAATCAAATCTGGATAACTCAACTTGATGTCTTTATAAGTGTCACTAACGATACGTAAACTTGGGTCCTTGGCGAAAGATTGACTCAATTGATCAATCATTTCAACAACTTTATACTTGATTGGTAAATAGGTATGACGACTGCTTACCAAATCTTTCAAGATATTACAGAACCGTTTGGTGGCGATCTCTTGTCTCATTTTGGAGCCACAATTCTCCGCCAACGCAGTGATTAAAGATAACGTTCTAAGTAAGACATTACCGTCTTTCAACTTCAACCGCTTCTCCAAACTCAAAATGGCATTCTTGGCCCCATCTTCGGGATCCGCCGATACCTGATCACAGGCATCAAGAATATACTCCCAATTGTCCTGGGTCAAAGTCTCACTGGTGGCCTTTTCTAAGGTGGAGTTAGTATGGATCAAATCAGATCACTGTGCTTGTACTTACGAATCACCAGATCTAAAGGATTGACTGTCTCCGATGAACGAAACATGAACTCTATTGTGCTATAGACGACTGTATATTAACAGTTTTTGTTACGCAGGCAAAAAAAAATACGGCCCTCTGAGGGAGGTCACACAGGGCATAGAAAGGAGGCAGAGCTGTGATATGAGTTTTGAGAATTGACCATAAAAAAGTTGCAGGAATGCTCAAATCACCTATTATAGTAATACCATACCCTTCAATTTACTTCCTTCCTTTCCTTCGCTTCAAACAACCTACCCTCTACCTCGCCTAACTTCTTCGTAATCTGCTCCATCATTTAAGATAACTTTTTTTCAGCGTCTAAGATTAAAAATTTTCCGACAGCACCATGGTATTGGGAGATCTTAGTAGACGTATCAACAATGCGTTGAACGACAATATTGGTAAATCACCTAACAACAATGTTGATCAGGAGCTGATCAACCTCATGTTGAAGGAGATTTGTAATGCCCTTTTGGAGAGTGACGTCAATGTCAAGTTGGTGATGAAGTTGAGGGAGAAGATCAAGAAGAATATACTGGCCGAGACGGAGGTGAACAAGACGCTGGATAAGAAGCGGTTAGTTAAGAAGGTGGTCTTTGACGAATTATGTAATCTTGTCGACTTCCAGAACTACGAGGAAGATCCTAAGAAGAGACAAGACTTGACCTTCAAGCCAAAGAAGAAACAATGTAACGTGATCATGTTCGTTGGTTTGCAAGGTTCCGGTAAGACCACTTCGTGTACGAAATTGGCTGTTTATTATCAAAGACGTGGATTCAGAGTCGGGTTGGTGTGTGCCGATACGTTCAGAGCTGGTGCCTTTGATCAATTGAAACAAAACGCCACCAAGGCCAAGATCCCATATTATGGTTCCTATACAGAGACCGACCCGGTAAAAGTGTCACGTGATGGTGTTGAGAAGTTCAAGAAGGAGAAATTCGAGATCATCATTGTAGATACTTCTGGTAGACATAGACAAGAGGATGCCTTATTTGAAGAGATGGTTCAAATTAGTGAGGCTGTTGAGCCACAACAGACGATCATGGTATTGGATGCTTCCATTGGACAAGCTGCCGAGAGTCAAGCCAAGGCCTTTAAAGAGGCTTCTAATTTCGGTGCCATTATCATTACCAAAATGGACGGACATGCCAAGGGAGGAGGAGCCATTTCCTCTGTTGCACTGACAAAGACTCCGATTATCTTCATTGGTACCGGAGAACACGTCCAGGATTTGGAGACGTTTTCTCCACGTAATTTCATCAGTAAGTTGTTGGGAATTGGAGACATTCAAGGGTTGATGGAACATGTGCAATCGTTGAACTTGGATCAAAAGGATACGATGAAGAATATCAGCGAGGGTAAATTCACATTACAAGATTTCCAGACTCAAATGAACAATATGATGAAGATGGGACCATTATCCAAGATTGCCCGGATGTTGCCAGGAGGAATGGGACTGTTGGATAAACTGGGAGAGGAAGATACTGCTTTACTGATGAAGAGAATGATCTATATAATGGATTCGATGACGAAGGAGGAATTACAAAGTGATGGACGGATCTTCATCGAACAACCAGAGAGAATTGCCAGAGTTGCTAGAGGTTCAGGAACCTCCATTGGTGAGGTTGAGATGGTTCTTATGCAACAACGTGGAATGGAGAGTATGGTAAGTAATGTAGCAGGAGCCGCTGGTGCTGGTGCTCCAGGAGCTCTGGGGGCAGGAAGAGGAATGCCTGGTAATTTGTCACAAATGATGAACCCACTGAATATGCAAAGACTGATGCTGAATATCAAGAACAATCCAATGTTGAGAAACATGATTGGAGGAGCTGAGGGAGAGGAGAAGATGAAACAAATGATGTCGGATCCGAGGGCCATGCAACAGATGATGAACAATCCTCAAGTTCAACAAATGATGAACAACCCAGGTATGATGCAGAATATGATGAAGCAATTTGGCATGTAGTGTATAGGTAAGTGAGTAGTAGTATGAGGCGTAAGGGAAGGTGTAGAGGAAGGCGTGGAGATGGCTTAGAGAGATAAGCTGAAATTACAGTAGTACATCTAAAGGAGTGGGTAAGGTGGAGTGTAGGGGATGAGATGTGTGAGATGTGAGAGGCGTGGGAGAGGTTTAGAGGTTAGGTGACTTACGTGACTTAGGTAGTATTGAGTGTCCCTTTTCGTCTGTTTGTTTTTGTTTGAGAAAAAAATTCTCGAAACGCCAAAGAAGAAGCCCAAGTAGACATGTCAGAGAGTGCGAACGGGGGCCGATTCAAGAGCACGCGAGTGATTGATCTGTTGCATACGGAGATTGATGAGCTCAAGCAGAAGTTGGAGAAGAGCGAAGGGACTCTGAACGAGTTCAAGAAGAAGTACGAGGTGGTCAATAAGAGGACACAACAAGTGATTGAGAATTTGGCCAATACCAAGCATGAGAATGATATGATGAACTCGATGCTTCAAAGAAAGGACAGGCGAATCAAGGACTTGGAGTTGCAACTCACCGATCTGTTGTCGAAGGCGGATAGTCTTGAATTTGACACTAAGACGAAAGATCAAAAGTTGGTCAAATTACAGGAGAATGAAAGAAGACTTGCTGGAGAACATGAGGTGTTACAAATGTCGTATGAACTGTTACAAAAACTGCAACGAGAATACAAGAGTCATTTCGAGAAGGAGGTGACGACGTTGAAGGAGAAGTACCAACAGTACTTAGTAGAGAGACAAGAGACCTTACATAAGAACATTGATCAATTCCAGGTGAATAGTAAAGACTTGGAGCAGAATTACCAGAAGTTGGTGAACAAGACGACGAAATTGGAACAGTTATACAAGCAGAAGAACGATGCGATTGTGGAGCTGTTGAAGACCTTGGCCTTGGCTCTGAAGGACCATGGTAGTAAGACGATCAAGGTGTTGAACGAGGCGGAAGAGATTTTGAATCTGCTGAATCGGCAATTGCCTGTGGACACGGAAGAGCCTCCACTGAACGTGTTAGTCTTTCCAGAGCCAAAGGAAATGTCTTCTCTTGTAATGCCAGAACCTAAACTGAAGTCGGAGCTGGTGACACCTAAAGTGATATCCGAAGGCAGATTCGAGTCTACCAAACCGAAGATGTCTCCAGCTAGAGCCCTGGCTAGAGCTCTGATTTTACAAACTAATGGACATTCTGAAGAACCAGAAGTGGTAGATTCTGTTACTGAAGACGACGCAGACCTGAGTTCCACCAGAGAGAGCTCTCTTGAACCAGAAACAGAGGCCGATGATGGAGGGAAACTCAACGTGCAAAAACAACCCCGCAAACGTCGTGGAGGTTCCAGAAAATCAAGCAAAACAGAAGAAACTACTTCAACTGACCTCTCCCGTAAACCAAGTACAAAGAAACCACAATCAAATAGAGGAAAGAAGAGAAATAATAATAATAGGAAAAGCTATATAGCCCCTGCTTAATATATAGATCGCTCAGCAAAATATCACTTTTTTATTCAAATTGAAGAAAAAAACAAAAAAAAACGCCAAAACAATTAAAAAAGTTTTCTCTAAATCCGATAATAGATAGAGAGGAAACCATGTCACGTAACAGTGCTAGTAGACGTCGTCGTACATCTTCTTTAGGGAAGGTTGATTTGGGGGATACTACGGCACCATCTCTTCAAACGATGCCATCCAATGACCGGATTGAGTTGGTTAAGAAGCAAAGATTGCACAAGTTGGAAGAGAAGATCGATTCCAATTCTTCACTGTTGAACAAGTTTTGGTTGAGTTTTGTCGAGTTGAACTCTCGTTTCACTTGGTTGACACCACTGCTTATCATGATGGTTGTCTATACGAGTTATTTTCTCAGCGGAAATTACACCGAATCTAACATCCTTCATGCCTTTGTGACGGTATCTTATGAAATTCCAGATACCAACCCGCCAATGTACGGTAAGGGTCCAAAGGATTTCTGTTTCGTCGCATTCTATATGGTGTTCTTCACCTTCTATAGAGAATTCCTCATGCAAGTCTTCCTCAGACCTCTTGCTAAGAAGTTCGGACTTGTCAGAGAGGGAAAGATCAAACGGTTCATGGAACAGACTTTTAGTATGTGTTACTATGGACCTTCCGGTGCTTTGGGATTGTACATTATGAAACAGATGCCACTTTGGTATTTCGATACCACCTCATTCTATACCGATTATCCTCACAAGGCCCATGAATTTTTGTTCAAGGCCTATTACTTGGGTCAACTGGCATTTTGGGCCCAACAATCGGTCTTATTACTGTTACAAGTAGAAGCACCAAGAAAAGATTTCAAGGAGTTGGTATTCCACCACATCGTCACCATGTTGTTGATCTTCTTGAGTTATAGATTCCACTTCACCTGGATGGGGTTGGAGGTTTACATCACTATGGATATCAGTGACTTCTTCTTACTGTGGTCGAAGATCATGAACTACTTGGACTCCATCTTCACCGGCCCATTGTTCCTGTTCTTCGCATGTGTATGGATCTACTTGAGACATTACATCAACTTGAAAATCCTTTGGTCCGTTTTGACCGAGTTCAGAACCGTCGGAAGATTCGACTTGGACTGGGTGGAACAAAACTACAAGTGTTGGATCTCCCAGCCAATTGTGTTCACTTTGTTGTTCGCCTTGCAAATCGTCAACTTGTACTGGTTGTTTTTGATCTTGAGGATCGGTTACAGATTCGTCTTCTTGGATATCGCCAAGGATGAGAGAAGTGATGATGAGAGTGAAGAGGAGGAGAAAAAGAACCAATAGGTCCTAGAGCATCATAATACCTCACTTTGGGATGGCAGCAGGACCTCTAGTATGGCTAGGATCGCTGAAACAGCCACGACCACTCCTTGTCTTAGTTAAGTTCTGTCTTTACCAAGATCTTTAGAAACCTTCCGGTATTCTTCTTCGGTTCAGAAACTCCTATAAACAAAAACCTCTGCATCCACCCTCCCACCTGCTCTAGTGTCCCTTACTTGTATAAACAATCCGTGGATAACGTCTATTAGGAACCCCGAAATCTCATTGAGTCAGTAAATCTAAACGCACTCCCTCTTAAGTCACTATAGAATAAAACTTTATTTATACATTCATTTGATGGCTACACTCCCTTGCTACATTCCGATGGTATCACTCCAAGTTTTCCTCAGTCTTAATCATTTTATTGCTCGTAAAGGGTCCACTTCCCTCGGGCGGAAAAAAAGTCATCTTTAAATCCGTTAAAAGAGTTAAACATCAATGACATCAAACAACAATATTAGACGTCGTCGTGCCTCCTCGTTGGGCAAGATCGAGTTGGGGGACACTCCCGTCCCTTCCCTTCAAACCATGGCTTCCAATGACCGGACTGAACTATCCAAGAAGCAGAGATTGCGGAAGTTGGAAGAGAAGATCGATTCCGATTCCTCCCTCGTGACCAAATTCTGGCTCAGTTTCGTCGAATTGAACTCCCGTTTCACCTGGTTGACTCCACTGCTCATCATGTCAACGGTTTACACCAGTTACTTCCTTAGTGGAAACTATACCGAGTCCAATCCCTTACATGCCTTTGTGACAGTCTCGTACAAGATCCCAGATACCGACCCACCCATGTACGCCATAGGTCCAAAAGACTTCTGCTTCGTTGCCTTTCATATGGTGTTCTTCACCTTTTATAGGGAGTTCCTCATGCAAGTCTTCCTCAGACCGTTGGCTATGAAATTTGGTCTCGTTAGAGAGGCCAAAATCAAACGATTCATGGAACAATCCTATAGTATGTGTTACTTCGGCCCTTCTGGTCTCCTCGGATTGTACATCATGAAACAGATGCCCCTTTGGTATTTCGAAACCACTCCCTTCTACACCGACTATCCTCACAAAGCCCACGAGTTCCTATTTAAAACTTATTACTTGGGTCAACTGGCCTTTTGGGCACAACAATCTGTCTTGTTGATGCTACAAGTCGAGGCCCCAAGGAAGGACTTCAAAGAGTTTGTCTTCCACCACATTGTCACCATGCTATTGATTTTCTTGAGTTACAGATTCCACTTCACTTGGATCGGTTTGGAGGTTTACATCACCATGGACATCAGTGATTTCTTCTACCTGTCATCCAAAGTTCTGCACTATTTGGATTCCATCTTCATTGGTCCCTTGTTTCTGCTCTTTGCCTGTGTATGGATCTATTTGAGACATTACATCAACCTAAGAATTCTCTGGTCTATCTTAACTGAATTCAGATCCGTTGGAAGATTTGACTTGGATTGGGTAGAGCAGAATTACAAGTGCTGGATCTCTCAACCTATCGTCTTCACGTTGTTATTTGGCTTACAAGCCGTCAATCTGTATTGGTTGTTCTTGATCTTGAGGATCGGTTACAGATTTGTCTTCTTGGATATTGTCAAAGATGACAGAAGTGAAGATGAAAGTGAGGAGGAGACTTAATCTCTGTCTCTAGTGGCAGCCAAAATACGTAAGATGTACAAGAACAAGTTGATGATGTCCAAGTAAAGCGTGATGGCGGCGGCGATTTCTTCTTCTGGATGGTACTTCTTCATGATTTGCTGGGTGTCGACCAAGACAAAGATACTGAACATAACAGCACCCATGGAAGAATACACCAATTCCGAGGTTGAGTTATGAGGTAAGAACATGTAAACCAAACCAACCGAGAAAAAGATGAAGAACAGTGCTGAAAGATAGGTTTGCCAAGCAAGGAAGTCATATTTGGTTTGCAATGAGTAAATAGTCAAGGCAATGAATAAGAAGACCGTGATCAAGACGGCTTGTAAAACAATGTTGGTGTCATATAAGGACGTTACGAGACCAACACCGTAACTTTCACAGATGGTGAAACCACCCAATAATAACAAATTATGAGGATACGATCTAGACTTGTAAAAGGCCAGAATCATGAATCCAATAGCGCCGAACATGGAGACCCATAAGAGCCAAATGTTATTCAAGCACCAAACTTTCAATGGCTCGTTATAACCGATGATCAAGCCACTCAAAAAGGTGACAAAGAGTTGGATACTTAGAAGGGAGTAGACTTTACGGATGAAGATCTGACGGATCTCAATATCACAGGAGGCAACGTTGGTGGAGTATTTGAAGTCTGGCGGTAAATTGTCATTGAAATCCCTGACCGGTTGTGATGTAGATCCATCAGGATTGTATGATGGAGGCTCATTAACGGGGATGTATTGGTCTTGAAGTGGTTGTTTAACAGTAGACATGTGCTTAATTTGTGTGTGGCGTATAATTAAGTGACACTTTTAGCTCTTTTTTTTACTAGAATTTCTATGGATCAAAAGAAGAAGAGGAAGAGGAGGAAGAGGGAGGAAGGGCTGGAGAAGCTATGTGAGGATAGTTATACTTAGCAGGTCTAGTCTAGTGGCATAAAAAGCTTGAGCGAGTGAGTGAGTCAGCGCAGGAGAGCTTCACTCTCCTGGCCTTCGCTCGACCCACTTTAGCATATAGACTACTTTTTTTCTAAAACTGATTGTCCTTCGGGACATTTGGTCAATTTGAAACAATACAGAGAAGATTAGCATGGCCCCTGCATAAGGATGACACGCTATACAAAGAGATTAACCAATTTTTTTGCCAAAATGGGCACTCCCATCACTACACATCTCACTGCTTTACAACAACCTTCATATCAATACCTACTCACTTAATCTCCCACGTTCTTTTCACTACCCTCTCCTTAATGTCTCTCGTTCGATTTTCGGAGATGGCCTTATTTTTTTCTTATAATTTTTCACTCTACACCCAAATCAAGATGACTCCAACAGAGTTAACATTAACACTATGGATGATCTTTACGATCTATATGTTCCTTCATCTGAACATTATCGATCTTGGTATTTACTTTCATGAATCAATTCTTCCAAAAGTATGTCTTCTCTTACATAAGCTGACACAATTACTAACTACTAGCTTGGCATTGGTCTGGTCATTACAGTGATCATTTGGGTAGCATTATACGGGTTGAAGGACAAACCTAAGAGTCTGTGATTGAGTTATCTATAAATATGAATTAAGTTATGACGTTGGAGAGGAAGCAGCTGTAGATTTGAACGCCGTGGCTTCGACGTTGGTCACGTCCGTTTCACCTCTCAGTAATTTCTTCTTCTTCATGTTCCGTTCGAAATCCGTGAAGACCGAGAATTGCACGGGCATTCCGTTCTCTTCTACTGCCTTTCTTGGTTCTTCCTTGTATTGATCTGGGACGAATTTCAAGTCCAAGTCCTTTGGAGGCGGGTCGAAGTTCAAGGGCCATTTCACGTAATCCGGCTTCGACGTGTCTTGCGATTGTAACAGTTGCACTACCTCTTTCGTCAGATCTTTCCAATCCTCCATATCTTCATCGAAGATCACCCACACACAATTCACACACCCACTACCACAACAATTAGTCGGCTCTATGGGTCTCTTTGGAAGTTCTATCCCCAACACATCCCGAGTATCTGCTCTATATGAAAGGTCCATGCGGGAAGAAACCGTCTGTTTCTTGCCTCCAGAACCAAAAATATCATCTAGACTCATCTGTTTGTCCAGAGAAGACGTCGTGTCGAATATGAGAGAATCCATGATTTGAGTATCGGACTTCATAGCCGGCTGTTTAGATTCAACTTCCTTGTCATAAAATTCATACTTGTCACCTCTATTTTGTAGTACGGGTCTATAATGATGTATTGATCTAATAAACTGAAACCCCAACAGGGCTCTTCTAACAGCGTTCTGCCTCAATGGAAGCATCTTGCTTTGACTTTAAACTATGTTTAAATTTTCTTATTCTTTTTTTTTTTCTCTTCTTCTTCTTCTCAATTACACTTTAAGTGGCGAAGAAATGATACTTAGATTCAGTTCCAAAGATGGAAGATACCGGACGACGGACTTTGATCCTGTTACATGTGACTTCCCCACGTTGATCGAGGATCAATTGATGTCGAAATTGCCGCTGAATGTGGATCCCAGTACTATATTGGTAAGTCAAGGTAACAGCGCTAACAATGCTCAACCACTCCAAAACCTCTCGAGTAAACCAATCTCAGAGTACGGCTTGAAGAATGGAGACTCCTTCTTTCTTGAGTATGAAGTGACTCTGGTTGGTGATCTGACTCTGCCTTTAGCTGTCTCCCTGCCTGGTCTGACTATACCCATTGCTATTCAGTCCCCCTTAGATGACGCCCTTGACAAAGAAGAAGGCTTGATTGTCAGAACCCGGTCCGCGCTTTGTAAACATTCCGAGAAGGGAATGTGCGAGTATTGTTCTCCACTCCCACCTTGGGATCCTTCCTACCACGAAGAACACAACATCAAACACACGTCATACCATGCCTATGTCAAGTCTGTCAACGATCAAATGAACAACAAGAACTCTGCCACCTCTTTCATTCCACCGTTAGAAGAGCCGTCCTTCGTCAAGAAACCCAATTGTCCTAACCATTCTGCCAATTCGATCTGTTCCAAATGTCAACCTTCTCTGATCACCTTGCTGCAACAGAGTTTCCGGATGGTGGATCATGTCGAATTCAGTGATCCTGCGATGATTGACGAGTTCATCAACACGTGGAGAAAGTCGGGATTACAAAGAATCGGGGTGTTGATTGGTAAGTACGAGAGATATGACGAAGTTCCTTTAGGTATCAAACTGAAAGTGGAACTGATCTTTGAATTACCACAACAAGATGACATCGATGGAATTGTATTGGATGATGAACAACAAGAATGGTCGAATATGGTGAAGACCAGTGAACTCTTTGGATTACAACCAGTCGGTGTTATCTTTACCGATTTGACTGACTCGGGTTTACAAAATCAGACGGTGTTGTGTAAGAGACACAAGGATTCGTTCTTCCTCTCGTCTTTAGAAGTCATCTTTCTGGCCAATTTACAGAGAAGGAACCCGAATATCACCAAATGGAGTAGAGAGGGCAAGTTTTCGTCTCGGTTTGTCACATGCTGTATCACTGGTAACGACAAGGGAGAAATTGATATCTTTGCTTATCAGGTCAGTAATTACGCGGAAAAATTGGTGGAGCTGGATTTGATCACTGGATCGACACATCCCAATTCGGTGTTCATTAAAGAGGAGACCAAGGACAGATACGTGCCAGAGATTTTCTATAACAAGATCAATGAATATGGAAGACAGGTGAAACAAAACGCAAAGCCATGGTTCCCGGTGGAATACTTGATTGTCAGTTTGACGCACGGCTTCCCCAAATCTGCAGATGCAAAAAGCACCTTCGCTAATGTGAAGAATTTTACGGTGGAAAACCGGAATTATTTGGGCGAATTCCAATCGTTGCAGGATTTCGCGAAACTGATAGGAATTAATGCAAGTACGGGGGAATACGACGTTGATAAGTTGGCGGAATTGATCAAGTCAAACTTCCATTTGGTCTATTTCCTGCTCTTCAAGTTCGATATCCTTAATGAAGAACTGAAACAGCAAATCATCAAAATGATCTCCTCAGACGACCAATTACAAGTCTACAAATTGTTGGAAAACGAATCCTGGAATACAATGTTAGCTATCCTCATGGCTCATTAGGTAAGCACACTAAAAAAAGATGACAGAGAAATTTTTCTCTGTCACTTTGAATGCCCTTCAAAGATAAGGATAAAAATAGGCATGATTGTTTTTTTTTTTTTTTTCTATGGCAAGATTTCAAGATTAGGATGAGATAAGGGAAATAAATGTTTACATTATACAACGAGTCATTTCAAGTCATGAGGGAAAAGATAAGAGGATATTGAAAAAAAGAAATAAAAGAGCAACTGGGGCATTATCATTATTAAGGTACATCATCGGTGAAACGCGATGAGTAATCATGCATTTGAGGGAGGGAAAAATCCCATGGGGATTTTCGGTATGTGAGGCAGGACGAAATTTTTGACGTGAGGTGTAACTATTTTTGTAAAGTGATAGCGACTGAGTTGGGGATATCGTTCAAGTCGAATAATTCGTCCAAGAGATCGTCTCTCAAATAGTTGAAGTCCTGAAGATACAAGGAGCTGATCAACAATTTGCCGGTGTGGTACTTATCAGCTGAGGATCTTCGTTGTTCCCAATTTGTAGTCGAATGGATGGTGTCTTTGTTTATATTTCTAATTTTCGTCGATCGTGGATTGGATATTGTTGATATGGAAGTCATCGATGTTGTCGTTGTAGGATATTTCCAAGTGCCAGACTCGGAATCTTGTATCTTTCTCTTATTAGGTCTTTGAACTGTAGACTGATTGATCTTGAAGTTGAATATCTTCTCGATATCCTCGATAGATTTATCGAATATCTCATGTTGGATTTTCTCACTTAATGGCATTTTCTCACTCATCTCCTCTATCATAACAACCATCTTTCTGTATCCTGCTCTCTATGTCCTATATATATTGACACAGGACGGAGAATATATTTTTTAGAGAGATGCGCGATTTCCAAAAAGTTTCGTCAACCTGAGATTCGACAGATCTTTTATACATTGCTTTGGCCCCCCCTCTTTCATCCCCATCATGCTCATGCCCCTTCGGCACTTTTTTTGCCTTTCCCCTTCGGATATCTCCTCCAATGTATTTTTCTTATCTTATCGTAGTTAAAGGAAAAAAAAAAATTTTCCCTTCTTCCTTTTAGGCGTTATCTTGAAAGTAACGTGCCGGGAAGCGGCAGACAGCGGCAGAGCGATTCCGCTAGTATACAACAAATGGAAGGCATCAAAAAAAAAAGGTAATAAAAAAAGATAAGTGACGATTCAGTTTCTTAGAAGGTTCTATTGTTTCTAAAATAAGGCAGGATTAAGGTTTAGGTCTGGTTTAGGTTGTGTTGTGTTGTAACATTGCTTTCAAAGGAAATTTTGTAACTTATTTTGGAAGTGAATGGAAAGGGAAATTGTAAGCTTCCGGCTAAGAAACGTTCTTGTCCCTTTTTTTTTCTATTGCGGGAGCCGTTATCTATAGAATCTTACATTAGCGGTTTTTGCTGTAATCGGGACCAGAATTGCAGGACGTCTGCCGGGAAAACATTAATAAAATCGGTACCCTCGGGGGAATTCAGGAACAAGTTTTTAAAGTTATCCCTATCTTCGGCATCCACTTCTTCCGGTCTACCCAATTTCTTCAATATGATCACCACCTGTTCTAACAGTTGGTCATAATGATAGAATCCCCAGTAATTTTTATAATTGAGTCTTATTATCGATTCAGGGATCATCTTGGATCTTGGCTCGATTACCTTATTGAGTAAAAAATGGCTGAGATGGGTAAACTCCCGGTACTTATCCGACTCTTGTAGGGCAATATCTAAGGAAGAATAATAATTATTGGAGTTGAGTACCAAATACTCGAATTCGGGTTTCTCGCTCTTGCACGTGCTGAGGTCCTTCAAGTAGATGTCATTGATCTTCTGTAAGTAAGAATCGAATTCCTGGTACTGGAAGTGGTCTAGATCTTTGTATGTAATCAATGTAGTGATGAAGAGGATGTGGTTGATTTGGTAGGTGATCAACAGACACTTCTCTTGCAAGTGGATGGCCCTGAAGGGATGCCCTTTGTCTTTGATGTATCCAATTGGTGGGTCAGTGGTTTCTTGAGACACTTCGGTGACCTCAGTCCTCTCTGTCCAGGGCAAGAATGACATCATCGTTTTACCTACTTGGGCAAACGGATCCACCAACTGGTCGAACAGAGTTGGTTGGGGCAGGACGGCCGAGTCCTCGGGAATTTGAATCTCTTTGAGACTTCCTTCCATCATAGCACCGAGTGAATCATTCCATAGCGTATGAAATTGGATCCATCTCAATACCGAGGCCGTATCAAAGGATGCTTCGTTGTATTCGTAAACAGTGCCGTAATTTTCGAAATTCTCTCTATCCATATTATGAACCACAAATTGTAGTATTGACGCCCCGAACGTACTCACATTCTCTTTGAGATTGATCTCCAAGTTCTCCAATAACCCCGGAGGTGCTTGAAAGGACGACCTCTTGTGCTTGTCTAACACGATATTAGACGTCACGAGATGGCCCAGCCCTAACACCGAGTCTAGCACCGTTCGCACATACTGAACCCACCAATCCTGATCCAAGTGATCCAAATCACCATACTCCATCTCGTAATTCCGCAACCCACTCTCCAATAACCCACTGACGTAATCGGTATTAACTCTATGTGGCTCATTGAGACATACTACTCCATAGTAATCCCGGTATTTACAAAGAATCACCACCTGTTTCTCCGAATCAATGGCTTTAACAAACTCGGACCCATCGAATTTACAACAAAACTCCATCATCCCCCTAATGAGCCCCATCTGGGTCTCCTTATTCTGCCCATCTCCTCCTCCACTATAATACACCAAACTCTCATCTCCCTCCTCCTTGAACACCATACTATACGCCAATGACGTCCCGGAACTCACCACTGAACTCATCAAACTGCTCTCTTCATTGGGGTTGATAATGTAATCCAATATCGGTCGCGAGGGTATGAACTGAGTCATGACAAGAAAGACTCTATAGAAGCCTGTCTCTCTCTCTGTTCAGCTCCATCTTTTTTTTCTTCACTTTGAGCCGCACTACAATTTTACTTATAAAAATATCAATATGGTATTATAACGATTATAAAAGTGTTCTTATTCCAGAATAGAGGCCATTAAGGCTGTGATTTTATTAGATTTCAATTCCGGGATTAGGATACCCGATTTGTTTGGTCTTGGGAGGTATTTCGGCATTGTTCTTGGTTTCCTTTGGTCTAAGAACCGTACCTTTTTAGTGGTATTGACACTACTTTCAAGTAGATTAAGAGAGAAATTATGAAGGATATAACTTTGAGTGACTTTGAATCTCGAAGTTTCCATCAATTCGACAAATCTGAACCGATCATTCTTGCTATAAATATACATCCTCGATTGGGGGTTTTTAGTCAAAATAGAGGAGAGAAAAAGTTCAGCCCTATTACGTAACTTATTATAGAGAAGGATCTTATGAGCTTCTGTCAATTTTTGTCTCTTATGGACGACAAATAATCTACTGAGTTGACTTAGTTCATCCTTTACGGAAGACTCGAGCCGGAGAAACTCACAATTTAACAAGAAATAATCGATACAATTACGGAGCTCCATCTTACTAAATGGATATTTCCTTTCTAAGAGATACTTCTCAAACTGAACAGAGTCCAGCTCTTTTCTCAAATATTCCAACTTCTTAATGAAGGTATCAAGATTAATCCGATGCTCGTGCTTACCAAAAAATGGTCTCAATACTGCTATGTCTCTACTCATTATATATAGTTAGTTGTTAATTAATTTACTATTTAATTGAGAAAATTTTTTTCTTAAGTTTTGCCACAAAAAAAGATTGAGTGGTACACGACTATTGTTGTGGGGCATTCTTAATTTGAATACTGGCACATCAAAGTCATTCTTTTCCTTGCAGATTTTTTTTTTCTTGCTACTGCGCTAAATGGGCAATGACTGCCTAATGTGGCAATATTAGCCCGATCTCGAGGAAACCCCCCAAAATGGTAGGCTATCTAATGACAGAGGACAAAGAGTTCCGATGAGATATAAATAAGAAAAGAGCACGTAGATGGAGGGAGCTGGAGAAAGTTTTATGTGCTCCAAATATCAGACCGAAAGCTACTTCAACGAGTTGATATTATCACAGATATGTGATCGACTTGGACAGAAGGATTTGGTTTCCTGTTTAAGTGTATGTAGACTCTGGAATACGGTAGTTACTCCAAAGTTATATCGTAGGATCTTGATCAATGGGTCACATTGTCAGGATGAGGAGGACTGTCGGATGAGCAAATTACAATTCGACAACAATCGGTTTGACTCGTGGATGAATTTTAGAGTTCCGATAGATAAATTGATCAAACTATATCTGTCGCTCAATGATCGTCCCCAGTTGTGTCAATACATACAAGAGATTGAGATCTTTGACTGCTATAAAACGGAGTTGAGGTTTTATGTCTTGCAAATTTTGGAAAAGGTGTTGAAAGAGAACCAATCATCTTTTTCCAATTTCAAGTGTCATCATACTACAACGAATCAATTTTACTACCAATGTCTTTGTTATCAAGAATTCTTCAGTAAATTGATGTTGTACAGTGAGTCAGGAGGCCATAGATTGAGAAATCTTTGTCTCAACTTCAACGACTTTGCCAAATTTTTTTTGGTGGAATCGGGAAATTTCACCAATTTTGAAAATTTCGAGGTGATTATCAACTCATACGAATTGAACCGGTTCAAACCAGACTTGGTCAGTCCGAAACTTGACGGGTTCTATAGACAAATCGAAAAATTGACTATAACGTCCAATTTCGAATTTTTCTGTGGCTTCATCGAGTCGATGAGTGATGACTCGCAGAGATTTCACAAATTGAACGATTTAAATGTCACTATAGATTTCATCAACGATGAGGTCTTACTGTTCTTTGGACGGATCAAAAAATTACAAAAATTGACTCTTGTCTTGTTTACCAACAAGGAGGACGAAGATAGACATTCCATTATTGACCAATGGAACTTTCCACATAAATTATTTGACATCATTGGCAAGTTTGGGTTGACCAAGTTGGGGCTCCACATTAATGATAAAAGTGGCTATATTTATAAATTTATTGGGTCCCACTTCCCCGAGTTGACCCATCTTTCCATATTGAGTGATTACAATCACCAACATCTTTCACTGTTCAACGATTTACGTCATTTGACGTATTTGAGCTTAAATTATTCACTTGATTACGACATCTTAAAAAGGGGTAACAGGAAAAGTGTGCAGGTATTTACTAACGATTTACTACCTTTGATCACGCCAAAACATGATTTCCATTATTTGGACTTGGATATGGATTTAGATCAGTATCCGATAGGGAAAATCACGGAGGATATCGTGGCCAAGGTTAATAGAGATCATAAGTCGGGAGTTACTTTAGAAGAAATTAGAGAGACGAAAAAATGTATGGTGCTTTTTATTAGGGAGGAATTGAAGAGACAAAATTTCAAGTCGCATAAGGGGTATTTAATGATTGGAGGAATCCCTTTTCAGCTGACTCCTAACACGGACCCTAAGTGTCTTATAAAGTGTTAGAAAGAGCTAACCTGACTAGGCTGGACTAACCGGGGAAACTAAGCTATACATAAGTATACTCTAATAGTATAGCAGACCATAGTAAGATATAGCAGACTATAATAAGACCATACTTCAACTACAATTCCAACCACTTTGCCGCTAATTATTACCCTGTCCTATCCCTATACCCCTGTCTCCGTAATTACATCACTTTAAGCCTGTCGTAAAAAGTTAAAAAAAGGGGGTTTTTTTTTTACTTTTTCTCTCTTTTTCTGCTTCACCCGCATAATTACCCCGCATCTTTTTTTTTTTTGTTGGTAAGAAAGAGCAAATGAAAAGAGAGATGACATAATAAATAAGGTTTTCTTTTAAGTAAGGGATCATTCATGGCGGTAAGAAAAAATTTTGTTGTACTCAGTTAATATGGCAGAGTCGGCGGATTGGAATTTCCATCTAGGCGTTGATATTTTTGTACGATAGGTTTTTTTTTTTTATTTTTCTGTAGTTGACTTTTGGTCGTTGTTAGTAATAAAGAGTAATGTTAATGACGAGTAATAAGATGGAGATGTCACTGAGTAATAGACAAATGTCGGTATCATCTACCTCCAGTGATAAGGATGTACCTGTGGCACTTACTGTGAATGGGACGACGCCCTCTGGCAAGCCGCGGTTATATGTCTGCACCACCTGTACTCGGCTGTTTGCCCGGCAAGAGCATCTTAATCGGCATGAGCGGTCTCATACTCATGAGAAGCCCTTTGTCTGTGGCATTTGTGAACGACTGTTCTCGAGACGTGATTTATTATTACGTCATGCCCAGAAATTACACGCCGGATGTGCTGATGCGATCACCAGATTGAGGAAGAAGAGTGCTCGGAAGAAGTCGTCCTCATCCTTGAAACCCGAGGACTCCGTCACGTCGTTTCCATATATTGATATCAAATCGAACAAGACGTCGTATCCGGATATTCCTGCCAATATAATGACGAATTCGACGTCATCGGTGACTCCTCCGACACCGAATCAAATGGAGGAGCCGGTCAAGAGACGGGCTTCTTTCTCCGCTGTGAGTTCTGCTAATTATAGTATGCCGATTCCAAATGCTTCGTATCTGGAGAGTGTCGAGTTTTCGACGCCTCCACAACAAAACAACTGGTTGAACAATTTTGATCTCGATTCGATACCCGAATTGTCTTTGTTCAACCACGATAATAAGAAGCATGGACGGGATATCGAAGAAGGACAGAGTCCCTTTGGTAGTGGGGAACAGAAGAAGGAGAAATTGCCGAATATTTCGGGGTATTCGTTCTATGACAACGATACGGAAGACGTCCCAGTGGTGGAGTCGTTATTTAATAACCACCATTTATTCAAGATCCCCACCGTGGTTTCCAAATTTAGATCCCAGGACAATTTCCCCACCATTATGGAAGAAGAACCGTCGGGAAGGAAACATTCGAGTTCGTCGATGAGTTCGGACTCGGTAGATAGGGATTTGAATGAAATAGAGGAGATTACCGATCTTAACATCCCAAAGATGTACGACATTCCAGCTGGTTATTCCTTTTATGGAGATCAACTGTCCAATAACTCGGCTTCTAGTAATGCCACTATATCGCCTTCTTTGTTGGACACCAATCACAATCTCTCCAACAAGTCGACACCTCCTCAAAGAGTCTTGATCCAGACGGCTAATACGTTTAGTTCGATGACTCATTTGGAGAAGTATTCGAGAGTGATGTTGTTTTCTCCGATCTTGAGATCCCATATCAATCACACCTTGAACAATTATCCCTTTGTTGGAGTAAAGGTTCCTAATTTACCGTCGAATGAAAAGCTCAACACCTACACGAGAGTCTTTATTGACAGGTTCTTGCCTCATTATCCGTTTGTCCATAAATCGATGCTCAATGAGTATGCCTTGATGAAGACGACGTTACTGGACGTGAAGGAGTCGGCTAGCAGTCAAATAGAGTTGGATAATTTGAGGGCTTCGGTGTCGTGTTTGCCCTTGTTGGTACTGACGTTGGGAGCTTTATTGAACGACGAAAAGCAAGATGCCAATAGTCTTTATGAAGTATCAAGACGTTGTATTCATGTCTATTTGGATTCGAGAAAGAAAAAGACGAATAACAACTCTTCGACAACGGGATTGAACAGTAACAATGCTTCTCCATTGTGGTTGATCCAATCGTTGACGTTGAGTGTTATCTATGGTTTGTTTGCCGATAATGAGGTCAGTATTAATGTCGTGATAAGACAAGTCAATGCCTTGACTCTGTTGGTGAAGTCTTCGGAAATGACCAAGATCAGATGGGATTACAATGCGATCAACACGGGATTGAGACAATTGGATGAAGATTACTTTTACGACTTTATCAAGTACGAGTCTCTGGTGAGGACGATTCATTCCATCTTTCATGTGGTGATCACTTTGACGTCACTTTATAACATCCTGCCCTCGTTGAAGATTGACGACTTGGATTTGGATTTGCCCAATTCGGCAATCTTGTGGAATTCTGCTAATTTTGGAGAGTTCAAGTCGTATTTCAATGGTTTTGCCGTGAGACCAGAACCGTTTAAGAAATGTTTAAACAATTTGATATCGTTAGATGTCATGTCGAAGGGAAGTGAATTGGATAAAGTTGGTGGGTTCTTCTTCAATCATCACGTGAGTGATTTTGGATTGATATGTTTGCAGAATGGGTTACACCAATTGTTTTATTACAACAAATTATATGGAGGTGGGAGTCGGTCTGTGACCAGACAAAACTCCGTCCAATCCCTCAATGAGCTCAACGATAAGAAAGATCCTTTGAGGGGGAATTATTTGAATATTTGTAAAGTTTGGGATTTGATGATCAAACAATGCAAGTTGTATTCGACACAGAACGAATTGATCACCGATTCCAAATTGATGAATTATCATTTATTATTTAAGAATAGTTGTTTCAATTGTCAAGTGGGTTTCAATTTGAAGTTACACAAGTTGAAGGAGCAAGTTTGGTTGAAAGGGTATGGGAAGATGTGTGATATTTTCCGGGGTAGTTCGATCAAGTCTCAGAACGATGAAGATGTGATTACGATGTTGGCTTATTCCTTCTTGATATTGAGAGAGATTTTCTTCCCAGCTGAGACCGAAGCCGATAATGATGAAGAAGAAGTGAGATCAATGGGAGCATTTATTGCCAATTACGATTATTATCTCAACAAGAAGGTGGCCAGATTCATGAACCACATCGATCATAATATGAAACTGCCACATTTGAACAGGATCTGTTCTTTACAATTCCAGATCTTGTTCGATGTCTTCTTGGTGTTGATAAAGTACATTGTCAATTATCAAGCTCATAAGAAACTGATGGGAAGTGATTATCTTCATTCGTCATTTTCCTTCCACAATTCACCAAGTGAAGATGTGATGGATATCGATGGTGGACAGCCACCTCATCATGATCTGGACGGGAAGAACTCGTTTAGTAACTTCCATTATGGATCGGTAGTTACTATGGTATTGAACTTACAAAGGATGTTGGAGACGGAGTTCCAATTCAATCCTGGAGCTGGAGAAGATTCGACTCAGAGTTTGAACAATTTGATGCTCTTGAATGATGGTATCGATGACGATTTCGAGGATAATCGTATGTTCAATGGGTTACTGGAGGGGAAGGTGGAACAAGGGTCTTTTGTTTCAACTATTCCCCCAGCAAAGGTGTTGAGCAATTTGTTCAAAATCAGCGACTTTATCTTCGACTTTGTCATCTTCTCTAAGTTGAAATACAAATTCGGATGCTTCAAAAACTTGAATTGTGCCTTGATCAAACTCAACTTCTTCATCAACAGTAACCAGGAATTGGGAGAGAAGAATGAAATGTTCATGTAATTTAGACTATTTATATACGAATAACGATGCTTATGATGCCTACGAAGGTCAGTTAAATAATACAATCAATGCCGAATTTTGTTAAAAAGATACTAAAAATGAGTGTAATAAGTTAATACCAGTTCCAGATAGCTGGATCGGAACCTTCTTCTTCTGCCGAAGCTGCTGGGGTTATGGATTCACGTGCCGGGGTGAAGTCGTACAGATCATCTTCATGGACTGGATAGTACCAATTGAAGTCTCTAACGACACCCAAACTGATGTCGTTGAAGTAATCCCAGACATCCTTTCTAACCAAAGGCAACTCGCCAGTTTCCTTCACGTTGTAATTTTTGGCGGTATCCACGTCGATGTTCAATTGATGATGACGACTCAGATACACGTGAGTAATACGGTATTCGTCCTGCAAATCGATGCTATTACAAGCACCCAGTAAAGTGAGTTCCGACTTGGTATAGTCATCGGCGAATCTGGACATGTCTGATTTGGGCAGTCTAGTGCAGATTTCATCTGGAACCCAAAGTTGTAAGTCGTGTTGATAATTGTGCTCTTTGAATTTGTCCTTGGTGGTGAAGGAATCCTTACCGTACTTACGTCCTAACATTCTGCTGACGTTATGAGGAACATAGACGGAGGATCCTTCGAAATAACTGTGTCTAATAGGGGACAATTCTTTCCAACTGTGCCAATTCCAGTGTTTACAATTGACTGGCACCGATTCCAATCTCTCCTCTGCGGTAGGATAATCCTTGAGGAACATCTTGGAAGGTTTGTAATTGGTATGACTTAACAGGGTGACGTCGATGTAAAGAGCCGAATTGACATCGATTAACCGGCCATCGATGAAATTCTTGCTGTTACCTTGTCTGACATAAGTTGGAGCCACGGTGAAGTAGAACTTACCGTTACCCAATCTTGGGTCTTCAAGGATAAGGGTTCCATTGGCAGTATGCAGTAATTTGTCGAAATACTTGATTGGGATCTGGACGTCGACATCGGTATCCCAAGGCATGGTCACTCCGTTATAAGCCCAGCCCAAGAGAGATCCGTAGTTGATCCAACTTGGAATACCGTGGATCTCCAGGAACTTGAACCAAGTTCTGATGAGATGTTGAATGACACTTTGTCTCTCCTGGTTGCTGGTGTATCTCTTGAAATAAGGATAGGCGTAATGATGTGAATGACCGGCAAAGATGTCGTCCAAGATCCATGGATACTTGAAGAATTGTTCCAGATTATCCACTACCGAGTTCGAGTATTGTAAGAATTGCAAATGTTTACTTTCCTTGGAGGTCAATTCTTCCTTTTCTGAGAGTTTCAGGATCTCCAATTCGACATCGAAGACGAAATCGTCGATTTGAAGTTCCACTTCTTTCTGAAGAGATTTATAATCAGAGACGTATTTGGCCGGTTGTACCAATTTGGACTTCTTCACCTTTGAGAATTCTTCGATGAGTTCCAATTTAGAGGTGTTGTGATGTTCATATCCTATTCTTCTCTTCTCTACTACTGGAACCGAAACGTAACCAGATTCCGTTGGAGCATAGATACGTTTAGGTATTTCATGATCACAATACATGGAAACCATGGCTCTCAACAGTTTTTGATCGTAGGTCTCGATGTAATACGGATCGACGGAAGCAAAGTTGGTCAATAAGGAAGGACATGAACGCGCTTCCGGATCTTTCTTACGGTACTTTTTCAACACTTTATTCAGGGAGGAAAGATCCACCCAATCATCCCAATGAAAGGAAATTCCCTTGAGTCCCTCGGATTCATTCAGCGCCAATAAGGAAGGCTTCCCATTGATGTACCGATAGACTTCAACTGAAGTGTCCCGCGGATTGAATGACGACTTACGATGTAACTTCAACCCACGATGAAGTAAGACATGGTTGTCAACATCGATGTGAATATAATTGAAAGACGAATAGGCAAGAAGAAGAAACGCTAGTAACGTTATTAGCAGATTCTTGAGCGTCTTGTTGTAGAGCTTGGTCAACAACATACTGAGGCGTGTGACACAGTTCCTTAACTAGAAGAGGGTCAAAAAAGAAAAAAAAAAAAATAAAATCTTAGAGCGAGGTTATCGAAGAGATAGTCCCGTTACTATATCGAGGTCCTTGTAGATCTCCGGTCCCAAATGAGGTGGTTTTCGTGCAAAATTTTTGGTCAAGTGTGACAAAAAAAAATTTTAGCCAACTGGAGTATCTGTAATGTGCAACTTTTGTCCCGAGACGTCTTCCCCTGAATACTTATACCTTTTACTGAAATAGTAATGTTTGCTAAAAATTTTTTATTGTTTGGCCTTGCAGATTCTAGGAGAACTTTTCATTCCCGGAGAACTTTTTTTCCTCCTACCAAAACAACACGATAACTGCTAAGCTAAGCAAACGAAGGAGCAGCACTAGAGTAGCTATGTGCTAGGTGTTGTTTGCACTGTATTCTGCTCCATTCCCTCCGATAGCCTATTATTTCCTATTATCCTAATTCTCTTCTTATTACTTCTTACTCTTCCTTCTTCTATTCTTTATTGCTCTTGTGACGATGCAATTATCGTACTACTTTTTAGACAGATGTACACTACTTTTTTTTCCTCCGATGCACAGTAACTATATAAGTAAGGGGAAACATATGGTCACTTCCTTATCTCTTAACTACGCACATCAGCCTCACTCTACACCAATAACACGAGAAACCCGAATATTAAATTCAAACTATTCATAATCTATATCTGCTTGTTGTTCCTCCTACATAAAATGAAAACAAGGCTGTGGCTCGATAAGGTCCAAAACAAGGCTGAGACACATTTAATAACAAGAAAAAAAAAAAAAAGAAATTTTTGAAATTTTTCTTAGCACCTTTTGATTTTTCTTCCTATCTAAAAATTCTCCGGAGAAGATTTTTTTTTCTTTAATTTCTCCTTTCCCAGTTAATGATAGCAGGGTCTAAAGGCAAGGTCACCATGGAGGCGTAGTCGACACCTGGAACCTTACCACTCCACTTGAAATTTAAGATGTAATGGGTCAAGATGGTACCCAATTGGCAGTAAGCGAATTGTTCTCCGACACATCTGTGTCTTCCTCCTCCGAATGGTAAGTATGGAGAAGATACACCCTTGGAGATCAGTCCGAATCCGTAGTCGACGGTTTGAGTGGCGACCTTGGTTTCTTCCTCCTCGGCAGTATCCCATCTATGAGGGTTGAATTCCGCCAGGTTAGGGAAATATTGGTCCGAGGTCATGGCGTAACCTGGAGAGACCAAAACGTAATGGCCCTTTGGTACGATCCACTTGCCCTTATTAGGAACCTTCAAGTCGTTCATCACCTTTCTGAAAATGGAGTGTAATGGCATGTGCATTCTCAAAGTCTCTCTGATGACACTGTTGACCAAAGGCATCTTACTCAAATGCTCGTAATTAAGTTCTTCTCCTTGAAGAACGGAAGTGATCTCTTGGTAAAGTTCCTCTTGTAATTCTGGCTTCTCACTCAAATGTAACAAGAACCAAGCGGAAGTAGATGCGGAAGTATGTTGTCCTCCCATCAAAACTCCGATAAGTAAGTTAGCGATCTCCTCATCGGTCATTTTGGTACCGTCTTTATACGTGGAGTTCTTCATCAAGGTGTCGACAAGATCACGGTCTTGAATGTCATTGTTGTCTCTTCTGGCCTTGATAATAGACATGTAAGTCCGACTGATCTTCTGTTGCAGCAGATCACGGGCCTTGTAATGAGGAACTAAAGGAATATAAGGGAAGACAAAGTTGATAGGAGTGAAACCCTTGTCTAAGTCAGAATATAATTGGGCAAACGAAGAATTCAACTTGTCTCTGATATCCTTACCCAATAAAGATCTGGACAGAGTGAAAATAGTCATTTCAGGTTGCGTCTTCATCACGTTGACACTACCCTTTTCACCTTGGAAGACAGAACCAAAGTATTGTCTAACTTCATTGGTGATCAAAGGAACATATTTCATGAAACTCTCCTTCGTAAGAGCTCCCTTCGAAAATTTCTTTTGGTCCATCAACTTCCAATTAGGACAATCGTAGATCACACCATGTCCAAAGACTGGAGTCGTCAAATGTTTATACAGATCTTCAGCACTGACGTCATTCAATCTGGCATTAAGAACAAATTCATGGCCCTTTGGTCCAAGATAAACAGTGAAAACCTTACCCAAAAGCAAGAAGGCAAAACAGTCACCGTACTTAAGACGACATTGCTCAAAGAACTCGTAAGGTTGCATTCCATAGGGAACCGCAGACCCCACCCAGGGAATCCAATAAAACACCAATGGCGCTCTGTCCTTACGTAACGAATAGAGTAATTGCCATACTATAGAGTAAACAAACGGTAAGGCAATAATCAAACTCATCTGCTGGAACATCGATAACTGAGACACAAAGTCTCCAACGACACTCAACCCTCCAACTATTCCCATGGCGTGTAATGTGTTTAACTTGTCTTCCTTTTTTTAGCGTCTTTTTTTTTCTTTAGTTTCGCTCGTTTATAAAATACTCTTTTTTTTTTCTTGAAATAGCACACGACTTTTATACCAATAAAAGCTACGAGATTAGTCAGTAGATGAAGATGACGAGTTGAGTATATAAAGTGTTTTTTTCTATAAAATAAATTGTGGTTTCTCGACGGCCGGCGTAGCAGCAATTGGTTCCAATTGCGGGTTATAACCACCTTCCAGTTCTTGTAAGTCGAGCAGACCCAGGTTCCACTCGTCCAATTCCAACTGGTGTTCTCTTTCGATGGCGTATTTGACGGCATCCAACACGTTATCGACAATCAGTTTTGGCTTGTACTTTGGCGTCGTTCCCTCTTGGTAAACACCAGTCTTTACCAAGATCGAGTGCCAACTTTCGTCGTGCGAATTGGCAAATCTGATATCCGATTCCGGAGTGTCTCCGACAAAGTAAACCGTCGATGGTGGTGGTAAATCCAACTTGATCTCACTGATCTTTTGTAAATTCAAACCTTCATCTTCCTCTTCCGAATCACTATCTTCCGAGTCAGATACAAATAATGCCGGTCTTTCTCCCTCATCGAGCAGTTCTTGCAGTTTCACATGCTTATCCAATAATCCCTTTCTCCAAGTAGTCAAAATCTTGGTTGCAAATCTGAACGTTCCCCTCTGGGGCTTACCGAATCTGGTCACGGTCAATTCCTTACCCGTATGCTCTCTATATAATGCGGCAATTGATACTTGTAAGGCTCCCATACCGTAACGAGACAACTTGTAATTGGTGGCCCAGACGAAATCGGAGTGGGCAAAGTACAATCCCGGTCCCTCATCGTAGGTCTCGGATACGGTACCCATTCTTCCGTTCTTACTCAACAACAATTCCAAGATGATTTGTTGATCCAGAGCCCAATTTCTCGAGTCGGCAAACACCAAGATCAGGTGGATATCGATCTTACTGAAGTCGACATCCTTCAGTACCAGTTTCTCCTCCTCGGTCAAATCGTGATAAGGAGAAACACTTGGATTCCACTTCATGATATCCAATGGAATGAAGACATTCTTAAAGCCATAACCTTCGGCGACTTTACGACAGGTATCTCCCACACCACCAACGACAAGAACATTATCGTGGACATCAGCCAAATCCTTCATTGGAGTATGACCTTGAATAATTTGATCCTTATCAACTGGAACACCCAATCTCGTAGACAAGTCAATGGCTCTCTTTTCTTCTGGTCTTCCACCACCATTCGTGACAAAGATGTATGGGATCTTGATGTTGTACTTGTTTTCTCCATTCAACAACTTCATCAGTTCTCTCAGTTCCGGGATAGTGTCTGGACCTTTCACAATGACACCATCGATATCGAAGGCAAATGCATACGATGCAACACGTTCATGGTCGATCATGTGCTTCTTATATCTCATCGTCAAAGAAGGTCTTCTCGATGATCTGGCCGATCCGCCCATCGAGAGTCTCGATCCGGATTTCTTAAGATTCGTGGACGAACCCTTGGCGGAACCTAAGCCACTCAATTGTAACCCCGAATTCCACTGATCCGAAAGAGACAACGAAGAAACACGCTTCTTACGCGTCATCGGCTGTAATTCGTCAATTCCGTCATTGTTCAAATAGGAATAACCTGGAGCAGCGGCAACAGCAGCGCTAACACTAGGAGTAGATTTGCCGGAACTGATGTTGGTCTCCGACTCGGAGATCTTCAATTCCTTGGAATCCGGATTGACCGGATTATTTGTATTCACTTCACTGGTAAATCCTGCTGACATTTCTTTACTTTATTATGCTTTGTTTAATTTAAATTCTTATTTAACAGCGCGCTGTTGTCCCTTTTATATGAGATTATCAAAAATAACATGTGCCCCTTGCCCCCCCTTTTCAAATTCCTCTAGTCTTTTTTTTTTTTTCCGGTACTTCATCTCATACATTACTGTAATAATGTAGGAATTTTTCCAGCAAATTCCGACCACTTTACCGTCGTATCCCTTAGCATGTGCCCTTTTACCCTTACCAGAACATCCGTTGATCTGCAGCTCTTATTCTGTATCGTACCAATCTATTGTAACAATTAACCAGTATGACATCATTTTTTTGCCCTCCCGTGCCCCTTTCTAGATTTTTCACGCAAGTTTTACTTATTATTGTTACGTCATACATAATAATACTTGACAACCTTTTAGTTCGGTGAACAACACTCACTTACATTGCTATGGCATTGTCTCTCAATTGAGGCCTCGCTAAGCTGTCCTCTTGTGTCGACGTGCTATTATTTGCTACTGCATATACTTTATTACGCAAATCTGCTCTCTGTTATGTCCTTCAAAGTGCTCTCATGAGCACTGACGTAATGTGTCCTAGGCTTGACTTGGGTTTGACTGACTTGACCGACTTGGATTTGACTTCCCTTTTGGGTAATTCTTTTTTGGGCGGCCTAAGTCGTTGCTAGAAAAAATCCTCTAGATTTCTCCTCGGTGATCTCCGTCTTGAAAAAAAAAAAGTATAAAAAAGTTGTTATCGACAAAAAGTGACTATTTTATCGCCATTAAGATGAGTGTTACCAAAGTATCACAGAGCGACTTTGAGAGTCAAATTGTTCTCAAATACACAGATGTCATTGGAGAGAAGTTGGGAGGGTCCATTGTGTCCTTTTCTGACGAGTGGTTCCTGGAGCTGAGTAACTTGATCAAGCCTAAGGCTCCTATCAGAGATCTGACTAGATTCGTCTATTCTGGTGCTTGGTACGATGGTTGGGAAACCAGAAGACACAACACTGCCGAATTCGATTATGTCGTCATCAAGATGGGAGTTTCCAGTGCCAAGATCATCGGTGTCGAGGTTGACACTGCTTTCTTCAACGGTAATCATGCACCATTCATCAGTGTTGAGCTGAGTAACGACCAAGAAAATTGGGTCGAGGTCATTCCAAAAGTCGAATGTGGTCCATCCCAAAGACATTTCTTCGTCAGAGACTCCTTGACTGAGGACAATTACCAATACATCAAATTGAAGCAATTCCCAGATGGAGGTATTCTGAGATTCAGATGTTACGGAGAGGTCGTTCCGATCTTACCAAAAGATGTCTCTACCCAATTTGACCTTGCCAGTGTCTTGAATGGAGGTGTTGCCGTTCTGTTCAGTGACCAACATTTCGGTAGTGCTGACAATTTGTTATTACCAGGTCGTGGTCATGATATGAGTGATGGTTGGGAAACTGCCAGATCGAGAGTTCCAGGTCACACCGATTGGGTCATTATCAAATTGGGTGCCGTTCTGGGTCACATCGCTAAAATTGTCATTGACACTCTGCATTTCAGAGGTAATTTCCCTCAATACGTCAAATTAGAAGGTTGTTATAGTGAGGCTCAAGTTCCAGACTCTTCAGCCTCCTGGTCCGAAATTGTCCCTCAATCTAAGACTCAAGCTGATAAGGAACACGAATTTGATGTTAATACCACTCAAAAAATCTCCCACGTCAAATTGACCATCATCCCAGATGGAGGTGTAAAGAGAGTTAAGGTCATCGGTACTATTTAAAATGTATAGGGAAAAAAAAAAGTGAGGTAACGATTTTTTTCAGTCACTAATAGAATTGTAGGTGATATGGATCAATTTATACGACAATTACAGCAACGAGTATCGCATAATTTGCTTGAAATACCTGTGGAGATCGAATCTGAGGAGAATCAGAGTAAGTTGCTCATATCCGTCAAAGACGACTTGGAGGAGAATCCCTTCTATTTCAAGTACATCTTCAATAAGATCTTACAAGAGAAGTACGAATTATTGGACGACTTTTACACGATCTACATCACAAAACTCATCCACAGTCAACCCTTAGACCCCCTTGAAGAAGAAACCCTTCAATATCAAGTCTCTGACACTCTCAAGATCAAACTTAAAGAGAGTCCCAGAGTCATTAGTGGACTCAATACTACCGGCTTAAGGACCTGGGAACTGTCCATTTATCTTGCCCATTACCTCATAAATGAATACCCTCTCGACAAATATCAAACCATATTGGAACTAGGTACTGGCACCGGTCTTGTCGGACTTGCCCTTACTAAACAATTTCCCTCCAAAACGATCATGTTAACAGACGGAGATTCTCTGCTCATCCAGAAATTGGACACCAACTTCAAGCTCAACGATCTCCAACCGACCAATTGTTTCCAATATATATGGTCCGAGCCACTCAACCAACCCAAAATCGACCTCTGTATAGGAGCCGATATCACCTACGACACCTCCATCCTCCCCCAATTGATCTCCACCTTATCGTCCCTCTTCCTCACTAAGGGCCTCCAAAAACTGATCATCCTGTGCACAATACGAAACGAATCCACCATCGAAGAATTCAAACGTCTCCTCACCGAAAATAACCTCTCTTACACCGCACTTCAAATCTCAAAGCCCCATCTCATGTTCATAAACCCGTCCTCCTCTTTCCTAGTATTAGAAATAAGTCGTGTATTTTAACCTAATTGGTCTTCCAATGAAAAAAGAGAATTTTTTGTAAAGAAAAAAAAAAGTTGTTAAAAGTTCAACACAAAGACTTTATAACGTATTAGCGATAGACAACACCATGGCTTTACAAAGATTTCCATCTAATATTTTGAAGAACTATTACCACTTTTTCATTGGTGGTGCCATTACATATTATTTGGTTGGAGCCGGAGCCAAGGCTTCCATGAACTCTGATGAGTTCATCAACGATCCAAGACACCCAAGATTCGCCAAGGGTGAGAAGGTGGTTGAATTGAAGCATTGAGTGTCCTAGAGATGACAATGATTTGTGTATGAAAAAATAAACGATTGGTTTAGTGGATGTAGTGTAAGAAAAGTAGAGTAGATGTTAGGTGGGCTGGAGTTAGGTATGGCGTAGTGTACACCAATTCCCTTCCAGCTTCTGTCCTGGTACTTTTTTCCTTTAGACGGATCTAAACCGGGGAATCCTGCCTAATCCTGCCTAATTCTGCCTAACTCTGCCTAACAAATTCTCCTTCCTTTTTTTATAAAGAAAAAAAATTCTCCAACTATGAATCATACCTCAACAACGTAGGATGCCATTAACGCCAATATCGCAGGAGATTGGACTGTCTATTCCTAACAACACTCCCCATGCTGTATCTGTGACCTTGCCCACTTGGGAGGCCAATGTCGGGTACGAGGAAGGGCAGGACTGGGTCGTCAATAAGATGAATTCTGGGTATCCGCGGTTCTTCATCCACAAGTCGATCCAATACTTGTGTGAGCTCTTGGAGCTCAATTATGGTAAAGAGGGCGAGAAAGTGATGTGTTTCCCCACCTATAATGTACTGAAACGGTGTAGAGCGTTCATCAAGTCCAAGTCGACCTTGGATAAGTGTTCGGTGAGAATCCTTCAACTTTCCACGCCAACACCCGCCAATGAAGAGGAGGCCTCTATCAGAGTCGGGTCGGAGTTTAGTGTGTTATTCTATCCAGGCTCGGAATTCCCCTTACTGAAAAGCTACTGGCAACATACTGGAGAGGGTATCTCTTCCAGAAGGGCCGATTACATCTTGTCCGAGTTGAAGGACACTTTACTCAGAGATTCCGAGACCAAGGCCAAGGAACTCCAACTGAGACTCAAGTCGAAGTTACGTAATCCTAAGAGAACGTCTCATTCGATGACTCGGTCGTCGTCTTCCACCAGCTCCCAGCAATTGGAGAAGGAATATTCCACCTTTGTCGAAGAGAGATTCGGCCGGAACTTGGATATCAGATTTGCCAAAGAACTGAGACAAATTCTTCAGAAGAGAATAGCGAACCAAGTACAAGTCGATCTGGAAGACGTGTATCTCGTGCCAACAGGTATGACGTCTTTATTCCAAGCCCACCAACTGGTGTTGGATATCGTAGACCAGAAGAGACTGGAACAGGAGAAGTCCGTTTGTTTCGGGTTCTGTTACGTCGATACCCTCAATGTGTTGAGTAAATGGGGATGTGGAGCTGAATTCTTCGGGTTCGGAGACGACCGTAGCATCGACGAGTTGGAACAACAATTGGAACTGGGGACCAGATACTTGGCCTTGTTCTGTGAATGTCCTTCCAATCCTCTTTTGAAGACTCCGAACTTGAAGAGATTGTACGACTTGAGTAGAAAGTATGGTTTCTTGATAGTGGTTGATGACACGGTGGGTAACTTCATCAATATGCATGTCTTGCCATATGCTGATATGGTAGCTACTTCGTTAACGAAAGTCTTTAGTGGAGACTCGAATGTGATGGGAGGTTCCTTGATACTTAATAAGGACTCCCAATATTACGACCAATTGAGAAAGAGATTCGAGGCTGATTATGAACCAGAGTCCTTCTGGGATGAAGACATCATTTACTTGGAACGTAACTCGAGAGATTGTGTCAAGAGAGCTCATAAGGTGAACTTCAATACGGAGAGAATTGTGGACTTGTTCCTGAAGAACGACTTGATCCAAGACGTGTTCTATCCTTCGTTGTCTCCTTCCAAGGATTGTTACGATATGATGAAGACGGAAAGTGGAGGTTATGGAGGTTTGTTTTCGTTGGTGTTTAAAGACGAGGCCGATGCCAGATGTTTCTTCAACGAGGTCAAACTCTCCAAGGGACCGTCTTTGGGTACCAACTTCACGTTGATCTGTCCGTACCTGATCTTGGCCCATTTTGCAGAATTGGACGAGGTGGAAGCTTGGGGTGTCGATAGGAACTTGATTAGAATTAGCGTGGGTTTGGAAGATATCGACGAATTAACCCTGGTAATAGAAGAGGGCTTGAGAATTACTAGAGAGCAACATGAACTGATACATATGTAGGATAGACTACACACTTTAATACTCTACTCTACTACTCTACTCTACTACTCTACTCTACTACTCTACTCTACTACTCTACTACTCTCTCCCCTTTTCCTACTACTCTCTCCCCTTTTCCTACTACTCTCTCCCCTACTCTACTACTCCACTATCACTGCTATATACTGCACCACTGCTTTACTCTCTCCTATTACTATTCCCTCTATCGCTCTTTTCTCTATCGCTCTTTTCTCTATTATTCTTTCTCTATTGCCTACTACTCTTCCACTGTCTCCCCAGCCACTCCTTCTTGAAGAAAAAAAAAGACAGATCAAACACTTCAACCACCTTACTACGTACCCTTTTTCAACTACCGCGTCATTAACGATTAATGGCCATCAATTGAGTGGAATTTATGGAGTATTCTAGACCGACTTTTGGTACAGGTAACAGTTCAGTGTGGAAAGCCAAAGCTTCTTCTGCTACGTTACCTCTTTATAAGGACAAACCCCTTCAGACAGTTCCCAATCGTTCACGTCTTTCATCTGGTCAGCGCGGCGGTCGTAATTTGATCAGGATGTTATTTAAAGCCTCGGTTGCTTTCTTTGTTGTTTATTTCTTGTATTACATTGGTCAGAGTCTCAAATCGGATGACGATTCCGGCAATCCAAATCTCTGGCTTTCAAGAAGAGATGAGGTGAAGCAACTGTTTTTGGATAGTTGGCACGACTATGAAGAACATGGTTGGGGTTACGATGTTTATCATCCAGTGAGTCAAAGAGGTGAAAATATGGGTCCTCATCCTCTTGGTTGGATCATTGTCGATTCCATCGATACGATGATGCTTATGGGTCTTGATGAAGAAGTGAGTAGACTGAAGCAATGGATCCACAAAGATTTGACCTACGATTTCGATTATAACGTGAATGTCTTTGAAACGACGATCAGAATGTTGGGTGGCTTGTTGAGTGCGTTCTACTTGAGTGAAGATGATGTCTATTTGGACAAAGCTGTGGATTTGGGTAATCGTATCTTGGCTGGCTTTGAGTCGAGAACGGGGATTCCTTATGCTTCTGTCAACTTGGGCACAGGTAAAGGTGTCAAGAGTCATGCCGATGGTGGAGCAAGTTCGACTCTGGAAGTGGCCACGTTACAATTGGAGTTCAAGTATTTGAGTAAATTGACGGGAGAAGAGTTGTATTGGCAAAAGGTGGAGAAGATCATGAGTCTGTTGGATCTGAATCATCCTAAAGATGGGTTGGTCCCAATCTTTGTGCACCCTGAGTTGGGTAAATACCAGGGAAGACTTATCAGGTTGGGATCGAGAGGTGACTCGTATTACGAGTATTTACTCAAACAATACTTACAAACAGGAGAGTCCATTTACAGTCAAATGTACGAGGAACTGATGATGGGTGTTAAGAAACATATGGTTGGTAAATCGAATCCTAATGGATATACGTATATTGGGGAATTGCCCAATGGAATAGGAGGAGACTTGGATCCAAAGATGGACCATTTGGTGTGTTTCATGGGAGGTCTCTTACTGCTTGGACTGACGGAAGGTGAAAGTATTAACGAAGCAAGAAAGACTCTGAGATGGACTACTGATCAAGAAGCCAACTTCATGTTGGGTAAGCAACTTACTCATACCTGTTATAAGATGTATCATGACGTGGAAGGTACTGGATTACTGCCTGAGATTGTGGTGTTCAACAGAGAACCGAAATCGATCTCGGACTTCTATATCAAGCCTTTGGACAGACATAATTTGCAAAGACCAGAGACGGTGGAGAGTTTGTATTACTTGTGGAAGATCACGGGAGACCCAATGTATAGAAACTGGGGATACGAGATCTTCTACAACTTCATCAAGTACACAAAGGTGAATGACGGCAAGGGTGTGAGATACACCTCGTTAGATGACGTCACGACTGGTAAGCAGAGAGATAACATGGAGAGTTTCTGGTTGGCTGAGACATTGAAGTATTTGTATTTGTTGTTCGATGATGAGGATAAGGTCGACTTGACGAAGGTGGTGTTCAATACGGAGGCTCATTTATTCCCGTCGTTTGAATTGGGTCAATTCAAAACGGGCTGGTCAAGATCAGCTCCTAATGAACTGCAAACTGAGGAAGAAGTTAAGGTGGAACCACCAGTGAAGAAACCTTCTAAGCTCGATCCTAACATTGCCGTTAAGGAACCATCTCAACAATCCGTCCATGGTAAGCCAGTGAAGGGAGATTCGGAGTCAGATTTAGATTTCGTCGAACCGGGAACTGAACAAAAGTTAGTGGCACAGAAACCAATGAAGGGACCGGTCAAACTGAATATTCAAGCAGAAATCTCCTTCAATGAAAACGATAAGAAGAACTTTGTCGACCAGGAAGAGAAGATGGTCAAATCAGGCCAAAGTGAACCAAAGGCTCCAATGGGTCAAAAGCCAAGTAAACCAATCGAAGAGGAAGTGAAGGAACTCAAACAACAACAACCCCCAGTACTGGACCAGAAAATCTACAAAGATCCAGACCTGATAAATAAGAAACTTGAAGAGTTAATAAATGAAGAGTGAGAGCTCTATTAAGATTTACAGTAATAGTAGAATGATGGCTTACTTTTCGTAATTTGCTGCGCTTAGTGAAAAATTTGGATAAAAAAAAACACGTTTAAGTATGGACAAGTTCTCCAGTTAAACGCCATGGTGACATTAACAATTGAGTCCAAGAAAGGGGCGATCGTTGTTAGCAATGGATGGTTACAACTTTTGAAGTCGCTTTTGATCGTACTTATCTTTTGTTCCATCTCCATCGCAGCCATTTCGTCTCGGTTGTTCAGTGTTATTCGGTTCGAGAGTATTATTCATGAGTTTGATCCATGGTTCAATTACAGGGCTACGCGGTATCTCATTGAGAATGGATTTTACAAATTTCTCAATTGGTTCGATGACAAGACTTGGTACCCACTTGGAAGAGTCACGGGAGGTACTCTTTATCCTGGACTTATGGTGACTTCTGGGTTGATTCATAGTATCTTACACAAGGTTGGATTACCAGTGGATATCAGAAACATATGTGTTCTTCTTGCTCCACTGTTCTCCTCACTCACTTCGATCTTCATCTTCTTTCTCACTAAAGAGATCACACATGGAGATATGACTCTGTCCCTCTTTAGTGCCATCTTTATGGGAATTACTCCAGGTTATATCAGTAGATCCGTTGCCGGTTCCTACGACAACGAACTGATCGCCATCACCTTATTGATGGCCACCTTTTTCTTCTGGATCAAGGCCATCAAATTGGGATCCATCTTTTGGGCTACCTTGACCTCCTTCTTCTACTTTTATATGGTAAGTGCTTGGGGAGGTTACGTTTTCATCACCAATTTGATCCCATTACACGTCTTTGTCTTACTCTTGATGGGTAGATTCGACTACAAAATTTATGTCAGTTACACCACCTGGTACGTCTTGGGTACTCTACTCTCGATGCAGATCCCCTTTGTCGGGTTCTTACCGATCAGATCCAACGATCATATGAGTAGTTTCGGTGTCTTTGGTTTGTTACAATTGGTATTATTTGCCAATTATTTCAAGGAAACTCTTTCCCCAAAGAATTTCCGTAAATTGATGATTGCCTTCTCGATTCTCGTTGCCATCTTGGGTGTTCTGGGTTTGGTTCTGGCCACTCAATTGGGTTTGATTCTGCCTTGGACTGGTAGATTTTATTCCTTGTGGGATACGAATTACGCCAAAATCCACATCCCAATCATTGCCTCCGTCTCCGAACATCAACCTACTCCTTGGTCAGCTTTCTTCTTCGACTTGAATATGTTGATCTGGTTGTTCCCAGTCGGTGTTTGGTTATGTTTCAACGACCTCTCCAACAGTGCCGTCTTTGTCATCATCTATAGTGTCTTGGGCAGTTACTTTGCCGGAGTCATGATCAGATTGATGTTGACCTTGGCTCCTATTGTCTGTGTTTGTGGTGGTATTGCCGTGGCCAAGATCTTCTCTATCTACCTCGACGTGAAGAACCTCATTGGAAGTTCCACTGTCAAGAAAGATGACATCTTTAACTTCCTGTCCAAGATGACCGTTCTGCTCACATTTGTCTTTTACTTGTACTTTTACGTGCAACATTGTACATGGGTGACGTCGAATGCTTATTCTTCTCCCTCCGTTGTCTTACTGTCCACCAATCCTGACGGTTCGCAATACTTGATTGACGATTATAGAGAACTGTATTATTGGCTTAGAATGAATACACCAGAAGATAGTAAGGTGATGTCATGGTGGGATTACGGATACCAAATCGGAGGAATGGCCGATAGAACCACCTTGGTAGATAACAATACTTGGAACAACACACACATTGCCACTGTAGGAAGAGCAATGGCCACTACCGAGGAGAAGTCGGAGGAGATCATGCGGAACTTGGATGTCGATTATATTTTGATCATCTTTGGAGGTTTGATCGGGTACAGTGGAGACGATTTAAACAAGTTCCTTTGGATGGTCAGGATCAGTGAGGGGATCTGGCCGGAGGAGATCAGTGAAAGAAGTTTCTTCACCGATAGAGGTGAATATAAAGTAGATGATATGGCCACCGATCTGATGAGAAATTCCTTGATGTACAAGATGTCTTATTACAGATTCGGGGATTTGTTTGGGGCTGGTGGAGCTACCGATAAGGTGAGATCGCAAAGATTGTCCCTGCCATACGCCAAGGCCATCCAATTGAACAGTGTAGAAGAGGTGTTCACGTCGGAAAACTGGATCGTAAGGATCTACAAATTGAAGGACAAAGATGCTTTTGGAAGAGAATTACTGAAACTGGGAGACTTCGAAAGAGTCATGGGTGACTCAAGTGTAAGTAAGAGAAATAAGAAGAAGTTGGTGGGTAAGTTGCCGACCGATATTAGGGAGTGATGGTATATAATGAAGTTAGTCTTGATTGTGATGTAAGGACGTGAATGGAGGGGGGAAAGAGGGTAAATGTTAAATTGTATGTAGTGGAGGTAGGAGCTATAATATGCAGCAACTGTTTTCCAAAAGGCAGTAAACTGCTTTTTGAAACTGCCTTTTGACTCCTTCCCTCATCCTCCTTTTCCCTTTTTACACTACCCTCCAAAACAGGGTAACAGACAATTTTTTTTCATCTTTTTTCTCCCTCTTTTTGCACAACAGCAGAGCTGCAAATCACATCAGGATGAGCTCGTCTACTAACGAATCGTCCATTCTATCTTCATCGAACAACGATTCCTCGTCGATGATTTCCAATTCCACTGCTTCTCATCTACAAACACCGCCCAAACAAAAATCGTATTCGGCCAATCAGAATGCCGCCCTTGTTACCGAGCGTAGCTTCTTTACCGAGGACGGCGGGACTCCTTTACTTCTCAATAAGGAGATGCACATGCCTCTGACTGCTCCTCCCTTCACCAATCTGGACAATTCCATACTTCGTACGGAGACTCCCGATTTGGACATTGAAATTGCTCTTGGCGATTTGAATTTGGACGTGTACAATGATTTTGTCGAGACAGGAGGTCTGAAACTCAATCTTGGATCTCTCACTCCAAATGCTTCTAATGTCAGTCAGTTCACCACATCGGGTAATAATCCTTCTACTCCCACTTGGCCCTCAGTGATTCAAATTCCTCAGACGGCTCCACCTCCTTTCACCCATCTTAATAGTTCCAATTCCATGTTGGATAAGATTAAGACCTTCAAATTACCTGATTATGAGCCTCAACTGGATGAATCTTCCTCCTCAGATCCTCAACAGGTGAGTGGGAACTCTACGGGCTCCGGTATCCAATTCGGTGGAGCTTTATTGAACTACAAAAAGGACGATCATGATAACTCCTTCTACCCTTATTATGGTCAATATCCCTCCCAAATCCAACCAACCTCCAACGACATCTGGAATTTCCCCTCCTTCGACCAACGCTCGTTCGCCCATCTCCAACAAATCCCCCAACCACAACAGCAACAACAACAGCAGCCTCAACAACCTCAACTGCCATCCCAACAACCACGTCAGTACAACCGATCCAATCGTGGTAATCGGTACTCCAACGGAGTTAACGTCCATCGGAATAAACTCCCACGTCGTAAGGGAGAAGATCCAAGTAAGTACGTGAATGCCCGGTTGGCCGATTTCGAGAACGATATCTTTTCTCTTTGTAAAGACCAACATGGATGTCGGTTCCTCCAGAAACAATTGGACTTGGACGATCCTCAAAACACGACTCTCATTTTCAACGAGATCCATTCGCACGTTGTCGAGTTGATGATCGACCCCTTTGGCAATTACTTGATCCAGAAACTCTTGGAGAAGTCCAACGATTCCCAGAGATTGACTCTTTGTCAAACGGCCAGCTCCGAATTCGAGAAGATCGCCTTCAATCCTCACGGAACCAGGGCTCTCCAGAAATTGATCGAATGTATCAGAACTGATGACGAGGCCGAGGTTGTCGTACAAGCCCTCAGACCTCACATCGTCTCCCTCTCTCGTGACCTCAACGGTAATCACGTGGTCCAAAAATGTCTCTCCAAACTCTCCTCGCCAATTCATACCCAGTTCATCTTCGATATCTGTTGTCAGAATTGTTTGGAGATCGCAAGACATAGACACGGTTGTTGTGTCTTGCAAAGATGTTTGGACCACGGAACCTTCGACCAATGTAAGCAATTGGGTGCTGTCTTAAGTGCCAACGTGTTGGAATTGAGCTTCGACCCTTTCGGAAATTACGTCATCCAATACGTGTTGAACAACGCCGACTTGATCGACCTGAAGGACAAGAGCATTTTACTGATCTTGGAAAAGATCAACTCCCTGTTCATCGACTTGTCTTTACACAAGTTCGGGTCCAACGTCATTGAAAAGATCTTGAGATTGCCCAAATTGAACAAATCCCTCATCGATTTGATCTTGCACGACTTGTCCATTAAACAATTCAATCGCTTGTTGAACGACTCGTACGGAAATTACGTCTTACAAACTTGTCTCGATGTCTCGAATTACGACAATTTTGAAAAGTTGAAAGAGATCTTGATCCCAATCTTACCCGGGGTGAAAAACACCCCTCATGGTAGAAGAATCAGTGCAAGATTGGGAATCAACTTGAATAATTTGTCGGATAAGGAAGGTTTGTTGCAAATCAAAGACTCCTCCAAAGTGGAAATATATTAGAATGCATATTATAGCACATGTATAGTAGTATTGTGACATAGCTACCTGAACGTAGAACAGCAAATTACGATTAATAGAAAGTTATTTTTTCACACAGACAATTACACAAAGCGATATAGAGAAACAGTATGTCGGATAGTGAAGACGATTTTGGGTCCTTTGATGATGCTTCGTATGAAGGGGAAGGTAGTGGGATGTTATTGGAATGTCTTAGGGAGGGAAAGATTGGTGAAATTGAGGATCAAGTCAAATTGATACTCTCTGACGTCACTACTAACCATACCGCTGTACTGACTACTACTGACACACCACTTCTCAATGACAGATCCAGGGAACTTTTAGATAGATTGAGAATGACAGATCATAAGAGGAAGATAGTTAATGATATGGCATGGAAGAAATCCACGATACGAAGAGAAATGTTGCTTACTTTAGGATTACCATTGAATTTGGACGAGATCAATGGAAGACATCAAATACGAGGCAATGACCTTGAAATCGACGAGACAGAGCTTGGCTTGACCAAATTGAAGTTGGACCCTCTGGAACTGTCGGAAATTTTAAATACCACGTCATTGTACTTGGACAATTTGAACATCCAAAAGGAGCTGTTTTACAGGTCTCTCATAGATAACAGAGACAAATTGAATCTCCACCAAAAGACTCTCAAAGACAATTTGGACCATATCAAACACATCTACGCTGTATGGCTGGATTATCACGACACTCTAAAAGAAGAAAACCTGCTTTTTCAATCCTATATAGAAAATTTGGTCGGCAATGAATTGAAGTTCAGAACTCAACTCATAAAGGACAAGATCAAAAAATAACAAGAGTCAATTTAGTTAGGGAAAAAAAATTAAGCAAAAAAAAAGGTCGATTTTTCTGTAGAGTTCTTCACCGAATAGTGATGGCATATCAAGCACCACAGACGTACCAATTGGTGGTCTATGATTTGGTTATTTGGATTTTCAGTGTTGCCTTTGACTGTTTTTTCCGTGAGATCCGTACTCGGGGTGGATTTCGGATCCCGAAGAATCCTAAACAGCTGATCATTTTTGTTGGACTGCCGCATCTGAATCAATTTGTTGATGGGATTTTACTTCTGAACACGGTTCAACAACTGTCGCAACGTCGGATCTCCTTCTTGGTCGCTCTGAAATCTTATAAGGAGAAAGTCATTGGCTTTTTGGCGCATTGTATCATGTCGATTCCAGTGTCTCGTGCTCAAGACAACCTTAAAGCGGCATCTGGTAAAGTGAGATACGCGCCAGGTTTCGACGGCGAGGAGAATCTTACGTTGATTGGAGAAGGCACTAAATGGACTACACAGGCTCTGAAGGGGGGTCTCATCGCTTTACCTCGTAATATGGGAACTGCCGAGATTGCCGAGATCGTCTCCGACACCGAGCTCAAATTGAAGAGAGATTTCAAAATCGCCCTGCTGAAAAATATCGAGCTTCTGCAAGAAATGTTGACGGAAGGAACGATTTTCAAGTTACTGCTGAAAATCGACCAAAGTGAAGTCTATTCCCGTGTCTTTGATCACTTGAGTAATGGTAATTGTATCGGTATCTTCCCCGAAGGAGGATCTCATGATAGAACGGATTTACTTCCCTTGAAAGCCGGTGTCGCCATTATGGCTCTTGGAGCCATGGCCAATGACCCTAATTGTAATGTGAAGATTGTCCCATGTGGAATGAACTACTTCAACCCTCATAAGTTCAGATCTCGTGCCGTGGTCGAATTCGGTGACCCGATCGAAGTCGACCTGAAATGGGTCGAAATGTACAAAAACCCAGAAACCTCCAAAGACTCGGTCAGGGAATTACTTGACGTCATCAAGAACGGTCTTAAACTGGTCACTGTCACCTGTCCAGATTACGAAACATTGGTCTGTGTTCAAATGGCTCGTAGATTGTACTCCAACAACTTCTCCTCCAGATTGTCCTTACCATTGGTCGTTGAAATGAACAGAAGATTGGTCAGAGGTTACACTCACTTCCAAAACGAGCCTCGTATGCAACTGTTAAGAGCCAAGATCATGAAGTACCATGAACTCTTGAAGATTTATCATATTCCAGACCATGACGTTGAGAATTGTAAACCAAGATTACGTCTTGTCACCCTGGCTCTCTTATTGGCCAACTTCTCAAGAGTGCTCTTCTTACTGTTGTTCTGTGTCCCTGGGTTCTTGTTGTTCAGTCCCGTCTTTGTTGCCTCTAAAAAGATCAGTACCAAGAAGAGTAAACTGCTGTTAGCTGCTTCTACTGTTAAGATCAAAGCCAATGATATCATTCTGACATGGAAGATTTTAGTTGCCATGGGATTGGCTCCATTGTTATACACCTTCTATACACTTGTTGCTACCACTTTTGTCTGGTACCGTGGATACATCACCGGACTGAAGAAGTTTTGTTTGACGGCCTTGTGTTTCTACTCCTTCTGTACAATGATCACCTATTGTGCCTTGATCATTGGTGACAAGGGTATGGATTACTTCAAGAGTTTGAGACCATTGTACTTGACCTTGATCAATGAGACTAGTATTGCCGAACTCAAACAATTGAGAAAGGAATTGACCTTGGAAATCACTCAAGTAGTCAACGAATTGGGTCCGCAGTTATTCCCAGATTTCAATTTACTCGAGGTGCAAGAAAAATTGAACCTGCAACAGGAAGACGCAAAGACGTTGAAACTGAAGTTGAGAAAGTTGAACAAGAAACAAAAGATCAAGGACGAACAAAGTGGCTTGAACAGATTGAATTCGCAATACGATCTTTCCAGTATACCGATCTTCTCCACCGATAAGAGCTCCGACGTGGAAACAACCAGTATCAGTTCAGCCAACGTCACAACCTCGGAAGGAGAAACAGACGGCGAACTCGAAATTAAGGACGTCAGTCAAAAGATCAGAGAGAGAATCATCTCCCAGAATAGACATAATAACCAACTATAGCACTAACTCTAATTCTTCATTGAGCATTTTAATACTATTCTTTAATAAGTGGTCATTTGTAAGTTCTTCCTCCCCCAACCTCACAAACCGTACATTTTCATGTCTCAATCTATGTGGAATGGACTGGTACCAACAAGAGATCAAGTTCTTTAGTAATAGATATTCCTTATTAGGACCATTACTTTGACAACAGGCATTGTTAACGAAGGCCAAAGTATTGACCACTCTTTGTCTCATTTGCTCCTCAGTCAAGTTCGCATCTGTAGTTCGTATCTTGTGTTTGACATATCCAATATAAGTGTTCTTTATAGGTTTGATGTGTGTGTAATGTCTGGAGAGTCGTAAGAAGTTCCTATAAGATGACCTCATGAAGTCACTATAATTGTCGGTAGTAGTCGCCACCAACGGACTTTTCGTTTCCACCATTGACTTTGGCTTTGCTTTGGGAATCAATACTTCGTAAAATGGCCGCACAGTGCTCATTCTTCGCACCACAGTCATCACCATCTGTACTTCTTTAATCGCTTTTTCTCTACAGTTTTTTTTTCATTCAATTATTGATTTAAACTATAAAAGTCTCAGTAGGTATCAAGAAATTTTTGTGTCAAGAAATAAATAAATGGTTGATACACCATTTCTATAGTATCATACCCAACCCAAGGAGTTATGTTGTTCTACAGGTTGGGAAATCTTTGGGATGTAAGAGTCTATCTCACTCGTTCTGGAATTGGAGCTCCATCTGTTAGAGGAGCCGGCGACAGGCATACTGGATCTGGATCCAGAGCCCGTGTAGACGGAGTTGGTCACCGATGGGAGTTGCGACATCATTGGTGATGGGTATCCAGTACCTCTGCTGCTGCTGTTGCTACTTTGGATGGTGGAGTTTCTTGGCGAGTCATTAGTTAAGGCGATTCTGTTTCTTCTTGTCTTCCAGAATCTGTAGATAACAATGACCAAGGCCAAGTAGACACAACCACCAACGACAGCTCCGATAGCGATACCGGCCATCTTTCTTACCTTGGTGTTGTTGACGGAACCAGTGGCATAAGAGACACTACCGTCGATGGAACCCAAGGTGGAAGAGGTCAGCGAAGATCCATCGGAGTCAGAGTCCGAATCGGTAGAAGATCCTTCCTTACTGGAAGAAGTCGAATCAGAGTCAACTTCATCGATTAAACCAGTCAATGGAACTCTCGAATCAATCAAAGACAGCAAAGTGTTTTCCGTGGAGTCTGGGTTGTCGTAAATTTCAGAGTCGGTATCCTTGACCAATTTTTGCAAGTACTTAACCTTGGCAGATGGGAAGTAAACCTCGGCAACAGTGATGATGTAGTCCACACCAGAAGCGGTATATGGCACCAATTGCTTGATGAAGACACTGTCACTGTCGTAGGAATAATCATCGGTCTCCAATGGGTAGGTGACTACCCCTGGTAAGTATTCAAAGATTTGCAGAGTGGCCAACGAGTTGTCGACAACAAAGTTGTAGTTCAATCCCTCCTTCATACCGATAGTGATCAACTGGTAGTCGGAACCTGGAACGAAAGTTTCTTGAGGAGCAATCAGCTTTGGTAAAGCACTGGTCTCCAAAGAAGTCGTAGTGGTACTGGCAGAAGATTGGTCACTGTCGTTGTTGGCAGATTGTGTCAAGATGGTCTTTGGTAACCAATCAGTGGCAGTCAGATCCGAAGACGAAGTCGTCGTGGTATAGATAGGAACAGCAGTGGTGGACAGTACAGACAGAGTACTCTCAACCAGAGTGGTAGCAGCTGACAGAGCACTGCTTGCAGCAGCAGCTTCCGAAGTCGTCGTGGTCAGAGCAACCTCCTCAGCACTTGTGCTACTCGAGCTAGTGATCGACAATACAGATTGCGAAGAAGCTGGAGTCAAGTCGATCAACTCAGAACTCGAAGAAGAGGTCGTCGTCACTGGTGCAGTAGAAATGACCGGAGTGGTCGAGGTGGACTCGATAACAGGTTCGGTCTCAGATGTACTGGAGACACTTACTGCAGAGGTCAAAGCGACTGAAGAAGTTGGAACAACTACAATGTCAGATGTAGTTGATGATGACGACGATGAGGTGTCAGTTGGAATGATGGTTTCAACAACTGAGGAAGATGACGATGACGATGTCTCCGTTGGGGTAACGATTGAAACTGGAACAGACAGAAGGTCCGTTAATGATGACGACGATGATGACGAAGTAGTCTCTGGTGCGACGGCAGTGGACTCGATCGATGAAGTGGTGTTGGTGTCTACGTATCCAGCGGAATAACTGGTATCTTCGTCAGAATAGACATAAGAAGACGAAGACGACGACGAACTCATCGTAGTCGTTGGAACTGGCACCACGGTCAGAGAGGTACTTGAAGTGCTCGAGGCACTTGTCGAAGTCAGAGTGTCTTCAGATTCGGTCTCTGGGTCAACATATGTGTAAGATGCATCTGAATAGGTGGAGGTGTAATCGGAGTCGTCAATCGAGGAGGTTGACGACGACGACGAACTAGTCAAGGTCGATGAGGACGAGGTGTCCACATATGCAGCTCCAGTGCTGGCTTCAGATGAAATGACATATGAATATGGAGAGTATTCTGAAGAACTACTCAGATAAGAGTATGACAGAGAAACCGATGTCGTCGTTGGTGTAGCAAGACCATTGGTGGTAACATCGGAACTGGAAGTAACATCATCGGATGTAGTTGTTACATCTTCCTCACTGGTGGTGGCTTCATCAGTGGAACTCGAGTCAGCACTGCTACTTGAACTGGTAGTTGTTACAACATAAGCAGCAGAAGCAGTACCAGAAGTAGAGTCCGTTGAAGCCGAGTCGGTGGAGGTCGAGTCAGTAGCATCAGAGGTAGATGTTACATCACTGTCGGAGGTCGTCAGAGCATCCTCTGTCGTTGTCAGATCGTCAGTAGTGGTCTCAGAGCTAGATGAAGTAGTCGTAGCATCAGAGCTAGTTGAAGTAGTCAGATCGTCAGTCGTTGTCAGATCTGTTGTAGTTGTAACAGATGACAGAGTTGGTGCGGCATCTGTAGATGTTGAGGAATCGGCGAAATCGGCCATAAGACTACTCCAGTCGAAACCAACATCAGTAGAAGAGGAAGAGGAGGGATCCACAGTACTGGTAGAATTTGTATAATCCTGGTATTGTACCTTCAGAGGCTCTCTCTTACTCAAGATATTGGACAACTGATTGTTGAACTTGGCAAGAGCACCTTCCTCTTTCACCTTGGTAGTGTCTTGTTTCTTGTTGAAATTCAACATTTTCGGTATCACTAAACCATGAGCTAAAGAAGTGAACATCAACAACCATATCAACAAGGAGGTTATTTTGTATTGACCCGACATGTTGATGGTAGTATTCAGTGTTGTTTTGGCTTGTGGGTTATCAGCGTTAAAAGAAAATGAATTACCTTAAAAGGCGTGTATGTGTTGTGTTGTGAAAAGAAAGACTTCAGTTAGTTGATTAGCAATAACCGTTTGTTGGGATCAATTAGTGACTATTATGATACAGCTCAAAGTGATGTTGGTTGTTTAGTGTTGAATGTTGATATAATTTAATTTAAAACGCCCAATATAAATTTTTCTTTCTTTTAATCCCCTCCCAAAAGAAAAAAAAAAACATAAAAAAAATTTTAGAGTCAGTTCCGGAATTCTGCAAAAGTAGACTAAACAAATAAACAAATAAAAAAAAAAAGTTGCCCTTTGCCCTTTTACCCCTTAATTTATTATGAAAAATTTCACCACGCGAATCGTTCTTTTCTTTTTTTTGTTCTAGATTTGCCCTAAATGGTGTTGAAAAGGGCAAATAAATGCCAAATGTGGTAAACTCACAATACGAGGACAATATAGTACAATAGCAACTGAAACATTTCTCCTTGAAACAATCTACTAAGCCCACTCACGGGGCCAAAAAAGTATTTTTTGTTATACAGTACACTACTCTAGGTAGAGCCAGAGTTTATCTACAAAGCTCTGAGCGTCTTCATCCAATGTTTCAGATAATTCGGAGACCAATTTGGATTTGTCCGGGTAAGTTTCATCACAGATGGATAAGATGAACTGTTGAAGACTTTCGTCTTGGATGCCGATGTATTCTTGGATCAACTCGTCGATACGAACAGCTATATCCGGTCCTCGTAAATCCGCCTCTTGCTCTTTGATCTTCACTGATTGGCGGAATTTAAGGTACGTACTATGCTTGAGGTAAAACTTGTCCAAATTGGAGTCGATTTTATTCTTTTCCTTCTCCACATCGATGAAATCTTGCATGAACTTGTCTCTTTTCTTTTCTCTGACCTTGTCGTAATTTCTCAATTGTTCTAAGCTTTTTATCAATTCTCCTCTTACTCGGTCTTGGTCCTTAATGATCTCTAATTTAACCCCATATTCCTTTTGTTTCAATTCTTGTAATTTCAACTCTCTTCTCCTCTCCCATTCTAAATCATCAATTTCATCTTCCCCCTCCATTTCCTGATCTTCCTCCTCCCCCACCTCCTCTTCATCTGACATCACTTGGGTCTTTGAAATGTCCTGGTACAATTTCTTCAATTTGGACCGACTCTTCTTCTTATCCAAGACCAGATCCTTCTCCCGTCTCTTCTTCTCGATCTTCAACACTCGAAGTCGGAACTCCACAATGTCATTCTTCACCGTATCGAGTAACTCCTTTGGCACATCATTGAGCTCCTTCATATCGAGCTGGTAATCGGAATAAATATCCACCAGTTGTTGCTGTTGTTGTTCACTCAATGGTCGCAGTAACAACTCGTCATAAAAGACCTCACACCCACCCATATCCACCTTCTCCTCGGGCATTTCCTCCTCCACCAACTTCTCTAAATGTGGTCCCAATTCCACCTCTCCATACTTAACATCCAAACCTCGATACCCTCTAACAAACCGTATCAAGTCCCTCACTCCAACCAACTGCACAAACACAGGCTTATCAAAGTCAACTAAATCCTCCTCCACTGTAAACCACTTGAACTCGCTCACTTTCAAAGTCTTCACAAGACAATATTCCAACCAATCATCAACCATCTTCAAGGTCATCTTACCCAATCCCTTCAATGCCACCACCAACGGCAGTGAACTCTCAAACTCACCAAAATACTTCAATGTGGGCACTTCAACCTCCCTATCCACCTCCATTTCATCTCCATCTTCAACACCACCACTGCCACTCTCCACTGCCCTTTGGACTTCATTACCTTTAGCTCTTCTCTGAAGCTTCAAAAGATTACTCCTCTTATAACTAGCCAACTCCTCCCGACTCAACACCAATTCAGGAAGAAATTTGAAATCCTTGAACATCACAGAAGACTCCAATCGTACGTCGCCAAGTCCCAAATCATCTTTGAGCTCAGGTAAGTGATACGAATCCATACTTGGTTCTTTATGTGCACTAAATTTTTTTCACTTTTTTCTACCTCAAATAAAGTACTAAGGTAGGTTAAGGTGGTTACTGAACTAGGCAATACTTACCCTCTATACATTATATTCCCTCCATTACTTCGTCCAACGTCACATCCCTCTTCACTTGACTCAGCAGTTTCCAGAATTTCGACAAATGTCTCGAGCCGTTGTCACATGCAATGATCAAGATCCGATCCCCCTTCTTCAGTTGAGTCAAGGCCACCTTCGTAGCAGCCACGGCATTGATACAAGAACTAGACCCCCAAAAAAGGCCGTCATTGATACTCAAGAACTTCAGCATCCTCAACAGCAGTTGGTCAGTCACTCTAATCGAGTCGTCAATGTACGGTTCCAGCCTACTGAAATTGAACGTAAGTCTGTTCAACCCAATGCCTTCGATCATCGTATCAACTTGATGACGTCTTCTCGTCCCCTCTTTCTCCACCTTATCGTACATTACACCATACTTCACTCTATTATGCAATCCAGACCCCTGTGGATCTGCCAAAACCACCTGCACTTTCCCCGACTTCTCTTTCAAGAATCTAGAACATCCAGCTATCGTTCCTCCAGTCCCACTCCCAGTAACAAAATAATCAAGGTCGTGATCCATCTGACTCCATATTTCACGCAGTGTAGTATCGTAATGGATCTTCCAATTGGCATCGTTCTCAAATTGGTCCAGGAAAACCCCAATTCTCTCGGTATTGTCATTGGTCAATTCCTTCAGTAACTTCTTCAGCGCATTGACGTATTGACTCGGATCGACAATGGACAGCGGCTTAACAGGAGTTATCTCCGCTCCTAAACTCTGTAATAATTGCAATTTCTCCGGCGAAGTGTCGTCGGGAAGGCAAATGTGCAGTGTATATCCCATAGCATTACAAAGCATGGCGAATGAGATCCCAGTAGATCCCGACGTTCCCTCGAATATGACATCACCATGGTGAGGTCTGATCACACCAAGATTCTGATACTTCTTAATAATCAGTAAAGCCACTCTATCTTTGGCAGACCCGGCAGGATTGTTCATCTCGAGCTTGGCATAAATCTTACATCCGGTCAATTGGGAAAGAGACTTGATTTCCACTATCGGCGTATCGCCAATGAGCTCCTCGATCCCATGTTTGATGTGATCCTGTGGCTTGAAATGATCGTAAATGAAGTAAAGTGAAAGTGCCGTCGAAATACAGGCACTCGTTATTACACGCCAATCATTCCCCATCTCTAGTCCTAGTGAAGGAAGAACTTTTTGCTCATCGCTTTTTTTAAGAAAAAAATTGATGAGAGCAAAATACTAATAATAAAAGGGGGTTTACTGATAAACAAATGACTAGTGTTGAATACAGATGTGAACCTATGAGTAGGAATGGAGTGGTAGTTAAGTTTGATGGGAAGGTGATTACAAATGGGGATGGAGAGATTGTTTTACCAGGAAATCCAATTGTAAGTATCCGAGGTTATATAAGATATAAACACTAACGTGTGAAGGTGATGACATTGAGAGTGGAGATGAATGGAAAAGTCCAAGAAGATCGTTCTTTACAAGATTCTATTGTCACTGGAATAGTCAATGCACAAGTAAGTATGATGTAATCGTGCACTTGAGCAATACTGAGACGTCCAGTTTTGGAAGGATACTCTATACGAGATCCAGAACGAGAACAACCAGTTCAAGTTGTATTGTAAAGTGCTCAACGAACAAGTTGAGAAGCAATTTGACATCCGGCTGAGTCATATGACTCGTATGGAGCTCAAGTGTCAGGTCTATACGACCTCCCTTATCAAGCCATGGTTTTATCTACAAATATTATTACAAGGCTTTACCACGATCTTTCTCCATCTGGAGCCTGATTTCCCTCTTTGTTTGTCCTACTACACCAGGAAGGTAAGTTAAACCACTATAGACACAGAGACATGCTAATACAGCAGACTTTACACACCAATCTTCCTTACATGGGGGTACTCTCCACTACACTAGGTCAACCATTGAAGGGGTTATTGATCCAAATGCACGACTTGGGCCGGAAAAGTGATAATACCAAGCTCCGCTTACTATCCAATACTACTAAAAAGAGCGACAAGTTCAATTTTGTGCAATTCATTAATACAAATGAGTCAATCACCAAGGGAATGACTTAGGCTTCTTTATAGTGGTATTTCAACTTCTCCAAGTTCTGGATCTCCTGTAACAAATCTTCGTTACCCGCTATAGACAAGTAGATCCCGGTAGTGTTGAGTAAGGGAACTAAATACACGGCGTCTGCCAATTGGAAGTCGCTAACCTTACTAAGGGGAATTCCCACTGCCAAAACAAAGGCACCTACAGTGAGATACTTCTTGGGCACCGTAAGCTGATATTGGTCATACTTAAGAAGTAGGAAATTCACCAACGAATCACAGATCGTCATCAAACTCCTTACCCCATTCCATCCCTTCTTATAGTATGGTATACTAAGTAAGAACAAGTTCAACATCACTACCCCAACAATGACTATATTAATCACCTGATTGGGCACCGTCCGCGAATTTTCCAACGAATGTCTCAACTCCAATATGATATCCTCCTGCTTATCACTATCAATGGGCTCCTCTGCCTCCTCATACCTCTTAACGGCTCTTCTCAATCGTGGCATAATCTGTTCTTAATTAGGAAGGAGAGAAACAAAAAAATCTGTGACAAAAAAAAAAAAGAGGGCTAGTTTAAAGGGCTCATCGCTTAGTAGATCAAGGGGTAAGAATCATGATACAATGTAAAGGAGTAACCCGAAAAGGGGATCGATGTAAGTTGAAGGTGGAAGGTGGTGTTGGATATTGTCATTATCACATACCTAGGAAGGAGAAGCCCCTTCCTAAGATGGTGATATCTCGGTCACCTTCACCGAAGAAGGCTGGAGTACCCAAATCAGGGTTCATTTATTTATACACATTATCGCATCTTGTGGGGGAAAATCCCGAGAAACAAGGATGGTTGCGAATACACAAGGCCAACGCGACCTCGGCTAAGGTGTTCAATCCCAAGAAAAAGATCCTTATCAAGGTGGGATGTACCACGATGTCCGTTAGTTGGAGACTCCGACAATGGGAAATGCAATGCAAACATAAATTGACCTTGATAAATCCTTACAATACAACGGCGGAGGTTGGAGATAAAATGACCAATTTGGTCAATAAGTTTGTCAAGATGAACTTGGCCCCACAAAAGAGGTTCCACAACTTCAGGTTCGACCAATTGGGCTTCTTCTGTCAGAAGGATTTGTTGAAGATCGAATGGGAAATCCACCAAATCTTGAAAGAATTATACGGGACAGGGATCGTATATTGTGAGGGATGTTCGGTACCACAAAAGCAACAACAGAGACACGTGGAATGGTTCTTGGTTCCAAGGAAAGAGATCGATAAAGTTTTTAAAATTATTGATAAAGTTATACAAAACAGTAGTTAATAGAGGAACACACAACTTAACTTTGCATGTAGGTCGAGGCGTCGACACCTTCCTCTGGGAACTCGGCGACCTTGACGTCGAATCTGGATTGGATCTCTTCCAAGATCTTGTCGTCTTCCTCGGAACTGACAAAGGAGATGGCCAAACCCTTGGTACCGAATCTACCGGCTCTTCCTACTCTGTGTAAGTATTGATCAGCCTCCGAAGGCATGTCGTAGTTGATGGCCAAGTTGATTCTCTCGACATCGATACCTCTACCGAAGACATCGGTGGCGACACAGATTCTGGCCTTGAAGTCCTTGAACAACTTGTAATTTTCGGTTCTCTTGTCTTGAGGCAAATCCGAGTGGACGGCAATGGTTGGGAAACCACACTTGGACAAGATCTTGTTCAACTCGTTACAACGTTTGGTGGACTTAACAAAGATGATAACTTGGTTGAAAGCCAAGGAGTCCAACAAATCGGACAACTTTCTGTTCTTTTCGTCGGCTGTCAACTTGATATAGTATTGTTGTAAACCGTGTAAGGTCAACTTGGACTCGTCGTCAATGAACAATTCCAATGGAGACTTCATGAACTTTCTACAAATTGGTCTGATCTCTTGAGACAAAGTAGCAGAGAACATCATAACTTGCTTCTCATGTGGAGTGGCTCTGAAGACTTGTTGAACATCGGAACGCATATCTATAATTGTTAGTATAATTGGGTTTGAGTGAGGGACTGTTTATTACTTACCAACTGTTTCCAAGACCTTGTCACACTCATCGATGACAAAAGTCTTAACCTCATTCAATCTGATATGCTTTTCTCTGACCAAAGCATTCAATCTACCTGGAGTAGCTACTACGATATTAGGACAAGTTTCCTTGTTCTTCAAGGTCTCGATATTCTTGGCGATCGGAACACCACCGTAGAAGACTTCGGTGATGACATTAGGCATATATTTGGCAAATCTCAAGTATTCATTTCTGATTTGATAAGCCAATTCTCTCGTATGACAAATGACAACGACAGAAACTTCTCCTGGAGTTGGATCCAATCTGTTCAAAGTAGACAACACAAAGACGGCAGTCTTACCCAAACCAGACTTGGCTTGACATAAGACATCAGTACCGGTAAGAGATTGTGGAATACAAACTTGTTGAACTGCAAAGACCGGTTAGTCTCTCCCCGCGTATGATTTTAGTGTGTGTGTGTGTGTAAGAAGTAGACAGGGGAATAAGCCCTGCAACATTGCGTCATCCTCAAGTCCATCCTCATACCTCACATTTCAAATTACTAACCTTCTGAAGGATGCTCGAAACCACAGTCACCGATGGCTCTCAACAATTCCAGCTTCAACATGAAATCATTGAAACTGGTAGCGTGAACACCAATGTAAGAACCCTTCTTATCAGCTTCCAGTTCACCACTGACTGGGGCCTTGCTGGAAGTTTGTAAAGATGGTTCTTCGGAATCAGAATAATCCAATAATTCTTCCTCGTTTTCGTGTGACATTGTAATCGGCGTGTAAGTACTTAAACTGTATAACTTTTCCAATTTGACACCGTCCATTTTTTCTTCACTCGTTGCTGGGTTTAATTTTGACAATATTTACACTACCCTTTCTAAGGGGAGAAAAATTGTAAATTACTCCAGGAGTCGCGTTTGTTTATTTTAGATTTTTTTTTTTTAAGCGGTAATTTTTATATAAGGCATACTAGGAGAAAGGGATAGAGACCAGACACGTGAGTTGAGGTAGCAGAATGAGCAAGACGCCGATATCTACAGACAACGAGTCTGTGGAGACGAATAAGGAGGAAATGAAGTCCGATACGACGAGTCCTGAGGAGGATTTGGGGGTGAAGGGGGAGATGGTTGCGCCGCCATTATCTCCGGCGGGTAGTGAAGGGGAGATGACGGAGGAGGACGAGGTTGAAGAGGAGGGGAAGAAGGTTGAGTTGGACGAAGCACATGGCAATGATTTGAATATAGTGGATAAGGAGCTGAACAATGTCTTGAAGGAGATTGAAGGGTCGATTAAACGCGCTCAGGGATTAGTGGGTCTAGACGCGGAGAGTCGAGAGGTGGTGGAACAATTGACCGAGTCATTGAGTCGGAGTAAACTGATGATATTGAAGTTGAATTTGAACAAGAACTTGATCAAATTCCAAGTCAATTCCGAGTTGGAGCAACATAACATTGAGAAGCAGATCTTATTCCGGAATTTGGAGACCTTCCAGAAGAACCTCAGCAGTTTAATACAGGACAACAGTACGTTGAGTGAGAAGAATCTGAAGTTGATCAAATACTACAAGAATCTTAAGTACGGCAAGGTGAAAGATCTCAAGCTGAAGAATCATAAATTGGCCCGCAAATTAGAACTTTATCGGTCAATGACTACCAATGGAGGGCCAAGTGGATCACAGGGAGAATCTAGTCGATCCTCGTCTTCCGGCTCATCCTCGGCTAGAAACTCCGTGGTGGCGAGTCAACAACAAAACATGTTAAACACCTTGGGAATGCTTCTGTCTCAAGTCTTACTGAGAGAAGATTCAGACCTCCCTCCAACGTTTGGGGGTTCGTATTCGGGTGGTCAATGATGTATATTAGCATAAGACATTAAGGCAAGTCATAAGAAAAAGACTTATTACATTTCCTAAGTAAATTTCCTAAGTAAATCCCTTCCTATCAAAGCCTCCAAATGACACTCAAGTCCCGAGTGCATCAGTGCGTCTGTGCTTCAGTGCATCTCTTTTCCTTCGCTGTGTCACATTTATTGTGAGTGTTTTTTTTTTTGTTATTATCTTGCCCAAATAGGAAAGACCCAACCCCTGGGGGGTGAAAGAAGCATTGACCTCAAAACATGGCAGATCATCTTATAAGATAAGTCAATTCACATATATCGAATTTGTTTACAAAATAGCTATGGAGCCTGAGGAGTCGGAAGGTAGTTCGTTCAACGATTCTGGGGTTTCCAGTTTATCGAGGTTGGAGGAGATGATCGAGTATCATGATGCAAAGAGTCGGGGAGTGAGTGTAGAGCCGGAGGGCCAGGAAGGGAAGGACGATGAGGAGACAGTTGATCTGAAAGAGTTCCCCAGTCCCGGGTTATCGAGACTCAGTAGTTTCTTCCGCATCGAGCAAGAGAGTCCCGAGGCTGTCGACAGAGTCGTCAAGGCCTACATGGCACCTAGTCCAGTCAAGCCCACCAAGAACAAAGAGAACCGAGTGCCTCGCAATTCCAAAGTACTCGAATCATGGCAAGCAAGACCCAAGAGATCAAGTAGTGTAATGAAGGATATTACTCAAAGTACCAACAGTCAATCTGGGTCTGACGAGTCGAAGGAACGCCTTTCCACAATGTCATCGCAAGATTTACTTAATTCCTTACTTAATGATAACACCGTCGAAATGGAAGAAAGCTTCTTGGGTCAAGCCGTCGTCGGACGCAAACCTTCTAGAACCCCGATAGAGTTCAAAAAACCAACCAACACCAAAGCCATGGAATCTAACGATACACTCAACTTCAATCCCTTACAATTACCTACAGAGAAACATAATGAGATGACTATGGCAGTACCCAGAGTGACTCAACAATACCACATCCTCAAACTGCCATCGACAGTTAGTTTTATACCTGTTCCTTCCAAGAGAAGTGCTACTGAAGGTTCTTCGAGTGGAGAAGATTCCTTTGTCAGTGCTAAGAGTGGGACAGGACTCTTGAGATCGCAGTCGGAGATGGCCGAGAGCAGTCTGCTGGATTCTTCGACTTATGTCAATGAAAAGAACATTGAGCAGATTTTTCCGCATCGCGATGTACAAACACGATGCAGTAAAAAAACCATACACATGTTATTAGTACTGTCCACAATAATACCCCCTTTCTACATCTTAATAGCTTTAGGAGTACTAGACCCGAAGATAGGCACAGTGGACAGAAGATACAAGGTCATCCTGGGGGTGTTGGCAGCTTTTGGCACCTTGTTAATCATCTTTGCTATTCTGTTACTGTTCGGTTACGGTTTAACTCATATTTAATTTAATGCATAACGGCTATCCTCTACATATGACAGTTCTTCTCTTTCTCTCTCTCCCCACCTTTAAAGGTGAAAAAAAATAGTGTAAGCAATCAAAAAGGAAAAAAATGGGGGAGCAGTAGTTTAAATAACTACTAAGAAAAAAAGAGGGCCGAGATTTTTGTTTTTTCTTAGATATACTATCACATAGGACTTGAAACATGGGGAACACTGCTACTAAAGAGGCTGAGAGTACGAGACGTCCTAGAGGGATTTCTCTGAGTTCCGGTAGTTTGCCTATATCCTTACAACAACCTGCGGCGCTTGCGAAGCGGATTCGGAAGGATAAGGAGAAACAGAAACTGCGGGAGGAACATCTGTTCAATTTAGTGGTGAGACATGAGGAGTCGGTTGATGGCGGGTATTTGGCTCCTTATGGAACGTACAAATCGAATCTCGATTATCGTACCGACATTGTGAGGTCGTTAATTATTGAGCGGAAATTGGCGCCCTTTTATACGCCCTTACAAGACTTCGATCCGACGTGGACCGAAGGGGAACTATTGGCGGTGTTGAGCCAACTCACCTTGCATCTGGATCCATCGGCGGATCCGACTCTGGAAGACGAGGAGGAAGATATGGATAGTCATAAGATCCGGCGGTCGGCGCATTCCTTGAGGCGGTTGGAGAATAAACTGGCCAAAGAGAGGGTGAGACAAAAGATGCTCAAATGGCAACTGGATCTGGAATTGAGGTATAAACGTGAGAAGGAGAGTGGACGCGGGGCATTGAGTTTGTTCTCGTCGGATTTGTGGGTCAAATTGTACAATGAACTGCAAGAATGTCCGATCTGTTTTGTCTATTATCCTCCTTATCTCAATATTTCACGGTGTTGTATCCAGCCGATCTGTACGGAGTGTTTTGTGCAAATAAAGAGATTGGATCCGCATCCACCACACGATGAAGAGGGAAACGAAACTGCTACAGAAGACCCGGAACTGTTGATCAGTGAACATGCCAAATGTCCCTTCTGTGCAATGACCGATTTCGGAGTCACCTATTATCCTCCACCGTTCCGCACCGGAATCGATGGAATGGCTCCTGCACAGTACAAAAACAAAGATACCACGACGATCTCGGAGGGGGAGAGGGAATTGGTCGGGTCACCTACTTCGATCGGCGATCTGATCAACAAGACGAGGTCGGCTATGGGGACCCCTCCAAGTAGAAGGAGAAGACAGGGGTCTTTACCGGCAGATAGTCCGGGAGTGATCACTACAGATTATATACGACCAGATTGGGAGAACAAATTGAAGAATGCGAGGTTGAAATTGGCCAGAAGATCGCTGCTGCTGAGTGCCATTCATCTGACCTCGTTATTGTATGAGAATCTGGATCTGTCACAAAGTTCCATCCAGGCCTACGAGATGAGACATAGTCGGTCAGATACAGTCGAATTGGAGGAAAGAATGATAGAAGAACTGTTAAGATTGAGTTTGTTGGAACAAAACAAGTAAGTGACTCACAGGTTGCAATGAAGTGTAGTGCTATATAAATTTTTGATGATGATGATACATTTTTTTTTTTGGCTCAGATTAAATTATTTCTTACTTAAGCTCTGAGTGAGTCATCTGTGGGTGAAGTATTTATATGTTCATTCGGGGATATCCCAGGTTACTTAATATAAGAAGAATTGTAAGTAGGAAGGGAAAATGATGCAATTGGGAGTGGGTGGAGGAGTTAACTGTGTCTACTTGTAGTCATCTCCCCACTGCCTTTAGTGGTCTTTTTTTGTGGAAAATTTTTTTTCGACATACTAACTGAAGTGACATAGAACTACTATAGTAAGATGAGTGAGCCAGTAGTCAAGACCGCCAAGCAGCTTGAGAAGGAGAAGAAACAAGCTGAGAAGTTGGCTAAGTTCGAGGCCAAGAAGAAGAAGCAGGCCGAGATGCAAGCCAATCAGAGTGCCAATCAGAAGAAGGCCAAAGAGCTGAAGAAGGAGGTTGAGCCGGTTCCTGAGTTTGTAGATCAGACGAAGCCTGGGGAGAAGAAGATCTTGGTTTCTTTGGACGATCCTGCTTTGAAGGCCTATAGTCCTAAGAACATTGAGAGTTCCTGGTACGAATGGTGGTGTAAGGAGGGATTTTTCAAGCCTGAGTTCACCGAAGATGGTAAGATCAAGCCAGAGGGAGCCTTCACGATTCCTCTGCCTCCACCAAACGTCACTGGTGCTTTACATATTGGACATGCTTTGACTGTTTCTATTCAAGATGCCCTTATCCGTTATAATAGAATGAAGGGTAAGACCACTTTATTCTTACCTGGATTTGACCATGCCGGTATTGCTACCCAGAGTGTTGTAGAGAAGACCGTATGGGCCAAGGAGAAGAAGACGAGACATGATTATGGTAGAGAAGAGTTCATTAAGAAGGTCTGGGATTGGAAGGAAGTTTATCACCTGAAGATCAAGTCCCAATTCGAGATGTTGGGCGCTTCTTATGATTGGGATAGAGAACTGTTCACCTTGAGTCCAGAGTTGTCCAAGTCCGTCACTGAACTGTTCGTCACCTTACATGAGAGAGGTGTCATTTACCGTGCTTCCAGATTGGTCAATTGGTGTGTTGCCTTGAACACTGCCTTGTCCAACTTGGAAGTCGATAACAAGAACGTTCCAGGTAAGACCTTACTTTCTGTTCCAGGTTACGAAGAAAAGGTCGAGTTTGGTGTCTTGACCTCTTTTGCTTATCCAGTTGTTGGATCTGATGAGAAGTTGATCGTTGCCACGACCCGTCCAGAGACCATCTTTGGTGACACCGGTGTAGCTGTTCACCCAGACGATGCTCGTTACAAGCACTTACACGGTAAGTTTGTTCAACATCCGTTCTTGGACAAGCAAATTCCAATTGTCACCGATGCCGAACTGGTCGATATGGAGTTCGGTACTGGTGCTGTCAAGATCACCCCAGGTCACGACAACAACGATTACCTGACCGGTAAACGTCAAAACTTGGAATTCGTCAACATTTTCACCGATGACGGTAAATTGAACGAAAACTGTGGTGCCGAATGGGTCGGTGTCAGAAGATTTGATGCCAGAAAGATGGTCATCGAACAATTGGAAGCCAAGGGTTTGTTGGTTGAACAAAAGGACAACGAGATGACCATCCCAATCTGTTCCAGATCCGGTGATGTCATCGAACCTTATTTAAAACCACAATGGTGGGTCCGTCAAACGGAGGTTGCCAAAGAGGGTATCCGCGTTGTCAAGGAGGGACAAATCAAGATCACTCCAAAGACCTCGGAACAAGAGTACTTCCGTTGGTTGGAGAACATCCAAGATTGGTGTATTTCGAGACAATTGTGGTGGGGTCATAGATGTCCTGTTTACTTCGTAGAGATCGAAGGACAAGACAACGATGAAACCGATGGTGAATATTGGGTCAGTGGTAGAGACTTGGCCGAGGCTGAGAAGAAGGCTGCTGTCAAATTTGCCGGCTTGAAGTACACCTTGAAACAAGACGAAGATGTCTTGGACACCTGGTTCTCTTCTGGTTTGTGGCCTATTTCCACTTTGGGATGGCCAAACAAGGACTCCTTGGACATGAAACTGTTCCACCCGATGTCCTTGTTGGAGACCGGTTGGGATATCTTGTTCTTCTGGGTCGTTAGAATGATCTTGATGGGCTTACAAATGACTGGAGATGTTCCATTCAAAGAAGTTTTCTGTCATTCCTTGGTCAGAGATGCTCAAGGACGTAAGATGTCCAAATCTTTGGGTAATGTTGTCGATCCAATTGACGTCATTACCGGTATTTCTTTAGAAGATTTACATAAGAAGTTATACCAAGGTAACTTGGATCCAAGAGAGATTGCCAAACTGACAGAAGGTCAAAAGGCTTCTTATCCGAAGGGTATTCCAGAGTGTGGTACCGATGCCTTGAGATTCGCCTTGTGTGCTTATTCTACCGGTGGTAGAGATATCAACTTGGATATCTTGAGAGTTGAAGGTTACAGAAAGTTCTGTAACAAGATTTACCAACTGACCAAGTTCGCCTTGATGAGATTGGGTGATGACTACCAACCACCAGCCGAATTCAAGAAACTCACCGGTAAGGAATCTTTGGTCGAGAAGTGGATCTTACATAAGATGACGTTGACTGCTGCTAGAATGAACGAGACTTTAGAAAAGAGAGAATTCTTCGAATCCACCTCTGCTATCTATCAATTCTGGTATGATATTTGTGACGTTTACATTGAGAACTCCAAGTATTTGATCACAGAAGGTACTCCAGAAGAACAGAAATCTGCTAGAGACACCTTGTACACCTGTATTGACCAGGCTTTGAAGATGATTCATCCTTACATGCCTTTTGTCACTGAAGAAATGTGGCAAAGATTACCAAGACGTGCCGGTGATTCTACCAAGTCTATTGTCATTAGTGAATATCCAACCTATATTAAGGAATTCGACAATGACAAGGCCTTGAATGAATACGAATTGGTCTTGGAAATCACCAAGGGTTTACGTTCCATCTTATCTCAATACAACATCTTGAAGAATGCCAAGGTCTTCATTGAGACGAGTAACGAGAGCATTTACCAAACTGCCGTTGAACAAGAGAAGTTTATCATTTCCTTGATCAAGGCTGTTAACGAGGTCACTATTGTCAAATCTGCCGAGGAATTGCCAACCGGATGTGCCTTGCAATCCGTCACTACCGACTGTAACGTCCACGTCTTGGTCAAGGGAGCCGTCGATATCGACCTGGAGATCAAGAAGATCGAGGGTAAGGTATCCAAGTTGCAAAAGACCAGAGCTTCGTTGGAGAAGGTTGTAAATTCTACTGGTTACGCTGAGAAGGTCTCGCTGGAGGTGCAACAAGCCAACAAGGAGAAATTGGAGAAGAACCTGGCAGAAATCGAAGGTTTGGAAAGTACCATCAAGAACTTGGAAAACTTGAAATTATAAATAGAGCATTCTATTGCCATATATAGTCGTTTGAAATTTTGTCGCTTATTAAACCACGGACGTTCTTTACTTGAGTCTCTATTTCGGCGTTACTCTTGGCTATTATTTGAGTCAATAATTCGGGAGTCAAATCTTGAGCCGCACTTTCTAACATCAATAAGTCTTTGGATTTGCCATTATGTAATCCACTCACCACGACAAAGGAACTGTCTTGACTGGAATCACTGAAGAGTATTTCTGACCCCTCTAAAGAGCCCGACACTGCCCACCAGGACTTTTTCAAGGCCACACCCGAATCTATTAAGGCCAAATAGACCGAATTGATGATGTATTCTAATTGAGTATTGGTGTCGTCATTGGAGGTTTGAAGGAATTGCACGACAATTTGAATGAGCTGTCTTGGATACAGATGAAGATCTATCACGGCCAAGAGGATTTTCTTGAGTTTGTCTTCCAACCATCTCTCTTTAGTCAGTTGAGGACCAACCGCTGGAATGATACTGAGTTCCAACGCCACTTGTTGGGGGAGTTCTTGTCTCAGTTTGGATTCGATGGGACCAGTGACGGAGGTGATGACGTCAATAGCACTGGACTTGATCAAACACGAGCCATCGACCCGGTCTAGTACTCCTAATTGGATGGACATGATGTGATGAGTGAAAAAATTTAGTAGAAGAAGAGAAATTTGTTAGGAAAAGTTAAGTAGAGAAATTTGCTAAGAAAAGTTAGGTAGAGAAGGAAAATTGTCAGGAGAAGTTAGTTAGGAAAATTGTTAAAAAAATTGTTAGGAAAAGTAAGTAGAGAATTTTGTTAAGGAAAAGTTAGTTAGTTTTTACTTAGGAAATACTTAAGAAAAATAGTATGGGAATATGACGGAAAATACTTAGCAAAATACTCAGTCACTTAATGAACTACAGGAGTAAAAAAATAGCAACATGTGAGGTAAGGACCTGACAGCCAAAGCCGTGCACTCGCAGCGGATTTTTCCAAGAGATTTGGGGTACCGTATCTCCGAAAAAGGTATTATTTGCGGTTCGGTTAAAACCGTACGCTCTTCGTAAAATGGCCAGGTTTTTTCATTGATCTTTCCGAGCTGATAAGGAAAAAAAAATAGATAAAAGGGAAAAAACCGCTGCATAAACGGTAAGAACACTAACTACTATCAAAATGCCAGTTGAGATTTCCGAGAACCCTTTGGAGGTTGTTGATATCTCTAAGACGGACAGAGCCACTGCTGATAAATTATTGAATGCTGCTTCCCTGCAAGGGTTTCTTATGATTGAAGGACATGGATTCACTCAAGCCGAGGTGGAGACCCTTTTCGAGATGGGCATTGAATTTTTCAAGAATCCGCAAGAGTACAAACTTCAATACAAGATCGGAGCTGATAACTGTGGATATTCCGATTTCGGAGGAGAGAACTTGGACGAGCTGAACCCAGACAAACCTCAAGGTGATCCGAAGGAACTGTTCAATTTTGCCCAATTGGACTTGGAGACCGGTTTGGCCAATCAACCAATCCCAGACTTCTTCACCAAACAACAAGAAAGATTGGATTTGGTCAAGTCTACAATTGTCAAATTACAAGCCAATGTTCATAGAATCCTTTATTTATTGGCCATGGCCTTAGATGTCGATCCAAAGGAAGGTGGTGCCGAGTACTTTGTTAACAGACACAGAAACACGGAGAAGAGTGGAGCTGCCTTCCGGTTCTTACATTACCCCTCCGCCCAATCGTTGAACCCGGAGGAGGTCATCAGAGCTGGTCTGCATACCGATTATGGAGGAATCACTTTATTATTCCAACATTTGGAATTACAATCGAAGGGGTTGGAGATCTTCTCTCCTGTCACTAAGAAGTGGACTCCTGTTCCCTTTGTTCCACCATCTGCTGATTACGAGAAGTCGGGAGCTGCTGCACCTTTGGTGGTCAATATTGCCGATCAATTGTCATATTGGACCAATGGTATATTGAAATCGACCATCCATCGTGTCAAATTTCCACTGGAGTTCCAAGCTACTGGTAAGAGCAGATATTCGATAGTCTATTTCAGTCATCCAGAACATGACACACCTTTATCTCCGGTACCAAGTGAAAAAGTTCAACTGATCAAGGGAAGAGGACTGTCTAAGGACCTGGAAAATAACAAAATCTTGACCCTGGGTGAACATTTACAAAGAAGATTGGAAGCCTCTTATTATGGTTATAAGTAAGTACATAGTTAATATTTAAGTGAAAAGATGAAAAAAAAAAAAAAAGTTGAAAGAATTCAAAGAAAAGGACATTGAATAGGGTGTTGTAGAATGGATCTGTACCATCAGATATTTGATCCCACACTGGTGAACGAATCCATTGTCTGTAAATTCATAGATGAAGGACAGAAGCATTTGGTGGTGGCCAAGAACAGCTTGCTTCAGGTGTTTGAGGTTCTCGAAGGAGCGCTTAAGATGGTTACCCAGTATCGACTTCAAGGCAGTATCAGGTCATTGAATCTGGTTCGCACGGTGGAGAACGAGAAATTGGATTACTTGTTGATCAATTTCGAGCGCGCCAAGGTGGTGTTGTTGAAATGGAACCATCAAAAGTTTGAAATAGAAGCAAGAAGTTTACACTATTATGAACAATACCTTTCGGAGCAGAGCTTCGATAGTGATGACGTCAGTAATACGACGTTCAAAATAGACCCAAATAATCAATGTGCGGTGCTTTTACATAAGGACTTACTTTGTTTCTTACCTTTCAAGCATGAAGAGGAAGAAGAGGAGGAGGAGACGGTGAAAGAAGAAGGGATCGTGAATCCCTCCTTTGTTATACCGGCCACCAAATTGGACAAGTCGATTAGGAACATAATTGACATAACATTTTTGCACAATTATCATGAGCCAACGTTGGCGGTGTTATTCCAGCCTGTTCCTTCTTGGAGTGGGAATTTAGCACTGAGGAAAGATACCGTTAGATTATTGGTATTGTCTTTGGATTTACAACAGAGAAGTTCAACTCTGATCATAGATGTGCAGAATTTGCCTTATGATTTGTATCAGGTGAAGGAATTGGAGCAACCTTTGGAAGGTATGCTTTTGGTGGGGTGTAATGAGATGATCCATGTGAATTCAAATGGAAGTTGTAGTGGGGTTCTGGTGAACGAATATGCGAAGGAATGCACTAATTTCAGACTTGACGATTCGCTGTCGTTGCAATTGAAGTTGGAACATTGTTTCGTGGCAAATTGTTTGGTCCAGGGTCGACTTTTGATGTTCGATAATCTCACAAGTAAGGTTTATTCTCTTTCGGTGTCATTACAGAGGAAGAAGGGCCGGAATTTTGAGATCAAGGAAATAGAGACGGAACTCAAGTTTGCAGGTGTCAAGACGATCTGCAAGATGGAGAACAGTTTGTTCATCGGCTGTGAGGCTAGTGATAGTTATTTGGTACATTGTACTAAGAAAACATCTCTGTCAGATCTGACTGAAGAAGTGGCTGAGGAGGATGAAGACGATTTATATGCCGAGGATAAGAAACAGATATTAGACACTTCCGAGTTGAACTTTGACGTCAAGACCGTCTTGCCAGGTTACGGACCAATGTCCGACTTCAATATTTGTCAACCAGTGGTGAACCAAAAAGTGATGGGATTACCTAATCCTAATTACAAGGAAAATTGTATTATAGCAAGTACGGGATATGGAGAGGGGTCTGCGGTGTCGGTGATTTCCCCAACGATAAAGCCAGTGGTGAAGTCATGTTTGAAGTTTTCTTCAGTGAACAGAATCTGGACAATTGGTAATGTTCAGGATCAAAGTGATTATTTGGTGACGACCAACTTTGACAATTACAAGACAGAAATCTTCCAGATTAATGAGAACTACAAAAAGTTCTTTCCTAGTGACTTCAACGGTAATGAGATCACGATCTTCATGACTAAGTTTGGTCTGGACAAAATTTTGCAAGTTACTACAACGGCTATTAAGCTTTATGATTACTCTTTCAAGTTGATCAATTCCTTGACCTTTGAAGTGGAGGTGGTGTTTGGATATTGTTCCGACAATTTGGTGTTGATCACGTTCCAAGACGGTGAAGTCGCCTCGTTTGAGATTGTCGAGAACGATGTGTTGAAACTGTTGAAGGAGTTCAAGCTGTACGAGCTGGAGAATAAGAAGAAAAGATCGAAGGAACATAAACTGAAATTGGAGGAGATGAGACTGGAGGTGAAGAACATGAAGAAACTTGATTTGGTGAAGATCGAGTTGCCTAAATTGTTGGGGGAATTGATCATTACCACTGGTACCATTGTGACATCATCGTTATTGAACAATGTGAGATTTGCTGGTATTAAACGTGATCATGACGGGAATGAGATTTCGGAAGTGGCTGAAGATGCAAAGATTCCCTTGTTTGTGTTGATCACCCTGGATAACAGAATCTTGTTGTTCCAAAGAGATCACAGACAAAAGATTTTCGAATTGAATGGAGCTGAAACGTTGAGTCAATACTTGACGATTGGGTTGATGATAGCTAATAAAGATGGAGTGCCAGATCCTCAGATCAAGAGTATCACGGTCTGTGAGCTTGGAGATGCCTTGGATAAGGAAGAGTATTTGGTTATCTTGACCATTGGTGGTGAGATCATCTTGTACAGACTTTTCTACAATGGAGTGGAGAACGAGTTTTACAAGATGAACGATTTGGCCAGCTTGAAGATGACCGGTGCTGCTGAGAATCTGTATCCTGCCGGTACGAAGATCGAGAGAAATTTGATTCCCTTCCAGAATTTGAGCGGATTGAATTGTGTTCTTGTCACTGGTGTTAAGACATATTGTATTACGAAGACGTCGAAATCGGTGCCGAGAGTCCATCAGTTCACCAATCTTAATTCCGTGTCGATGGCCAGTTTCTCCAATGACAAGGTTTCCAACGGATTGATCTTCATCGATGATCACAAGAGTGCCAGAATTGTGGAACTTGACCCGGCTCAAGATTTGTCCAATCGTCTTCCAGTGATCAAGTACACGGGACTCACCCAACCGGGAGAGACGATCAAGTGTATTGAATACCACAAAACGTCCAACACCTTTGTCATCTCATGTTTCAAGAACATCGATTACGCTGCCGTCGATGAAGATGGGTACGATGTCTTTGGAGTAGACAAGACCAAGACGATGCGTGGACAAACGGTGAAGGGTACTGTCAAGCTCGTATCTCCTATGAATTGGACAGTCATCGACGAGATCGAATTGGACGATGCGGAGTTGGCCGTCAATGTCAAGCCAATGTTCTTGGATACTTCCAAGACTCATACCGGGTTCAAGAAGGAGTACATCGTTATTGGAACTTCCAAGATCAGGACGGAAGATTTGAGTTCCAATGGAGCTTTCAAGATTGTCGAGATCATCGATATCATTCCGGAACCGGGGAAACCACAAACCAACCATAAATTCAAGACTGTCTTCGAAGAGAATGTCAAGGGAGCTATTACTCTGCTGAGTGATTTGAGTGGAAGAATATTGGCTGCTCATAATATGAAGTTACTTGTACGTGATTTGCAAGATGATAACACTGTTATGCCCGTTCTGTTCCACGATACCGGGTTATTCATCTCTGACATGAAAGTGTTTGAAGATTTGATCGTCATAGGAGATCATAGAGAAAGTACGTGGTTACTTGGATTCGATGCAGAACCTTATAGAATGGTGTTGTTCGGTAAGGATTCGATCAAGTTGGATGTCCAATGTTTGGACTTCATCATCTACGATAAACAACTCTACATCCTACTCGTGGACAAGGACAACATTCTTCATCTCTTACAGTACGACCCTGAAGATCCAACGTCTCAAATGGGTCAAAAGTTGATCCGGAAACTGATCTTCAAGTTGAATTGTCAACCTACAGCTATCAGAAGATTCAACAAGTTCGAAGAGTTTGAAAAATGTATTGGTCCAGACATGTTCCAATGTATCGGTACCAACGTTGACGGGTCTGTCTTCAAAGTGGTGCCATTGGCTGAATCTTCGTATCGGAACTTCTACATCATTCAACAACAGATCATCGACAAGGAATTCCACACCTTTGGATTGAATCCAAAATTGAATCGTGGGGGAGAATTGCCTCTTCATTTAAAACACTGTCTCGTCAATAATGCATCCATTCAAAGACCTATCTTGGACTTTGATGTCGTAAGAATGTTCTTGAACATGAACAACGATAAGAAGCGCAATATCGCAAACAAGATCGGACGTAATTTACGGGCTGAAGTATATAGAGATTTCCTTGATTTAGAAAGAACTTTATAAGGTGAAGTCAATCGACCAGTTTTCAGCAACATTGATCTCTGGTTTTCTAACGATAACGTCTTGTGGTTGTGTAAGCAAAGTTGCCGGGGTCTCGCCATTGATGGTAGCCGAAGTTGGTTTAGCTCCAATGATGACAATTCTTTCGAACCCAATGGAGGACAACTCTTGGAGGTAACTTTGACTACCACTTTCAACGGTGGCTGACAATTTGTTGTCCTCATACTTGAAATCAACAACCACATACAGTCCTCTTTGATAATCAAAGGACTCACCATCATCTATATACAATTTACCATAAGCCTTACCTTCTTTATTCAAGACAACGGTCAAAGTGTATGGATCAAACTTTTGAGTCTTGGCAGACCTTCTATGTCTCTCCTTGGTGGCCAAGATATGACCTCCCTTGTAGTACATAGGGATGGTATGGAGTGTAATGTCCTTGAAGGTGAGATCTTGTTCAGTGGAAGAGACCAATTCGTGGGTTGAGTAGTCGTAATAGTGTTCGTCATCTGGGAAGTAGACGGTGACTTGTTCAGCATTTTCGTCAGTGATCGGTTTGACCAAGAGACCAGTGTTACTGACAAAGAATTGGTCATTGATGGTAAACAGTTTTTCCGTTGGGGATTCGTAGAACAACGGTTTCAAGAATGGGATACCCGATTGGGAATGTTCGTAGAACAGAGTGTAAATGACTGGTAATAACTTGTATCTCAAGTCGATGGCTTCTCTCATGACATCGGTATATTCCCCACCGGCGATCCAAGGTTCTCTTCTTCTCGAGTCGATATGGGCATGGCCTCTAAAGAATGGATACCAAATACCAGTTTGATACCATCTGGTCAACAATTCCAGGGAAGGATTGCCGAAGAAACCTCCCACATCACTTCCACTGAAGATGTAATTGACCAAACCTTGGTTCATGTTCATTGGAATGGACACCTTGAGATATTCCCATTTAGACATGTTATCTCCCGTCCACATAGCAGAGGTTCTTTGGGAGCCAGTGTAGAAAGATCTGGTCAAGACGAAAGGTCTCTTGTTAGGGTTTCTTTGTACTAAGGCTTCGTAAGTGGACTCATGGAATGTAAGGCCATAGATGTTATGTACGGCTCTATGTTCCCAACCTCCATGGTGGATCAAATCTTTAGGAGCAGAAGTCTCTGGTCCGTTGAATACGGAAGGTTCATTCATATCGTTCCAAAGATGTAAATTGGTGGACTGGCCAATGAATTTGTTCTTAGCAGAGTTGGAGAATAACGTGGCCCAGAACTTCTTCAGTGCTTTGTTGAAGGTATCAATCCAGACACTTTCCCCAGGCCAACAATGACCTCTATAAGCATCTTCATTATCCGAGTTCTTTACAGCCAACGACTTCTTTTCAAGGGCTTCACTCACTTCGTAACCAGTCTTGATATGTGGATCAATAATGGCAATCATATTTCTACCCGTCTTATCAAGTTCAGCCAACATGGCCATCGGATCAGGAAAGAGCTCCTCCTTCCAGGTGAAGTACTTCTTTGCGTCAGTGTACTCGATATCAAGCCAAATGGCATCGTAACTGATGTTATAATAGTCGAATTTCTGGTGGATATCAAGCACATCTTCCTGGTCATTATAATTCCATCTACATTGATGGTAACCCAAACTGAACAATGGAGGTAAAGGAGCTGCTCCCGTCAAGTCTCCGAGTTTCCTATTGAGTTGTTCCGGCTTTTCAGCAACCATCAAAACGAGATCAATGATTCCCGTCTCGGACATCCAATGTGTAACACTGGTATCATCTAATTTCATCACTTGTTGGGCATCACCACTGACGTCATTACCAAGTCTGTTGATATCAATATAAGAATCCAGACCATTCATCCACAACACAGCAGAAGAGAACTTGTCGGAGACTCCCATTATATAAGGAATAGCTCCGTACATTGGATATTGCTGTTCATCTTCGTACTCAAAGATATCCACGTTGTACAACCTGTATGGTTCCTTGTCGTTGGTGTCTTTCAATTCCAAAGACTGCGAAGCATGTTCACTCAAGCCGTACAAGTGAGACGTTCCAAGGAAGGAGATGTCCATCAGAACACTCTCGGGGCCAAAGGGCAATTTGTCCTTTTTCGAGTCCTTAAAGGAGTCTTTGAACATGTTATAGTCCGACTCGTAGGGAGACAAATTGAGGGTATCGTTCTCCATTTGAGGTCTCCAATGCTCCAAATTGAACATGTTCTTGTCATTGAGCAGTAATATAGGAAGATCGTTGTAATTGAGTGTCACTTTGAAGGGAGAGTATTGTAAGATGAGTTGGTATTCGAGGTCTGGTCCATAGTCAATGACGGTGCGGTCGTCGAATTTCTCGAATTTCAACTCGATATCAGAGTCCAAGGGTTTCAAATCCTGGCCCTCGTTCTTCAATGCATACTTATAAGCCTCGTTATAGCGCCTTTTCGTGAGTCTTGAGTCGACTTCGAAATCACCTTCGAGTCTCTTCAGCTCGTCAATTCTGAGTCTCACATTGTTGTCTTGTAACACATTGAGCTCAAATGGCAAGTCCACAGTCGTCTGTCCATCGTTCAATAATTTCTGGATCGTCCCTTTGAACGTGGAATGGATCAAATCATACTCAAGTGATGCCAGATCAACGGTATAGGGAGAGGAAAACAGAGCATCGCCAGTCACGGATTGGGCATAATGCCGGTTCCGATGACAGAAATTGGATTGCGCACAATTCTTGAAAAGATACGACTTCACCGCAATGACCTGCTGGATCAGAAGTAAGATTACCAAGGCCCTCAATTGGATCATGTCTAGTGGTAGTACGTACACTAAGGAGACTTTTTTTTACTGGGCTGTTAGTAAAACTGGGGCTGTCGCAAACTGGGGCTGGCAGTCATATGACGCGGTACACAAGGGAATCACAATAGCGGTACACAGGGCACTACAATAACACTGCTGATGCCGCGCCAGTGCTGCCTTGCATACAATACAGAGAATTGACTACAATCACAGCCTCTACACCCCTTCATACTAAACTACCTTAATATAACTAAACAGTTTTAACCCAGCTAAAACTAATACATATAAAATCAAGCCATAGGCCAGGCTACAGCCGCAAGCGATGGGCTTAAGCCAATTCTTCGACACCTTCCAATTGACCAAAGGTGTTTTCACCACTGTAAAGAACATACAAAAAGCCATCTTCGTCTTTATGTTCCTCATAAATACTCGACATTAAAGCCGCGGTTGGTGGCAATATGTCGTTGACGAAGATGAAGATCAGCTTCTCACTTGGTAATTTAATTCTCTTTCTAATGACGTAAACAAATTGACCAACAGTCAAGTCACATGGCACCAAATATTTACGCTTGTCAATCTCGGGAATGTCCGACTTCTCAACCTTCTCACATACCACTGGGATTCTGTCCTCGAATCTGGAACGGATTCTCAGAGCCTCGGCCTTTCTCTTGGCAAATGGATGTTCGTCTTTGAATTCGGATCTCATGGCAGAAAGTGATGGATTGTTTAATTGAATGTGTCTGTGTTGTTTCTCGCTTCTTATTAATTAGTGGCAAGAGATAAAGAAAGAGATAAACAAGTTTTTTTTTTTTCCCTATTAATGCTCATCGTGTAGATAAGCTTAATGTGGAGGACGTGGGTGGCGGCGCACGTGAGGACTTAAATGGGTGGGAGTGACTACCAAGGTTATTGGGATTTAGGTGGTGGTGTTTTTGATGCTCAATTATCTCTTAATCTCAAGAATGATGACCTTCTGAAGTCATCGAGCTGTACTTTACTATTCCCAATGGGGAAGTTAGTCGTACACGACTATTTTATAGATAAGAATGTTAGTGATATGAGATAAAGAGGTGGAGATTATAGAGCCTGAGATATCTGATGGGAGTAAGTTGTCTTTATTATACTCAGCTAGACTGCTCAGCTAGACTGTGCAGCTTGACTGGTGGAGTAGGCAGAATTGGTGGTCTTCGTGGTCTTAGTAACTCTTACGCAACAGCTACATAACCTATATACGAGAGCTGTATTGAGCGCCGAGTCGTCTATCCCACATTATAAGCGTCATTTTATAAAGCACTATCTTCTTCTGCTTCCACTTTCCCTCTCTTCTTTCCTCACTTTCCCTCGCTTCTCCCTTTTTTTATTTTCTCCAAGAGGGGTGTTTGTGTAACTCTTTACCCACCATGATGATCGACATATGGACCATTGCACACAATGTGCATTACCAATTCACCAAATTCAAGATCGATTTCCATCATCGGAGACATAGTTTGGACAAGAATCCGAAGGTTGTCCCCGGAAGAACTCCCAATCAGGCTTTACTCACTTTAAGAACCCCCAGTTTTTACTTTGCAGATGACCAAAGTGAATTCTATGATCAGGTCTTTAGAAACGAGCAAAATTCCCCAATTTCTCCTGCGATTGTAGAAGAACAAAGCAGTGAAACCTCGGTGATTATCCATTCGTGGGAACCTGAAAATCTCGGAGGCCAACCGTTGCAATTAACGATCCCAAAGAGAAACGGAATCTTCCAACAGTTTTGGAGAATTGTGTCTTTAAAAACCACCTCAGTACAGTCAGAAGAGCACAGTGAGGTGGGATCCCCTTCTACTGAGATCAAGATCGAGGCACCACCAAACTCGAGACAATCGACCCCCCAAAAGAGGATCAGCTCGTGGCAAGTCACCAATAATAAACTGTCGTTGAATGCAGCACTTTACATCACGGGTAACAAGACTTCTAAAGTCAAAGGAGCCAATTCAGGCTTCACCAATTGCAAGGCTGAAAAGAAGATGCAATTCAACTTGTCCCCAATTCCAGATTCACCCGAAGAGAGTCCTACTAGAAGAAAGAGTGGTTCGGTAGAACCACTCAATGTCCAAGTACGTCAGTTGGACCCGTACTTCTTTACGTCTGAGTTCGGCTTAGGAAAACAGGCTACAGGGGAGTTGAAGAAACAGATCGAGGGATGTATACAAAAAGAGCTTCTGGCTGAGAGGGAATTGACAGGTTTACAGGTCCCGACTGAGTACGACCCTATGAACCGGTTCATTGATAGTCGTAGTTTGTTATGGCAGTTACAACAAATCACCTACTGGAGACATGCAAAGAGAATGCAAGAAAAGAGACTGAGATTGGAATTGCCGATCCCGGAAGGTAGAAGCATCAATAATGGAGTCTCAGAAAATTCGAACCCTGCAGATCCATATAGTTCTGACATCCTTGAGAACTATTTCGGCGATGTCACTCAGTTCAACTCTTGGGAAAATAACGAGAACACTTTACCAGACCCAACGGGAAGACCTGTCAGCCAAGCCCTTGAAGAATTCGAACATGCTTTGGTAAGCAACCAAAATAAGGGGTTTTCTCCTGTCGGTAAAGCTCCCCTGACTTGTTCCATAAGGAAGACTATTGTGCCTTCTGATGTATAAAAAACACCCCCAATTTTCCCACACTGCATAAAAAAAAATGTAAGTAAAAAAAAAAAGTAAGACACTTACACGTTAAATAAGGCTCTAGTATCATTAGATCATGTCTGAGATAGGGGACCCTGACGTACATCAGCTTCGGGAAGAAACGTACAAACGTAAACTTCAAGAGAATATTGAGCTTAAGGAGTCCTTTCTTAAAGCCGGGAAGGAGAATTTGGCTCAATTACTTAATGCAAATGAGGAGGCCGACGAGATGACGCGATTGAAGAAAGAGACCATAGCATTGTACAACAGTCTTCAGAACGTGCCTTTTAAAACTGCCCGGGATGATTTGATCGGTATTCTGCTTGCTGATTCGAGTACGGAAGAGCAACTTAAAGTGCTAAATCTGTCTCAAGCCGAGTTAGAGAAAACACGAGATCAACGCCAGAAGGAGTTGAATTACGTCAAGGCATTGACCTTCAATTTGCAATTATTGAACAAATTAGCAGAGGAACAGCAATTCAAAAGACGAGAAGAGAACTTTGACCATCCTTACTTCACACAATCCGAGCTCCAAGAGGCGGAAAGATTGATCTCAGTACTACAAAAGAAAGAGTCTACCTTCATTCAACATATCAAGCTCTTGGTAGACAAGATGGTCCCGGTGACCACCCCAAAAGACAGAGATGCTGCGGAACTGAAACGGACAGAGATCTTGTCCTTAATGGAGGAGATGTTGAACGAATCCCTGCCCAATGTGGAAGGTTATATAAGGACTCCCGACAGCTTAATCAACGACCCCGTCATGAGGAAACTTTTGATGAGTAACGTCATACAACAGAGGGACAACTTCAAGTACGTGCGATTGACCAAATTCGGATCTTAATTCTTATATAGTTATACAAAGGAACGAGGCACCACATTCAATGTAGCAGATCTTAACAGTTGTCCCACCTTCAACAGGGCCTCGGTAGTGACCTCCACGGTGTTGGCACTAGCAAGAATCAACTCCCGTCCTTCACTAACAGGTTCAGGAGACGAATCAGGAGTGAATCCAGAAAGGGCATATTGAATATCCTTCTCCAAACTAGACACAGTGACGTAATGAGATCTCACAATGTCGTGTAACTTGCTGATCAAGACATCTGTGAACTTTGTAACCAAAGCTTCTCCACCAGCAGAATCATACACCAATTTCATGATCAACCGAAGAACCAACATCTTGATCTCGATAATACCATTGGCCGACTCCACTTGTTCCATCTTGCTGTTGATACTCTTTCTCAATTGTCTATTAGGGAAGGACAACTTCATATACTTCTCCACACCCTTCCAATTCTCGACATATCTTTTCAAGACATCGAGACACTCGGCAATCTCGATCAGTTTCGTACTGAGACCAGTGGCATCGGTCAACAAGGCTCTCACCTTGTGTAAAATTTCAGAACCTTCCAGAACCAAAGCAGCTAAAGACAGACTTTCTTCATCAATATAAGTTGACACCTTCTTGGCTTCATCTAACCTCCAATAGGAAGGAAATGGCAACGTCTCCAGACCATTCTCCACAACATCAGTACCATACGTACTGTCAGAATGAGCATTCACAAAGCCCTGCATATTGGAGATGTTTTTGTTCAACAATTCCAAATGGGCTTCCACGTAATAAGCCAATTGATAGAGCTTGTCTTTGACAAGTCCACCTTCAGAATGAACAGGATATTCTATTTTGCCCATAACAAGGTACGGATCGAGTGTATGTGGCAGCTTGAGTTTGCTCAAGTACACCAAATCCTTCTCAAACAGTTCAACGCCATCGGAAGATTCAACCTTGTCAGTGGTTTGAACGGAGGTTGATACGAGTGTTGGTTCTTCTGTCTCCACCAGAATTGCGTGGGAAGTTTCTTCGGTAGCCATGGAGATGTCCTTCAGGGTTGATTCGAGAGCCTCTTCTTTCTTTTCCGAAAGAGGAAAGACTTCGAGATCGATGAATGCAAATAAGGTGGCCAACAATTCGTCTTTTTCTGCTGGTGTAATTGTCGAGGGATCTTTGGATCTGTAGGTATCGATGGCAGATATCAAGCAGGGCTCTCCGTCAGAGGAAATGTCACTAGGAGGGGCAGAGACGTTGTCATCGCTTGGAAGGTCCGGAGTTTCGGCATCTTCAGATTCTTCCAATGGCTCAGATTCAGCTTCAGCAGCTTCTGCTTCAGCAGACTCCGGCTCTTCTGGGAGTGGTACCTCTTCGGCCTCGGACTCTGGTGCCTCCACCTCTGACTCTGGTTCTACCTTCTCCACGTCTTCAGGAACCTCTTCTTCACTCTCTTCTGGTAACAGCACCTCTTCTGCTTCTGTCAGCAAAACGTCAGTCTCAGTGTCACTCTCAGCCAGTTCAGGGTCAGCTTCCTCCAGTTCAGACTCAACTTCCTTCAGCTCCGGTTCAGCTTCTTTCAGTGGTTCAGCTTCAGCTTCAGGCTCCAGCTCTTCCTTCTCAGTAACATCTTCTATCTGACTCTCCTTCTTCAACAGAGAAAATGGACTTTCAGAAGGTTTCGATACACCGAACCCTCCAAAACCCGAAGCACCAGACTTAGCAGCAGACCCGAAAGGTGAACTAGACCCGAAAGCTGATCCAGCTCCAAAAGCAGTACCAGCTCCGAATGCCGTCGATCCAAATGTCGAACTCTTCAGTTCACCTTCAGGCTTCTTCTCAGTAGAGCCAAATGCCGTCGATCCAAAAGCTGTCGATCCAAAACTAGACGAACCAAACCCAGAACTTCCAAATGACGTATTTCCAAAACTTGTTGGTCCACCGAAACTTGTTGGACCGCCAAAACTAGTCGGTCCAGAAGCCGAGGTCACAGGCTTGACTGGTTCTCTCACCTTGAACTCTTCCTCGTCGTCGTCGTCATCATCATCAGGATCATCAAGTCCATCACTCGACACGTCTTCCGAGTCAGAATCCACCGTCTTCTTAGCAGGAGCCAAAGAAGATCCCATGTCTTTAAGACCTTCCAATGGTGATGGTTTGGTTTCCGTCTTGCCTAAAAATGATGACGTATTACCAAAGACCGTCTCAGTTGGTTTGCTGAATGGGTTATCGGAGTTTGCTTGGGCGAATGGATTGTCTGACTTGGTCAGGAATGGGTTTGGAGCTGATGATCCAAAAGGTGAAGAACCAAAGGCTGCCAGTGATCCAAATGCGGAGGATCCAAAAGTGGATGGAGTAGCTGATGAGCCAAAGGTGGAAGAACCAAATGCTGGCAGGGCAGTGGAGGACCCGAAGGAGCTGGACCCAAAGGCGGGCAGGGTAGTGGATGACCCGAATGCAGGCAGTGAAGGCAGGGAAGGCAGAGCTGCCAGAGCAGCTGGCAGGGTAGTTGACAGAGCAGGCAGAGCTGACACAGTTTGCAGAGCCGACTCCCTCAACAGACTCAACTCAGCCACCCTTCCATTCTTTATTCCCTGAATATCAAAAAGATCCCACAGTAACAACTTATTATCATGAGTCAACACAATTAACCTTGGCAATGGCAGGATCTCCGGAGAATCGATCTTCTTGCTGATTTCTCTGGTGATTGGCAGCTCATTACTCAAGTCAAGAATTACTCCCACTGGTAAAGCATCTTCATACGTATCTTCATCCAAAGGCAATTGTGCTCTATCCGTATCTTCCATCTCCTCAATAACCGTACTCGAATTCAATGTCACCACCTCTGACGATAATGAGGAAAGCAAAATGAACAAATCCTCAAAATCCCCTTGTGACCATTTATGTAACAGAGTAGAATAAACACTCAATTTCCTCGTTGAATCCGGGGTCGGATACAAAATACTCTCCACCTCTTCCACTCCCGAACTCGAAACAAAGTATTGTCTCGTTTCAGGAGAATCTTCTGGATCTTCAGGGGAATTCACAAACACAACAAAGTACTTCTTCTCCCCAACTTTGCTTACATAACATGGCTGATATCCTTCCTCTGACTCTATTGGAAGGGAACTTTGTACCTTCCCAGTCAAATCCATTATATTTATCTGACTTCCCTGTGTCACTATTATGTCTTTATTGAGGTCAAAGGAGGTGACATCATCGGTGATGGTTTGTATGGATTTAGTAGTCAAGTTAATACTAACCAACTTCTTCTCTTCCGTAAGTGCCATTATTGTATCATTACCAGCCGACTTGACTTGTTTAATTCCCGACTCAAGCACAACCACATCTTGAACGCCATTGGCTTCTCTTACTTTGATCTGACTATTGGAACAAATGAGCACCAATTTATCATCACAATATAAAAGATTCGTGACGTCACCGTCGACTGAAATCGATGTCACGTCCTTCAAGTCATCAAAGGACAGCTTTGTGTCAAGCACACGATTCAATTCGTGAGTGCTGGCGCTGATAATTTCATTGGCGCTCTTCGCCAAAGTGAACTCTGCTTTGGTGTTGTTCCAAGCCAATAATTCGACATTGGTGCTCGAGGAAATATGCTCGGTATCGAAAGCGCTCACATCGGTAAGGGTGTGCACTAATCGATACCCAAAATTGTCCGTCATAAGCGGCTCTACAGAGGAACTCATGGCGGTATGGTATAAACAGACAAAAGTTTGGTTTGATTTTTTCAGAAAAAAAGAGTGAAAAAAAGACGGTAAGCAGACACAGTACCAGACACAGTAAGCAGACACAGTACCAGACACAGAAAGCAGACACAGTAAGCAGACTCAGAGAGTCGTATGTCCTGGCTTTGCACTCCACTTGTCTCACCATGGCTCTACTCTAGTCTACTCTAGTCTACTCTAGTCTACTCTAGTCTACTCTAGTCTACTCTAGTCTACTCTAGTCTCCTCTAGTCTCCTCTAGTCTCCTCTAGTCTCCTCTGGTCTACTCTACTTGTTCTACGGCCGACTAGACTTCTAGTCCTCGCTTTCTCAGTAATCTTTAGATATATGTCCTACCTACATAATAATTTGAGGTTGTTCAACATTGGAGGAGATAGTCTTGTGAGGCAAGACCTTACCACCGTTGACGTAGATCTCGTCCTTGACAGCGACATCTTCACCCAAAACGGTGACACCGTCCAATCTGGCCCATTCACCGACGGTGGAGTTCCAACCGACAATGGTGTTCTTGACCAAAGCGTGGTCCTTGACGAAGGAGTTCTTCAAGATGACAGCGTTGGAGATTCTAACACCGTCTCCGATGACTACATCTGGACCAATAGTGACGTTTGGACCGATCTTACAGTCCTTACCGATCTTGGCAGTTGGGTCAACGATGACTGGACCGTTGACAAAGTCACCCTTGGCCAATTTTTCTGGGGCTCTCTTGGCAACAGAGGTCAAGTACAAACCGGTACCGGCCAAGAAATCCTTTGGTTGACCGACATCCATCCAGAATCCTTCCAAGTCGAAAGAGTACAATTGCTTCTTCTCAACCAACAATGGGAAGGTTTCCTTTTCGATAGAAGCTGGCTTCATCTCGATCAAGTCCAAGACTTCTGGGTTCAAGATATACAAACCAGCGTTAATTCTGTTACCAACGAATTCGACTGGCTTCTCGACGAATCTGTCGATCAAGTCTGGAGTGTCTCTGTCACGGACAATGACACCGTACTTGGATGGTTCATCAACCTTGGTAGCAACAATGGTACCGGCACAACCGTGGGCCTTGTGGAAGTCGGCCAATTCCTTGAATGGGTACTCACAGATGACGTCAGAGTTCAAGACGAAGAATGGAGAGTCATCCTTCTTCAAGATCTTCTCGGCCAACTTCAAAGGACCAGCAGTTCCCAAAGGTTCGGTCTCAACAGAGAAAGTGATGGAAACTCCGTACTCCTTCTCGTATTTTTGTAAAGTGGAAACCATGACTTCTGGTCTGTAGTTAACAGCCAAAACAATGTCAGTAACACCGGCGGCAGCCAAAGCTTCGATTTGGTGCAAAATCATTGGTCTGTTGGCAAACTCAACCAAAGGCTTTGGAACAGACAAAGTCAATGGTCTTAATCTGGTACCGTAACCACCTACTAAAATTAATCCCTTCATTTCTTAACTATATTAATATGCTTATTGTTATCACCAATTAAGGTCAAAGAATCGAAGTCCAAATTTTTCGTCTCCCCTTTCCACTATTTATATGTGCTTAAAAAAAAAAAACCACGCGCTGAACGAACAACGCATCGATTAGAGGAAAAGAAAGAAAAAAAAAGGGCAATGGGCAAAACCCAGCAGACGGTACGAAATAGGAAATCGCGAAAGGGGGTAGGTAAGAAGTATTCCAAAGAAGGTAAGGCTGCTTTCCTCTCCCCCCTGCCTATCTCCTTTCATCACCACTTACCATCAAACCTCTCCCCCTCCTCTATACCTCCCTTCGGCTCCATCTCATCTCATCTCTTTTACAAATTTCACTTCACCATTTAAACTTTTGGTCCTGCCCATTAGTCCCATACTTTATTACTTGCATCCATACAAAAGTGTGCCCCAATTTTTTACACGTTGTACAGACTCGACCTTTTTTTTTTCTTTTTTGTATGGAGGTTGCCCTAATAGAGACTGCCATAAGCGTGGAAATTACTCCTCTTTGGTGTGCATACAAGCCTCCATAACTCCGACTAAACTTTATTGGATCGCCTGCAATGCAAAGTTAGTTCCGTCTGACTACTGAATTTCATCATTGTAAGCAACAAGGGGCATAAATCCAGATCGAGATCTAAAAGGGCAAAAATATTCTTCGGAAAAACTGCGGCCATTGCAGATGTGAAACGAGCTGGAAGTAGTAATGCGGCTCAGGCTACAAGTAAGGCTCAACCTCAACTAGCATAGATAGCATAAATAGCATAGTTAATAAGTGGGCCATGCCCACTTATGCTGATCCCTACATCTTCTCTACTAGGCATAATCTCTGTTAAGGGCAAATCGCTATACACTATAATTTCGTTCCCATATTGACGTGTACCAGCTTCTCTTGCGTATAAGTCAAGATACCACTCTCTCCCAACTCTCTTCCAACTCCACTCATCTTAACACCCCCAAATGGAACGTGAATATCTTCATCATTACTACTATTGATGTAACACATTCCACTTTCCAATTCGTCTGCCATCACGTGAGCACGCTCGAAATCACGGGTAAATACCATACTCAGTAATCCGTAATTGGAATCGTTAGCCTTTTCGATCACCTCCTCTTGTGTTTCGAATTTGCTGACTGCTACCACTGGGCCAAAGATCTCCTCCCTAACAATCTTCATCTCCTCTTTACAATCGGCAAAGATGGTTGGAGGAATGTAGTAACCTTTACTAAAGCCATGGTCTTGTGCCCCCGTAATCATTCTTGCCCCCTCATCGAGCCCCGATTTGATGTAACCTCTGATCTTGTCGTATTGAACTTTACTAATGACTGGACCCAACTCGGAATCTTCTCTGAAGGGATCCTTCAATACGTAGGTCTTGTTTACGTAATCGGCAAATTGTTCCAAGAACTTTTCGTAGACTCCACTTTGCACGTAGATTCTACTATTGGAGGTACAATTCTGGCCTGAGTTGTAGAAAATACCGAAACTTGCCCACTTGATCAGTTGCTCCAAATTGGCATCGTCAAAGATGATCAAGGGAGACTTACCACCGCATTCCAAAGTGACCAGTTTCAAGCTATCGGCAGCCAGTTTCTGAACCATGGACCCGACCAAAGTGGACCCGGTGAAGGCCACCTTGTTGATCAAGGGATGGGACAGGATCAGATTCCCGGCAACAGGTCCATAACCAGAGATGATATTGATCACTCCAGGAGGGAACCCGGCTTTCTCGACCAAAGTAGCAAAGTACAAAAGCGACAAGGGGGTGTTCTCCAGTGACTTGATGATGATACAATTACCCAGCAGAAGCAGAGGGGCAATTTTCCAACCACTCATCAGCATCGGATAATTCCAAGGCACGATTTGTCCAACGACTCCATATGGTTCTGGAATCGTATAGGCATACTTGGTGGCCGAGATCGGAATGTACTTCCCGTGGTTCTTATCACACCATCCAGCACAATACGTCAAACAATCGGCAACACTGCCGATGTCCGCCTTGGCATTGGTATATAACGGTTTACCCGTATCCAAGGCCTCAATGGCACCCAACAAGTCGACATTCTCTCTGACCAAAGCAGCCAATTTGAACATCTTCTCCGCCCGTTCAACATTGGAAACCTTCCTCCATGACTTGAACAGAGCCTTGGCCAGTTTAGCCGCCAAATCAACATGCTTCTCAGTCAGAGCATAGACACTGGTAATCTTCTCCTCAGTAGCAGGATTGACAGTGTCAATGGTGACGTCACTGGCGACCCATTCCCCATTGATATACAACCCAATCGGTTGCTGATAAGTCTCTTTCGTCGGTAAGGTTATCTCAACAAACATGTCTGAAGATGTCTTCGTTGGAGATAAGGATAGAATTTCCTCTTTAGTCATTCCGCGTACATGAAAAAGAACACTAAAGTAGTGTACAAAAAGTCAAACTTCCCAAACTAGACCACACCTCTTAAGGACGTCTTATCATAGACCATTTTTGATCACCGGTAAGAACGTGGGATCAGAGTAAACAGACCATCCCATTTAGGAAGTCATGTTCATTCGGTTATTCCTTCTTCCATTGCACTCACAACAACTCGAGAGACTCTCGAGAGACTTTGTACAGTATCGCGTCTTCTTAGGAAAAACAATAGGGCAAGCTGCCCTTTTTTATGTGTCAATACAATAAAGATGTTTTTTCTTTCTTTTATATAGTAGCAGTCAAAAGAGACACCCAAAAAAAATAGAGTGACAAAGAGTAGTAGAGATGATCCTATGCCAAGGACCCCGTAAAAGTACACAAACAAAAATATAGGAGCTTTAGTAGCATTGGCCCGAGTATTTTCTATCGGACAATGGTTGAGGGATGATTTCCAGGTTGACCAATCTCTTGAAGTCCCATTCTAAAGTGGACTCGGTCTTGAAGCACCAGAAGACGTAACCTGCGTTCTTACCGTAGACGAACAGGTCCATTTGCAGTTCGACGTACTTTCTCGATTGGGCAATGTCATCGTCGGACCACGTGGAGATGTCTTGTTTACCCTCGCAGGAGCCCATGTACCATGAGCCGTCATAGGTGTTATCCCAACGCAGACCCTTACCTACACCGTTAAGCCACTTTGCACAGTCGGTCAAGGCCAGGGTCCATTCTCCGTTGACTACCCAATGGTATTCTCCATTGGCTTCGAAACCCCAATCACATGCAGTGGAGATTTTCGAGTCGAAATCCAGAGATAATTGGTAAGGATCAAACACTTGATAATGATGATGATCAACAACGACATTCCAGTAATCTCCTCCCAATTCAGTAGTCAAGACATTGTCCCAATAATTGAAGGCTTCAAACAGATCATGAATGATCACCAGATTGTCTCCCTCATTTCTAACCAAATCATAACCTTTATAGTAGAAATCCGACAATTCATCTAAATCTAAGACGGTACCCAAAGGTTCATTCACCAATTCAATACCGATCACGACATCTTGATAATCAGAACCGGCATATTTATCAGCAATGTATTTTAAAACATCCAAAGTGACTTGGACATTATCACCGGTCTGCCATTCATAAGTGTCACGAAGACCCGAATTATCGAATCCATTTTGAGAGCCTGGAACACCGTGCAAGTCGATCCACAGCAAAAGTCCATAGGTACGACACCATTCTAACAGTTGATCTAAATAGTCTTCTTGTCCTTGTACGTAAGGATCGCTGTCCAACAATTGGAACGCCCAATATCCGATCGGGATACGGACGAAATTCAAGCCGTAATTCAGGATGTCTTCAAAGTCCTTCTCCGTGTACCAGGAGGACCAATGCAGTTGCAAGACAGACTCACAGGTCTCCTTACCGTATTGTTCACAGAAATGATATTCATCCACTGGCGGATCATCGCCAAAGGCTTCGAAAAGTGACGGCGTGATGTACGGCTCAAGCACAAACCAGCCTCCAATATTAACCCCCAATAATTTGTCCGAGTTATAATCAAAGGCAATCTCCTTCTTCACAAGTTTAGGATTGCTCTTGTTATTGGCTATCGGAAGTGCGGCACATAATTGCGCCAGCAAAAGTATCGATCTAAACAGTTTCATCTTGTTGTTTTTAAATATAAGAAATCCAAGGGGCAGTTCCCGCTCTATATATAAAGTGTCTCTTACTAAGTCTGAAATAAGGGAAAAAAGAAAAACGAGGGGCAAGAAAAAAGTTAAAAAAGGCACATACCTAAGAAAATTTATCCCCCTTCACAGTTCCGAAACAATCGACATATGACATAGCAATAGAGCAATGTGTTCGGTTGTAAATTATCCACTCCTCCAACTATGATCATTTACTACATCTAAGACTCCCCCATCAAATGACCTCTCTACTCCAGGTCATTCTAAGCTTACTTCCTTTAATCCTTCTTTACATCAAAATGCATAGTATTAAGGCAGAGAATAAATCATGCATCGACCCCTTCCACATGCATTAATTAATTGTCCTACCATTTAATCTCAGGACTATATGGTATGATACTAAGCCCACGACAATCATATGACACTACAGTATTGCCGTACCACTATTCATACCACCACCCATCCAACTTCTATCAGTACAAACTAAAATTAGATCTGCCCCTCACGCCCTCACTCTATCTTTATCTCCCTGCACTTTCCTTTGTCATAAAACAAAGGGCAAGAAAAAAAGGGCAAAAAAACGCCAAAAAAAAAGCACAAGTCATTTCTGGCATTCTCCGACCGATTTAACTCCGTCCGCATAACAGTTGGTGACCATCGACTTCGATCGTGATCATCATCTCAAAGTACCTTAATTTCACATGCTTGAATGACTAAAAATACTTTCTGGAAAAGACACGGTTCGAATTTTTCCATGTTACATCCTCAACCTAAAACAATAATATTACCTATCAATTTTCCGAATTGGGGTTTTTCTACGATCACCTCTCTCTCCGCCTATTGTAACATGTATTTTATTTTTTTTTAGTCTTATTATACACTACCTATTGTACCAGTTTGAACATCATTACCTCATTAGTATAACCCGTAAAGCTCTTGAATTGCCTTTTTTGCTTTATCCATTTTCTTACAGGTTTTCCCGATTTGTCCAAATCGAGCAATCCTCCGTTGGCACTTGCTGCCATTCCTGCTCTTCCCTTCGAATTCGGCACCGGTGTTCCGCCTGGTTGTGGTGTCTCGTTACCCGATCCGGCTGACTCGCCGCTTGTCCCAGCCTTTTTTATTATGATTTTCTTGATCACCGGCTTGGATGGAAAGACCTCGGCATATTTTTGAAGCTTGCTCGACGCAATTCGAAGCGTCACTATCTTAGATGGCGCCATAGTTACCTCTGTTGGAGAACAAGTTGAAAAGAAAGTTTTTGAATTAAAAAAAAAAAAATAAAACCTAAATAAATCGTAAAATGCTCTGCGTCTATAAAGATGGGACGATATAAGAAATGACATCATTAGCCACCTCATTGACATGGGATTCCAAGACAAAATGACCGGTGTTATAATAAATGAGCTTCAAGTTTTTTGAGTTGACGTCTTTTTTGTAGCCCTCGGCACCGGCATTGTTGAAGATAATGTCGTTTTTACCCCAACATAACAAGACAGGAATGTTCAGTTGTCTTAAGTAAGCTTGGAATTGGTCGTACATGTCGATATTGGTTTTGTAATCGTAGAATAATCCAATTTGTATTTCTGTTTGACCCGGTCTTCTGATCAAGACGTCATCGAGGTAGGCTGGAGTAGGATCGACGATTTGGGGGTTAGGAACCCCTCCGGTGTATTGGGAGTCGATATTGATAGCCTTATTAGAGAGGATAGCAGTAAAGGCATCGATGAAAGTTTTGTCTTGTGGTTTACCACTCTTCCAGTAATTCTTGATTGGACCCCAGAATCTGTCATCGACTCCTTCTTCATAGGCATTACCGTTTTGGGAGACGATAAAAGAAATCTTCGACGGATCCTTCAAAGCCAATCTGAACCCAACTGGGGATCCATAGTCAAAGATATATACTCCGAACTTGGTCCAACCAATCGTCTTTACAAATTCGTCCATCGTGTCGGCCAATTTGGCAAATTTGAAGTCGTAACCTTCAGCCGGTTCCGTAAATCCGAAACCCGGTAAATCAGGAGCAATGAGATGGAATTGATGGGCCAATAATGGCATCAAGTTCCGGAACATATACGACGAGGTTGGGTAACCGTGGAGTAACAAAAATTTGGGTTTGGTGACGTCTCCGGCTTCTCTATAGAAGACAGTAGTACCGTCGGTTAAAGTAACTTTGTGAGTAGATGGAGTAATTTGAATGCTGGACATTACACTTTATCTGATATAGAATATGGTATTCCTGGACAGTGTGGCCCAATTTATATCCTTTTCCTTGTATGGTGCTTATTAATCATGGTTCCTACCTTAGTGTGGGGGCTAATCGAGGCACACCAAGAAAAAAATATTATGTAAGAAACTTTATTTGTTAGTGAATTGGGCTTTTGTGCAGCGAAAAAATGCAAGTGGTTTCCAATCATCGAGCAGAGCTGACTTATAGAGTAGTTACTTAAATAGGAAGTCTATCCTCATCGCTCCCAACTACTACTCATCAACACCTGGTCCAGATAAGGACATTCAGGTCTTCTTAGATGAGATCCAATCCTTATCGTGCATTTAATCGGAGGCGGTGCAGGACTTAAGGGCCGATACCATTCAAGTCGGCATTTAGGTCCCCTGAGGCAATTGTCGGCGCTAAAAAAAATGCACTTTTTTATGAGCCGACGTCGGCTGGAAAATTTTTATTTGACCGACCGCGATGATTTAAATAGGAAGCTCTTCCCCGAAGTACTGAGCCGATATCCTTATCATGAGTGAAGATTTGAAGAGTGATATAAGCCAGGACGGACCAGTACTGACTGGAGAGGTTCCTTCTCAGCTCACTGCCGTCTCTAGCAGAGCCAGTGAGATCTCCGGAGAAGACATCAGACAATACTTGAGTCACAACGAAGGTGTACAAAGAGTCATCACACATTTGGAAGAAAATGCCGGGCAATTGGGTCCTTTGGAAGAACCTATTGACTTGGAGAAACGTGAATCGCATCCTGCTCCGAACTCCACCTTCAACCAGGAGGACCCTTGGAGTTATCCAACCGACGCAGAGACCGGTTTGAGATTGGTTGAGTTCGTTGAGAATGATGAACAGGACCCTAGAAACTGGAAGAAGTCTTATAAATGGTACGTCACCATCCTTTTGGGTGTTGTCTGTTTCATGGTTGCATTCCTGTCCGCTCTGGTCACCGGTGACATTTCCGGTCCAATGGAAAGTTTCGGGGTCAGTGAAGAAGTCTCTATCTTGCAAGTCACTTTATTACTTCTTGGATTTGCTCTGCTGCCAATGATCTTCTCTCCTTTATCCGAGGAAGTTGGAAGAAATTGGATCTACTTCACCACCTTATTCTGTAGTGTAGTCTTTTTCATTCCTTGTGCTTTGGCCAAGAACATTGGCACTTTACTTGTCTTTAGATTGTTGAGTGGTATTCTGTTGAGTGCTCCAATGACTTTAATTGGAGGTTCTCTTTCTGATCTCTGGGTAAGTCAGGAAAGAGGTGTTCTGATGCTGTTCTTCTCCCTGGCTCCATTTTTAGGTCCTTGTCTCGGTCCCTTGATCGGTGGTTACATCGGTGATTTCATGCCAGTCAAGGAAACATGGAGATGGATCTACTGGGTTCTTACCATCTTCAGTGGAGCCGTTTACTTCACTATGGTGGCTACTTTAAAAGAAACCCATCATAGTACGATCTTAAAGAGAAGAGCTAACAAATTGAGAAAATTGACTGGCGATGACAGTTATAGAACTCTCAAGGAGCTCAAACCTCGTGATGTCAAAGAAATTGCCAAGGAAACCATCCAAAGACCCTTCATCTTACTTACCGAGCTCATTGTCTTCTTGGTCACTCTTTACATGTCGGTTATCTACGGCTTACTTTATATGTTCTTCTTTGCCTATCCTATTGTCTACGGAGAAGGTAAAGGTTGGCCAGACCATAAAATCGGACTCATGTTCATCCCAATAGCCATTGGTGTTCTCATTGGAACTCTGTTGGCTCCAATAGTCAATAAAGATTATAATAGAAGAGCCCAAAAGTACTTTGACCGTGGGGAATTACCACCGGCCGAGTTGAGATTAATCCCAATGATGTGTGGTTGTTGGTTAGTTCCAATTGGGTTATTTGCCTTTGCCTGGACTTCTTATCCTCGTTTATCCTGGTGGGGTCCCTGTGTCTGTGGTCTTCCATGTGGTGTTGGTTTCTTATTATTATACAACCCAGCCAACAACTACATCGTCGACTCATACCAACATTATGCTGCTTCTCTGTTGGCCTCCAAGACCTTCGTCAGATCCATCTGGGGTGCCTGCGTGGTGTTGTTCACCGTCCAAATGTACCATAGATTGGGCTACGAATGGGCTACATCGTTAATGGCTTTCATTTCCTTGGCTTGTTGCGCCATTCCTTTCCTGTTCTATAAATACGGTGCTACAATCAGAAGAAGAAGTAAATACGCATATTCTCCTACAAAGGAAGACTCCTCAAAGTTGCAACCTTCTTCAAGCTCCTCCACATCCTCCACATCGGCTTAAGATAAAACGCGTAACAAAAAAAAAAAATATGAAAAAAAAGATGCGTCAAGCTGAAAAGTTTCTTATATAGTGCATTCAATAAAGATGGAGTCCATAGAGCCTAGTAGTCTTCAAGTGATAATTTTTGGGGAAGAGGAAGTTGATATGGCTGAATATTCCGTTGTGGAAGTGCCAAATCCTCGGACACTTTCTCCCATGAAGCTCTTGGTGCATACAAAGACACATCAATTATACGAGCTCAAGAAGTTCAACTATAACAATCCACACCAGCCTCAATTGGCAGAAAAGACCTTGAGAGATGGTCAAGTAGCAAAGAGTTTCATGTTCACTCAAGACAGTAAAGTCACCGTGGTGGAATCACCTCAATTCATGGTGCTGACCAAATTCAACTTTGTCTATCTCTTGATCAGTGTCTATGAAAGACTCATCGAGATAGCCGACAACGACCTGGAACACCGGCTGAGATTACTCAATTGGGACGATTTGATCGAATATTTGGAAGAAGATAAACTCATCTTGGGCAATTTGCCCCGGGACTTCTTCAAAGAGACCAACACTCAGCTCTCCTCACTGATCAGTCAAATCTTTGAAATCATACAAGAAAATGGAGACTCGTATTACAAGTTGAGTCTTGACAAAATCGTGACCTTCCTCTCTTCCAAAGTCGAGGCCATTGTCAACTCCTTCCCCGGCTCTCTCGACAGACACATCAAAGAAAAATTGAGTCCGCCAATCGACTCCAATTTGACCTTATCGGAAGAGGTCATTTCAGCCGCACGGTACTCTCATGCCATTAACATTATAGCCAGTTACACTTCCCCGTTATTATACTCCAAACTTCTACAAAGACACCAGAAGCAAATGGAGATCATCAAGGAACACAAGAAGACATTGAACGGACTCAATGAGGCTCAATTGTTGGCTGAGGAGAATTTGAGAGAACTCAATACCAATTTACAAGTAGAGAAGAAAAGACAACTGCCAGCTGTGACAAAGACTACAACCACCAAAAAGAAAGTGGTAAAGAAGATCCAGATAGGTAAAGGAGCCTTGGATAGTTTCTTCAAAAGGGCATAGGGTTTTTTTATAGTTTTATTTCAATTTCTTTTGGTTGTTCAAGCTGTCGTAGATACTCAAGCCACTCAGCATCCAGGAGCTCATATCGTTCAAGCCGGCAGGGATGACAATGGTGTTACTTTCCTTGGCCAATTTGCCGAACAGGTCGACGTATTTCTCGGCCACTTGTAAAGATACAGCATCTTTTCCACCTTGAGTCTTATTTATCAGGTCGGCAATTAACTTGATACCTTCCGCACCGGCCTTCGATTTGGCCAAGATCAGTTCCAGTTCACCGGCAGCCAAGTTGATTTGTTGCATTTTCTCGGCCTCGGACAGAAGAATACGCGATTGTTTCTCACCTTCGGCAATATTAATCTGAGCCTGTCTTCTACCTTCCGAATCCAAGATTTCAGCTCTCTTCGATCTCTCGGCAGAGACTTGTCTGTGCATAGCTTCGAGAACATTGGCTGGGGGATGGATATCTCTGATTTCGTATCTCAAACACTTGATACCCCACTCTTGAGCCAGCTCGTTCAAGACCGAAGTGATGTTGGTGTTCAAGGATTGTCTCTCTCTCAAACAATGATCAAGAGTCAATTGACCGATCTCCGATCTCATTGTCGTTTGGGCCAATTGCGAAATCAGATACTCCAGATCTTCAACTCCATAGGAAGCCTTATAAGGATCCATCACTTTTATATACAAGACTCCATCCAACTCCAAGGTGACATTGTCGGAGGTGATGGCACTTTGTGAGGGAACCTCGATGGCACTCTCCTTGAGGGATTGTACGTATTGAATCTTGTCCAAGAAGGGGAAGAGAATCAGAAGCCCCGGCTCGAGGATCCGATGGAACTTACCCATTCTCTCCACTATCCAGGCCTCTTGTTGAGGAACAAACTTGACAATGGTGTTAGTGGGTAACCGCTCCTGTTGGAAGTAGTTCAAGGAGGTGTCACTGGCATACCGAGCAGCTTGGAAGGATCCAGCTAAAAGATTCCTTCTAGTCAAGGGACTTCTAACGATCAGTCTGGTTAACATGTCTTTAGTGGCGAGTATTTTACTAGAAAAAAGTATCAGACTTTTTAAGTAATGGAGGTAATTTTACTAGTAGAATTTACTAGTAGAATTTACTAGTAATGGCAAAAACTACTAGTAATTTTTACTAGTATTTTTTTCTAGTATTTTTCCCTAACATTTTTACTAGCATTTTTACTAGTATTTTTACTAGTAAAGGAAAATACTAGTAAGAATACTAGTATTTTCCTAACATTTTTCCTAACATTTTTTCTAAGACTTTTACTTACAATTTTTCTCACTTACAATTTTCTCACTTACAATTTTATCACTAGCATCCTACCCATCCTACCATGTCCAGATCACATGAAATACCCACAAGTAACAAAACCGTCATTTTGGAGCTGCTCAAATCCGGGATCAGATTAGATGGGCGGGCTTTAAACGAGCCCCGGGACCTTCAAATTGATATTGGCTCCGAATACGGTTACGTCGATGTCCAATTGGGTAACACCAGATGTACCGTCAGAATCTCCAGTGACGTGGTGGCGCCTTATGAAGATCGTCCCTTCGAAGGGATATTCACGATTAATTCCGAAATCTCCTCGATGGCGTCTCCCTTGTTCGAGAACAACAAACAGAGTAATGACGAGATGATGATCAGTAGAATGATCGAGAAGCTGGTGAGAAGGTCCGCCGCCTTGGATTTGGAGAGTCTTTGTATCATAGCAGGTTTGAAATGTTGGTCTATTCGTTGCGATATCCATTTTTTGAATTACGACGGCAATTTCATCGATGCCAGTTGCATAGCAGTAATGACTCTGCTCTTACATTATAGAAAGAAGGACGTCACTGTGGAAGGTGAAAAAGTCATTTTACATCCCTTCGAGGAGAGAAATCCAGTGCCTCTCTCGATCTTGCACATCCCGATCTGTGTGACGTTTGCCTTCTTCAACCCAAATGATATGGAAGAAAATATCAAGGGTGACTTGAACGACGAGGTGGTCATTGTAGACCCAACGATGGACGAAGAATTACTCAAATCGGGCTCCTTGACCCTCACATTGAACAAAAATAGAGAAATCATCCAAATCAGTAAAGCAGGTGGCTTGTCCATCGACGCGTTACTGATCATGGACTGCTCAAACGTCCTGTTCAAGTTGGCCTGCGACGTGACAGAAAAGATGATGAAAGTGTTAGAATAATCACTTTAAACTATATCCCTTTAAGCTGTCTATATTCAACTCAAGCTATGGTTAAAGCCATAGCTTTACCTCGCCATAACATTTCCTCGCCTTGGCTTACTGTAACGTCCCTGCCGTGCGGCGGTTCTATTTTTAGCAACCACTTATGACATCCTACAGAAACATTACAAATCTAGAATAAACTTTTACTTTTTCCCTTCGAGCAATAACTGCATTCGGCGCATCGTCCAACGCAACTGCCTTAGCCACTAATTGTACCTCCACTTTCTCTCTCTTTCTCTCTTTGTTTTCCCTTCTCCCTCCGTAACGTTTTCCTCTATTTTTTTTTTTTTTTATTTTTTTTAAAAACATTTAAAGAGAGAGCGTTTAATACACAGAGTAAGATATAACATACAATGGGAAGAAGAAAGATCGCTATTGAGCCTATTACGGAGGATCGTAATAGAACCGTTACCTTTGTGAAACGGAAGGCCGGATTGTTTAAGAAGGCGCATGAATTGTCCATCTTGTGTCAGGTTGATGTCCTGGTGATTATATTAGGTCATAATCAGAAGGTGTATGAGTACAGCAGTGTGGACACGGATGATCTTCTCAATAGGTACAAGACTGCTACACGTATCCAGGAGCAGAAACTGCCCGCTGATTTCGGAGATTACGAGCGAATTTCCCGGATCCCGGCTTCCAAATCAAAGCGTGTCAATAAGCTTACACTGTCTATAAAACAAGAAGAAGAGGAAGAGGAAGAGGAAGAGTTCTATGAAGAAGAAGAAGAAGACGAAGACGAAGAAGAAGATCATCCCCATGATCAACATCACCTTCCACACCATCTTCTAAAGAGAGGAGCAGGTCTCGATTCGACTCCGTCTAAGCCCTCCAAATTACGTAAACTTGACCAGTCAAAAGTACAGTCGTCATTTGAACATCACAGAGCGTTCTTACAACAGCAACAACAACAGGGACTTCCTCCGTTATCGACTTTCCAAGGACAGAACAGCAATTCGCCGAGTTTGAAATATTTCAACAATCTGGCTGCCAGTCCGGCTTATAGTAATGCGAGCAGTAACAATTCCGGGCAGACGAATTTGGCCGCGGGGAGAACGAGTTCACAACGGCCAGTATTGAGAGTGAAAATCCCAAGTAATTCGGAAGAACAGGTACAAGACAATGCCCTTCAAGTGCCGGGACTGAATAAGAACGATAGTGCTGCTACAGTGACACTGATGGATACTTCGGCGAATAATAAACTCGGTCCTCCAAAACCAATACTTCCCGGTTTACAACTGGGACAAGGACAACCTCCAAACACGGGGACGTCAAATTCGCCGAAATCGACTCCGATATCGCTGACCCTGCCCAATGGATTATTCATCTTACCACAACCACAACCTTCGCCTTCGGCAGGCCACCCCATCAACGTATTTCCTTCCCCACTGACGAATTCTGCACTGCTGCTGCAACAACTGCAGCAACAACATCCGGGAGTTTACTCGAGGTTCCAACAACTGCAACTGCAACAAATGCTCTTCAACGGAGAAACCCCCTTATCGGCATTACCTTCAAAATACCTCAATAATGATTTACTTTTCCTGTCTCCGTCGAATTTCTACTCCAGCGAGTGGAATATCCCCTTTGGATCGGCAGGAACGCCAACGGTCACAAATAGAAATGTGCTACAACAATTACTGCTGCAACAACACCAACAGCAGCTGCAGCTGCAACTGCAACAACAATCACATGGTGATACCAGTAACGGTGGCACACTAAGTGCGCTAGTGCGAGATAATTCCAACGTCATGTTACCATCCCCATCTCAAATGATAGGTAATGCTTTTGGCTCAAACGGATCTAAGAAGTGATCAGATCTCGGCTTATATCCCTGCCCGCTTTCCCGCCTGCATTCCGCCCCTGCCCTGCCTACTTTCCTGCCTCGATTATTCCGCCTCGAGACACTTTTTCTTAGGTCTAACCCTAGCGCACAACAGTTTTTCCTATTTAGTATATACATTCCAATCGAAGCGCAAATTTGTGCGGTCACACTTTTTTTCTGCAAAACAAGGGCTGTGGAAATTTCCCTAAACACTCCTTGCAAAGTTTTTTTTTCACTTTTTTTTTTTCCTTCATTAAAAAAAAAATCTTCAAATTGAAAATTTGAGCTTTAGTTTAAGGATTTATTGAGATCATGAAGGTATGTAAAAAGAGCAAAGAAGAGATGGATGAGTCAAAATAATAGCATCTATCGAACCAGACGAGCAAGAATGATTACTAACAGGTACTTTTAGTTAAACATTTCCTACCCAGCTAACGGTACTCAAAAGTCGATTGACATTGACGACGAACACAAGTTGCGTCCATTCTACGAGAAGAGAATGGGTCAAGAAATCGAAGGTGACTTGGTCTCTGACGAGTTCAAGGGCTACCTTTTCAAGATCACCGGTGGTAACGACAAGCAAGGTTTCCCAATGAAGCAAGGTGTTTTGCACCCAACCAGAGTCAAGTTATTGTTGTCTGACGGTCACTCTTGTTACAGATCTAGAAGATCTGGTGAACGTAAGAGAAAGTCTGTTAGAGGTTGTATCGTTGGTCCAGATCTTTCTGTTTTGTCCTTGGCCATCATCAAGCCAGGTGAACAAGAAATCGAAGGTTTGACCGACGCTCAAGTTCCAAAGAGATTGGGTCCAAAGAGAGCCAACCACATCAGAAAGTTCTTTGGTTTGACGAAAGAGGACGATGTCAGACAATACGTCATCAGACGTGAGGTTGTCAAGGGTGAGAAGAAGTACACCAAGGCTCCAAAGATCCAAAGATTGGTCACTCCACAAACTTTGCAAAGAAAACGTCATTTGAGATCTTTGAAGGTTAGAAACGCTCAATACCAAAGAGAGCAAGCTGCTGAGTACCAACAATTGTTGGCTGCTAGATTGCACGAGAGAAAGGAGGCTAAGAAGGTTAGAAGAGCTTCTTCTTTGAAGGCTTAAGTAAGTGTGTAAGTAATATTGATTTACGTGAATGATGTTGTAAACTTCCTTTTCTTATATATAGCTATGTCTCATTATTCGTTTGAATTTTGGCTTTGTCACATTAATTCGTTCCTCTCTCTTTCCCACTTCCTTTGTCTCCTCTCCGAAGTGGGTCAACGCTGGCACTCCGTAAATCTGGCTCTTTGGAAGTCTAGTCACACAGAGAAGATCGTACCGATTACTTTGGTTGGTCAACTTGATCAACTTCAACTCTCCGATGATGGTAGTGTACATCACATAGAGATCGTTCAACTTGTGTGAAGCCAATCTAAATTGGTAGATGTGGCTCTGTCTCTTAGCTGCTAGTCTCAATAAATCTTCGTCCTCATCAAAGTGATTGTCTATCGTCACTTCCTTCACATCGACTCCACTCAACGATCCGAAATTGGGTAATTTATAATGATACAAGATGGACTCGTTTCTAATAATCCCCACCAATCCAAAGGCATCCACAAATAACAAGTCATCGGTCTCCAATTTTTGGAGATATCTCACCTTTTGATTGGACACCACCATCTCTCTAAGTGAATGTTGGGACACTGCCGTGTTATAAAACGCAATCTTGCCAAATTGAGTGGAACAACAGAGTTCGATCCCGTCGTCGGAGGAAATGTCCTCGTCACTCGAACTCGAGTCATGGTCCTGGAAATTACGCATAAAAACTATATCCGTGATCCAGGGAAACTCCTCCAATTCCCGCTTCAGTTTCTTATTCGTCTTCAGAACCCACATCGGTCCGATCCTGCGGATTGCCGAGTAGTTCAAGATCTTGAAGAGTTCGTTATTGGTGACGATGGAGTCGTTGAAGGGCGTCACCAATCGGTAGATTTGTAGTTGGTTCTCATAACCCCCACAGGCAATTATCCATTGGTCCCACGGATTGATCTTGAAACATGAAAGTGGTTCCGAGAGTTGTAAGACAAACGACGGGAACTCCCGCTCGTCGTACCGCGATCGCGTAAGATCCTCTGTCATGTTAATCAATATGAGCCGCCCTTTGTTCGTACAACAATACACCACATGCTTCACCACTAGAAGCAGAATACAAAAGTCCTTGTCATCCACTTTACAACCATCGAGTTGGAAAATCGAATGGTATTCTTCGTCCTCGATCTGATAGAGCTGCAATTGACCCGACTTGCGGAAACACCACACATATTGAGCCCCTCCCATCGTAAGACAGAGCATCTTCTGCACGTAGGTGTCCCCCGCCATCACCTTCCGTCGGGGCACAAATCGCCGCTTATTCTCGATCTCCTCAATCTGACTCTCATAACAAGTCCCATTGTTGGAACAGGAATAAAGTAACCTCATCCAATTGTCTCTTCTTATCTATTTGATCAAATGTACGGTAATTTTTTTTAGTGCCATAAAAATTGGGGTCGCGCGTACGAAGAAGAAGAAGACCCAATAGAATTTATATGAAGCAAAAAAATTTGAGAGGCTACAATTTTTTCTTATTAAAGCTTAACTAAGAGAGTATGGAAGGAGTGCCCGAGGATGTGATTATTCCTCCCAATGAGACGCGGGAGGTGATAGATAAGACGGCTGGATATATACATCGAAATGGAGTTTCGTTTGAGCTTCGAATGAAGGAGAGACAAGGTGGGAGTCTGCAGTTTGGATTCCTCTTTGATAACGATCCTTATAATAAGTATTATAAGTGGGTCCTTAGTCAGTTGAAAGAAGGCAAGGAACTGCCACAAAAGTCAGCTTTCACAGTGCAAGACCAACCTTCAGTACCCAAAGACGCTCCTATTGAAGTGCGAGACTTCGAATTCTACATTCCATCCACTGGTCCAGTGTCTCTGTTCGACTTGGATGTGATCAAACTTACCCTGAGCATGGTGGCAAGGGATGCCACATTTAGCGATCTTCTATTGAAGGAGAAAGTACAGAGTCTGTCCTTGGACTTCTTAGATGAATCTCATTCCTTACATGGGCTTTATAAACAGTATGTGACCCAATACCAGAAGATCATCAAACCTCCAGCCAGACTCAAAGACTGGGTCAAGGGTAAACTGGAGGACCCATATTCCGTCTTGGAGGATCTGTATCATCGTCTGGAACTGGAATTCGAGTCGGAGCAAGACGCGAAGCTGAAATTGGACGAAATCAAGAAACAAAACTTGGAATATGCCTCCATTGATTGGACCGATTTCGTCATTGTAGAGACGGTGGAAATCGACGACCTGGATAAAGTCACAGAAATGCCTCTGCCTTTGTCCTTGGCCAGTCTTCAATTCAGATCCTTGGAACAAAAGAAGAGTGGCTTGTTAATCGAAGAAGCTGCTCCAGATGAAGAGTTACCTGTCTATGAAGAGTCAGAGGAAGAGGAAGAGGAAGAGGTTGTCGAGCCCAGTCCAGAACCCGTATCAGCTCGTCCCGTTCCAAAGAACATCAAGATCAAGTCTGCTGGATCTACCATTGGCTCGGGTGGTGGTCGTGCTGCGACATCCGAACGTATGGTTAAGAGTCCCTTCTCCAACCAACTCATCCCGGAATCCAAACTTAACCAACACATTGAAATTGCATTTAGAGATCCTCGGTATCTGGAGGAGAAACGGAGATACGAGCTGAAAGTGCGTAATACCAATCCTACCAACACCGACGATATCTTACTGAATATAAAGAGTGTCTTACGGAAGAGACCTGCCGAGGAAGAGACTGAGGCACAGGATAGTAAAAAGAGATCAGTACAATGGGACGGTTACTCTGGTAGTGCTAAACACGTCGTTGCCCAACTGAATAAGGCCGTAAGTAAAGAAGATCGCGAAGCTTACAAAAGACGTCAACAAGAAGCTAGAAATAAGATTGGTCCTCATTAAAAAGAAAAGTCCAGCAAGTCTTCCTCCACTTTCTTTATCAACAGTTGATTTTCCCTTTTCAGAAACTCGATTCTCTTCTTGTTGTATTGTTCATGAGAGTCGTCTATTTCTTCGTCCGGGTTGACGAAGTTCTCAGCTCCAATATCGAGTTCGATCTCCTCGTTCGGAGGAAGAGAATGATAATCTGGAGGAGACATCGGAGCCTCTTGTGGAAGCAATCCCTCGCTGGAATTGGTGTTAAATAGTCTTGATAAATTACTTGCATTGCCTCCCCCCATCACTCGTTCTGTAGAGTTATTAACCACCAACAATTCGTCGATGGTGTTGTTGTGTAATCCCGGTCCGGCCGAGACACTGTTCTGTCTACTCCGATCACTGAACTGGCTAATGGAGTCGTAATAACTAGGAGACAATGATCTGTCGTTCAGATGGAATTCGCTCTGTAAATTGATACCTCCATTAATAGGAGATCCCACGGCAAATTCAAAAGGTGGTGGTGGATGGAACTCTTCATCCTCATAAACGGGTCTAATCTGAAAACTGTGCAAATCACTATTCGCATCCGATCCAAGAACAACCACATCTTCATACGAAGGTGGAGTCTGGTCGTTCGAGAAGGGTGAGTTCAACACTATTGGTGTATCAATAATGACTTCATAATGATGTAACTTATTCGGATCATCTCCAACTTTGAGTTGACTTGGTTCTTCCGCTTTCGAGATCCTGAAACAAATCTGTAATCTATGTTTAATCGAGATATTCCCGAATCCTGAAACGTCGGGATATAATCCATACTTGTCCTTTGGTGTAGTTTGTCTCAGTCCTCCCGTCAACGACGTTGTCGATCCCAATGGAGACTTGGAAAGCATATTGATGAAACTGGAAGCGGGACTCAGAGCTCTCTTCGAATCGTTACTTGCAATCGACTCCAAATCATCGTTATCGTCCACGGCAAGACCTCCACTGATGCTCGAACGGACATTATGTACAATTTCGTCATTCTTCATGAAAAAGTTCAAGGGACACGAGATCTTCACCGTGTTGGTGATCACCAGATCTTGTTGTTGTTCTCCATGCAGTTGTTTCTTTGTTGGTCTGTAATCTTCGTAACACGAGGTGAGTAAATTGTCGTCCAAACAGTTCTTCACCACCTCCGATCTGAACAGAGGCGACTTGGCACTTGACTTCTCCTTGGTCTTGATTTCAAAAAGAGGAATGATTCTTTCCTTCATTCCCTTTTCACCAGCATTGAACTCTCTACCATAATCGTATTCATGTTTCATATCACGAGAAGAGTAAGCTATTTTCTCGATTACATTCACTTTGATTCTCTTCATATAGATCCTCTTGACAAGAGGCATGATCTTGATCCGGAGATCGAAGGTGTTTGGTGATTCTTCATCCAGTGGACTCATGGCCACATACTTCTTGGGGAAGACGATCTCATAATTAAGTGACTCGTTCCACACTTTGTTCACATACACCGACTTATTAATGGTGGTGAGAGAATCGGGTGGAGGTTGTCTAACTGCAGGCACTTCAAAGCCGTATTCTCTATCATCATTCTTACGATGTTTGAAAGCCTTGAACAATTTGGAACCTCCCGAACCGGGACTCATCATCGGTTGGAGTAAATTTTTACTCAGAGAAGGCGACGTTGAAAACAGAGCCAGTTGAGGTGGTTTGAGTTCGCTCATCGGATTCACATGGAGTTTGGTGCTGAAAGTATAAGCCACATTCCCTAAGGGAGAATTTATTGTCTCCGTCATTCCTCTAGGATACAACATAGGAAGAACAAAGACATAATAACCAGGATTATACGTCTTCATCTCCAGGTTTGGCAATTGGAATTGAGCCGACAAATCTAACACCGTCGGATCAATGGCAGCTCTCTCTTTGTGGCCGAAACATTGAAGTGTCTTGATTTGTTGAGATGCAACTTCTGAAAGAACCGGATCCAGGTCCAATTTGTCGGACTTATCCGATTCGTCCATGAATTTGAATTCGTCCGTCTGTTGTTCCGGAGCATCTTCCACAAAGGGAATTAAACAGTCCGGAGCATCCAATTGGAGATCCCAGATGAGATCTTTGCAAATCTTATAGTACTCAGAATAGATATGATGTCTTCCGGAGATGTCTGGGATTCCATTGGGCCATTCGATATTACAATCGCCGGAGAATTTCAGTTTCACCACCGGATTGAGCTGTGCCTTCCGAGATACTTGTACAACTACGGCAAAGGTATGATTGATCAAAGATTCCTGATGGGGTTCGGATGCAGGTGGAGGTGCTCCATTTGGAGTCGCAGATAAATCTGCACTCGAACTATCCCTCGTTGTGGTATCATCTTCCTCTTCTTCCACCTCTTCCAGGGCCAGATTGCGCCGCAGTTTCTTGGACGGAACGTAGGGTAGAAGTATCATATGGGCGTTGTGTGAAACTAGCACAGAGACGTCGGGATGATTGTCCCGTTTCGGATGGAAATACCGAGCTGGTTGTTCGTCTGTGGTGAGACCCAATTTGAAGGGGTCACAAAGACCCTGTGAGCGGAGATAAGTAAGAAGATGACGGTTCAGAGGACCCGCGGAATCAATGTTAGTCGAAATGATACTAGTCAGATCAATTGGAGGCATGGACATGTTCGAGGTGGAGGGATAGAGAGGATCGGAGGAGGACATGGACCGGCCTCGAGTCATAGAAGAGGCGTCCGCGCTAGCCACTGAAAAACGCCGCTCTTGAGACGTATCGAGTCTCGTAACCGAGAGTTTTCGTTTGATCAAATTGAAGGAGGAGGACCGCGCCCGGCCAGTGGGCTCATTAATGACAATTGAGGGATTCGTAGATGAGGTGGTGGAAGAAAGAGAGTTCTGAAGCATCTCTTTAATACCCCCTCGGGAGATGGTACTCAACAAGGCGGTGGAATCCGATCCACGTCTACTGGATCGCCGTTGCTCCGCACCAACGGATAAGTAGTTGTTGTCACTGCCACGACTGATGTTGAATGGCATTGACTCCCGCTAAAGTACTAACTGATTCCGATCTTAACGTACGGAAAAAAAAAAGTTGCGGTTCCCAAGACGATTTCATCTTTAAAAGTGCACGAGACAGGGTATGACAAAGAAGTGATCTGAGTCGCTATCAGCCACTTTAAAGGTGTCTATAACTACATGTGGACCCCCTCATTTCCTATCTGAAATCAGAATCAATTTTCGTCCACCCAATCTTAAGTTATTCTTCCTTAATTTTAGGTATGTATCTTTGACAGCCGAATCTGTCCCACACATTTTCCGAGCTGTGCCTCAATATGTGCAATATGTGCAGTGTGTGCCTAGATAAGTGTTTTTCTCTGTCTCCCTCTCTGTGTCTCTTTTTCTCTCTTTGTGTCTCTTCCCTTACTTCTGTCTCTCTTTTTCTCTCTCTATTTCTCTCTCTCTTTTTCTCTCTCCCTTTATTTCTATCTATTTCTGTCTCTCCCTTTATTTCTACCTTTATATCTTTTTCTTTTCAAAAAAAACAACGAAGCCTATTTACCTCTACAGTACACCGACACACTGATGATCATTGTAAGTTCCCTCAAATCGTTCATCAAATCCGTTCGGTCATCCAAGACCATTGCCGAGGAAAGATCCATCATTCGGAAGGAATCCGCCAAGATTCGGACCCACTTCCGTGACGTCAACTTGGACCAATTTTCGCGCCGGATCTTGATTTCCAAGTTACTATACCTCTACATCCTCGGAGAACCTACTCATTTCGGACAAGTGGAATGTATCAAATTGCTTCTGTCCAACAAATTCACCGACAAGAGATTGGGTTACATGGCACTGTCCCTTCTTCTCGATGAAGACCAAGAAGTATTGACCCTTTTGACCAACTCTCTTAATAATGATATGAACCATTCCAATCAATACGTCATCGGTCTTCTGATCACTTGTTTAGGTAATATTCTGTCCCCAGAATTGGCCCGTGATTTGTACACCGACATTGAGAAGATCATCGATACTCCCAATTCATTGTTACGTAAGAAACTGGCCATGTGTTCTCTGAGATTGATCGAGAAGGACCCGGATTTAAGTGAGATCTTTGCTCCGAAATTGTCCAAATTGATCAACGACAAGAACCATGCGGTTCTCTTGGGTGTTTGTAAGATGATCGACGTCATTTATAAAGTCGATCCGTCTCAACATGACTTCTTGGTGAAAGAACTCACTCCTAAAGTACTTGCCCATGCGAGAAATCTCTTGACCTCAGCTCATTCTCCAGATTATGACGTCAATGGAGTAGCCGATCCGTTCTTATTCTGTGCCCTTTTACAAACTTTGAGGTACCTTTTCGAACTGATAGAGGAAGGTCCATTATTGGAAAGATTCAACGATTTACTTACACAGAGTTCGTCCAAGTTTGACTTCTCCAAAAATTCGGGTAATGCCATTCTGTACGAAGTGGTCAAGACTATCTTCCACATCAACTCGGACCCTTCGTTAAGAGTCCTCGGAGTCAACATCTTGGGTAAATTCTTGTCCCATAAAGATAACAACACCAAATACGTGGCCTTGAACACTTTGCTCACCGTGGTGAGCTACGAACCACAACTGGTACAACGTCATAGATCCACCATCTTAGCATGTCTTACTGATGCCGATATCTCGATCAGAAGAAGGGCTTTGGAATTGAGTTTCGCCATCGTCAACGAGCAAAACATCAGAGTCATCACGAAGGAAATCTTGACCTTCCTCGATAGTGAAGATAACGACTTGAAATCATACGTCACCACACAATTGAGTTTGCTGTGTGATAATTACTCTCCTAACATCAAATGGCATCTCGAGACATTGACGAAGATGTTACAACTGGCTGGTAATCATATCACCAGTGACATCATCTCGAATATTTTGCTGCTCACCATGCAGCAACAAGACCAAGAAGTAACCAAGACGTTTGTCCTTGGTCTTGTCGAGCTGGTCAAGACCAATTTCCAACAACCAGCCTTGAGTATTGTCACGGTCTGGTGTTTGGGAGAATACTGCGATTTGATCTCTGGTGTGATTCCAGCTTCGGAAATCGCCGACTTGTTCGATCAATTGATCCTTTCCACCACTTTCTACAAGGACAGCAGTAACACTGAAACGTTGATTGGCTACGCACTTACACTGATTGTCAAACTGACGACCAAAATCCAAGATGCATCGGTGGTGGAAAGATTGAGACAGATGATCATCCTGCAATCGAATAGTTCTAACATTGAGATCCAATCAAGAGCCATTGAGTACCTTGAGATCATGCACCAACCTGAGGCATTGAAGAAGGGATTGTTGGAGAAGATGCCGGCACCTCTGCCTAAGAAGAGAGAACTGGAACTGCTCACCAAACGTGCACCAAAGAAGTCTTCTGCTCTGCCTACCACGACGGAGGATTTGTTACTCGATTTGATGGGAGATGCTCCAGCTCCATCTCAATCAATCGTAACGGAGGTCAAACAACCGGTGAACACCGTCGATTTACTTTCAGATATCTTTGGCTCCATTGACTCTACTCCACTGCCTCTGCTGCTGGTGCTGGTACCAGACTTACCAGTTGATTTGATTGTGGCTCATGAATCTGCCAATATCAAGGTTGGATTCAAGATGGTGGAGGTCAGTAATGGAGAGGCCAACATCGATACTTACGTCATATCCAATTCGGCTGGAGTGTTACAGAACGTTGCTCTTTTGATCGCAGTGCCTAAATCACAAAAATTGAAGATCTCTTCGTCGACTAAAAACAACTTGAACGAGATCAATGACTTCATCAAACAAAACTTGCACATCAGTGGGAAGGTTGGACTGAAGATTAAGCTCAGAGTCAAGGTGAATTACGAGTTGGGTTCGGGTCCTGTTGAAGATCAGTTTGACTTTGCTTTCGGTCAAACATTATAGGAATATATTTATACGCGTATATAAATTTAGAATTCGACACCTGAACTCTTACCAGCGGCCTCGACCTTCTCGATGACGTCGTCGGCGATCTTCTTACCCTTACCCTTCAAGACGTACTTTTGGGCAAAAGGTCTCAAGAAAGACAGGTAGATGAAAGAGGCACCGTTGAATTGAGGCAAGGATAACCACAATAAGAAGATGGTCTTGAACAACCAGTAGAATGGGACCCAGTATAACAACAGCTTGGACCAGAATTCGATCACGTTCAAGAAGGCGAAGACTACCCAGTAGGTCAACAATTGGGTGTCGTCTTTAGAAGTGGTGGTTTCCAAAGCTTGCAAGGACAAGTAGCCTGGCAAGGCGAAACCAGCAATGTTGGACAACAATTGACCAACTCCACCAACGTTCAAGAAGATGAGAAGGAAATAGACTCCAACGGCTCCCAATACACCATACGATCTTGGTAACTTGGTAGAAGCCTCAAATTGATCAAGGGCCTTGTATCCAGAGAATTGCTAGGGATTTCAGTTAGTATTTATCTCTAATCAATCAATTGATTACTTACACTGTCAATGGAGGTTAAAAATTGCTTGGCTTGAGATGCTAAGTCTGACATGTTATTGATTGATTGTGTTAATTAAAGATGAAATTGGATGAAACCTTTTTTTTTTTGATCAGGAGAAATCTCAGGCGTTGAACCTCACTGAGGCTCAGCTTTCTGGTAATTTGCTGTGAAAAAGAAGGAAGAAAATACTAAGAAATTAAGAAAGAACATAGAGAAAAAAATAGTAAGAGAATACTAAGAAAGTAAGGATGACAGAAAAAGCTCCACAGCTCGGATTAGCTTAATTAACTAGAGCAGCAAAAGTATTAATTTTCTCGGATACACTCTACATTGATTAGTAAGGGAGTGGAAAAATTAATTATATAAAGCAGTGACACCTCTGGTCAATTACAGTAGGTCTCCACTAAAATGCCAGCCACTATCATTACCGCAACCAAACAATTTCCTAAGGGATTGACTCTTTTGACGGCCACTACTCCCAATGGATTCAAGCCTACCATTTTGATGGAATTACTTGGACTTGATTATTACATCAGACAGATTGACTTTGTCAAGCTGCTTGATAACAAGCAAGAATGGTTCACCGAATTGAATCCGAACTCGAAGATTCCAACGTTGATTGTCAGTGATGGAGAGAAAGTGGTCAAGTCCATCCCGGAATCCGCTCTGATCTTACATTATATTGCCGATACTTATGATACCGAGAACAAGTTCCATTATCCTTTGGGTCACGATCTTCATTATGAGGAATTGTCGTGGATGTTTTTCCAAATGCTGAGTCAAGGTCCAATGCAAGGTCAAGCCAATCATTTCGTTAGCTTTGCCCCTGAAAAGATCCCTTACGGTATCAAGAGATACACCGATGAGGCCAACCGTATTTGGGACGTTATGGAACAAAGATTGAAGACGGTCGGCACCGGGTACTTTGTCGGTCCTCATTTGTCCTTGGCCGACATCTTGATCTGGCCGTGGGTCAACGGCAAAAATTACGCCAAGTTGACCTTTGAAAATAGACCTTTGTTGGAGGCTTGGTTCGAGAAGTTGGCTCTGATGAAGGAAGTGCAACTGGGTATTGCCGCCGTTCCCCCTTTTAAATAGTTCTAATACCGTTATTTTCCGATCTCCCCGTACTTGTTGCAACAACTACACCCGCCCTGGTGTGCTTCCAGATCCTCATCGTAGTCCTCATCGCTGTCGTAGCCATACTTATCAAGGACAGACTCAGGTTCAGTCTTCTTGGGAAGTTTACCTTTGTTGAGGGTCTCAGGTTTGTTCTCTTGAGTCTTTACGTCGGTCGAAGTAGTCGTAGTCATATCCAGCGTACTAGTCATAGTAGTCATAGTCAAGGTAATAGTCAGCGTTTAACTTGATTTATAAATTTTTTTTCTCTTAAATGATCTTAATTACCTAATACATAGAATGGTGAGTAATATACATCCATCAATTACAGTGACATACTAACAAATCAGTCTGGATTACCTCTGCATTGGACTATTAAAGTGTCCAAGACACACAATAGAGAGTATTTTTACAACACCGAGACGCAGGAAAGCACTTGGGACGTTCCCGCCGGGACGGATGTGCCAAAGCTTCAGAAGTATCTCCTTCTGAACAAACATCAACCAGAGCAAGTCAGAGCCAGTCATCTTTTGATCAAACACTCCGGATCCAGAAGACCACGGTCATGGAAGAACGAAAACATCACCATCTCTAAAGAAGATGCCATTCTGATATTGAAGAAACACCAGGAACTGATCAAGTCTGGCCAGGTCACGTTACCTGAATTGGCTAAGACAGAGAGCGATTGTAGTTCTCATAGTCAAGGAGGAGATTTAGGTTTATTTGGAAGGGGGGCAATGCAACCGGCATTCGAAAAACTGGCCTTTGCTTTACAAGTAGGTGAAGTTAGTGATATAGTACAAACGGATAGTGGTGTTCATCTTATCTTGAGAACGGAATGATTACTCTTCTTCGGATGATGAGTAACCGGATATGAGGGGTTGTGATTGCGCCTTGGCTTTGGCGGCTTTGAGTTGTTTGATGACGGAAAAGGCTCCATTGAATGAAGATGTGAGGGGTATTTGGTCAGCTTCTGGCTCTGGCTCTGGCTCTGGCTCTGGCTCTGGCTCGGCTTCAGATTCTGGTTCTGGCTCTGGTTGAGTCTCAGGCTCAGTTGACGTTGTCACTTTCTTCAACAACTTCAGCACCCTCTCCCTCGTGTCTTCTTCCGCCTTCCTCTTATTTCTCAGCCGCAGTTCTGGATCTGGATCATCATTTGCCCAACGGATATTCAACACTTCATTTTCATTTCCCTCTATTGACTGGTGGGCCATTGCCTCTTTGGCGAATTGCGCATTCAGTTCGTTTTTATAGGTAACAAAAGCAATGTTTTTATTACGAATCACTCTGATCAGTTCGATGTCTCCGAATTCCTTGAAGTTGTTGGAGACTTTGTACTCGATGTCCTCGGCATTGATATTATTAATTCTTCCAATGTATAATGTCTTGTTAATTCTGTTGAAATTCCCCACTCCTCCCATGTCATCTCTGTAATCCAGGTACTTATCCCTGCCAAAGCAGTCTTTGGTCATTGGAAGAGTGTCCTCATCTCGAGGCAAGCGATGCAAATAATCACACTTTTTCCCCATACAACAAGATCCCCTCGCAAAATAAAGACAAAAGACCGGCTCAGAGGGCTCCCCATTCTTATCAGCTCGAGTATACCCCGAGTCCTTCTTAATATTAACTCGGGTCTTCAGATGAGTCTGAAGATTCAGATCATTCGAATCTCCACCAGCCCATTTCGAATACCAGATATTGAATATAGTACCCGTCTGTGTAGGCTTACCATCTAAATCTATACTTTCAGGATCCACTTGAACCCTGGCAGGTCTTCGTTGTGCCACTGGCATGCTATCTAAGACTGACTTCATCTGTCTCTTCTTTTTTTTTTCCTTTAGTAAAAAGCTATTTTTCTTCAGTGAAGAAAAAAGTGCGTAGAAAAAAAGGTCTTCATAGTTAAGAAGTAACTTCTAAGAGACAAGAAAGGGTACAGTCAAAAGCTCTAAATTGGGGTCAGATTTATATCAATTTCCGTCTATCCCATTCTTGAGTGTCTATTGTTATTATTTATATAATAAAATCCCATAGTCACCACTCAAATCTTGGATATAACCGGGGGTAGATTTTTGGAAAATGTCGTGGAATTTTTACCCAAAACTGACTGGCTGGCTTAACCAAATAAAAAATGTCCGTGCAAGTAGGTGGAGTCAAGCAAGTACCGCATATATAAGCGCACGGTTGCACAGTTCTTGTTCACGTCGTTTAAATAATTCCACAATGGCTAAGTAAGTGACATTGGATTGTGATGGTGGTGTTACGATGTTGTTGGAGTGCCAATTTGTTTGCAATTGAGTTTGTGGCGTTTTTGACTAGTGTCATCGCTTGATGAGATGAGGTTTTTACCGCTATTGATGACGACATCGGCGCTTTGGCAGACGTAATGAAAACTGTCTAATAGACTTAAGAAGAGGTTTACTAACTACTTATAGCGCCCAAAGACAAGTTTTACCAAAGAACGTCAAGCCACTCAAGTATGACTTGACTTTGGAACCATTCTTCGATACCTTCAAGTTCGATGGACAAGTGTTGATCGACTTCGATGTCAAGGAGCCGGAGACGGATTTCATTTCTTTGAACACTTTGGAATTGGAGATCCATTCGGCCAAGATTGGGGACAAGGAAGCCAAGGAGATCTCTTGGGACAAGGACTCGGAGACCACCACTCTCAAGTTCGACTCCAAATTGGCTCTGGACAAGGTCACTTTACTGATCGATTTCACTGGTGAGCTTAATGACAAGATGGCCGGGTTCTACCGGTCTTCTTATGAAGAAGATGGAGAGAAGAAGTATTTGGCTACTACTCAATTTGAGCCAACGGATTGTAGAAGAGCCTTCCCTTCCTATGATGAGCCAGCTGCTAAGGCCATCTTTGATATCAAGTTGATTGCTGACAAGGAGTTGACTTGTTTGTCCAACATGGACGTCAAGGAAACCATTGACTTGGAGAACGGTAAGAAGAAGGTTGTCTTCAATCCTACTCCAGTAATGTCCACCTATTTGGTTGCCTTCATTGTAGGTGATTTGAGATACATTGAGTCTACTGAATATAAGGTTCCAGTTAGAGTTTACACCACTCCAGGTTGGGAAGAACAAGGTAGATTCTCCCTTGACTTGGCTCTGAAAACCTTGGCCTTCTTCGACAAGGCCTTCGATATCGATTACCCATTACCTAAGATGGACATGGTTCTGATCCACGACTTCTCCGCTGGAGCCATGGAGAACTATGGTTTGGTTACCTACAGAGTCGTTGACTTGTTGTTCCACGAGAAGACCTCTACTTTGGACACCAAGATGAGAGTCGCCGAGGTTGTCCAACACGAATTGGCCCATCAATGGTTCGGTAACTTGGTCACTATGGAATGGTGGAATGCCTTGTTCTTGAACGAACTGTTCGCCACTTGGATGTCCTGGTATTCTTGTAACAAGTTCTTCCCTGAATGGAAAGTATGGGAAGGTTATGTTGCCGATTCTTTACAACATGCCATGTCTTTGGATCTGTTAAGATCTTCCCATCCTATCGATGTTCCAGTCATGCGTGCCGATGAGATCAACCAAATCTTCGATGCTATTAGTTACAGTAAGGGATCCTCTGTCTTGAAGATGATTGCTAACTGGATTGGAGAAGAGACCTTTATCAAGGGTGTTTCCAACTATTTGAAGAAGCATGCTTGGGGTAATGCCGAGCCAATTGACTTGTGGGAATCTTTGTCTGAAGCTTCTGGTAAGGATATTGTCAAGGTAATGGAAGTCTGGACCAAGAAGGTTGGATACCCAGTATTGACCGTTACTGAGGACGGATCCAATACCATCCATATCAAGCAAAACCGTTACTTGACCACTGGTGACGTCAAGCCTGAAGAAGATGAGGTGTTATACCCGGTATTCTTGGGTTTGAAGACCAAGGATGGAGTCGAAGATATCACCTTCGACCAAAGAGAAACCACCATCACTTTGAAAGATCTGAGTTTCTTCAAATTGAACGCTGACCAAGCCGGTATTTACAGAACTGCATACTCCAACGACAGATGGAAGAAGTTGGGAGAGGCCGGTTCCCAAGGTTTGTTATCCGTTGAAGACAGAGTCGGTTTGGTTGCCGATGCTGCCGGTTTGGCTGCTTCTGGATTCTCTTCCACCACCAATTTGTTGGACTTGATCAAGAGTTGGAAGGACGAGGAGAACCACGTTGTTTGGCAACAAATGATTGCTCTGTTGGGAGAAGTCAAGAGCACTTGGATGTTCGAAGATGAACTGATCTGCGATGCTTTGAAGAAACTTCATGCCGATTTGGTCGGTGACAAGTCCGAGAAGATGGGTCATACTTTCTCTGGTGATGAATCCTTTGCCGAGCAAAAATTGAAGACTCTTTTGTTCAGATCTGCAGCTGCTGCTGAAGTTGACTCTGCTGTTGAATTCAGCAAGTCGGCTTTCGCTAAATACGTTGCTGGAGACAAGGAACTGTTACATCCTAACTTGAGAAACTCCATCTTCATGACCAATGCTAAATACGGAGACGAGAAGATTTACGAGCAATTATACAACATTTACAAGACTTCTGACTCTGTTGACGAGTCCATTGGAGCTTTGACTGCTTTGGGAAGATTCGAGGCCCCAGAATTGAGAAAGAAGACCTTGGATTACATGTTAGACGGTACTGTTAGAACTCAAGATATCTACAAGCCAATGACAGCCTTCCTCAACTCCAAGGAAAGCGTCATTCTGTTGAATGAATTTGTCATGGAAAACTGGGATGCCCTCGTTGCCAAGGTTCCTCAAGGTTCCTCCATCTTGGGAGCCATCGTCAAGTTATCTGCTTATCAGTTCTCTCAACCGGAGCAAAAGAAAAAGGTCGAAGACTTCTACGCCAACAAAGATACCAAGGGTTACGACCAAGCTTTGGCTCAAACCTTAGACAAAATCCAAGCCAAGATCTCCTGGCTTGCAAGAGATCGTGCCAGTGTCGCTGATTGGTTGAAACTGAACGGTTATATGTAATGTGATCTTATGTAAATTGATTTAACTCCTCGGTAATTATTAAGCGAGTGTTTAAAGAGAAAAAAAATTAACAGGTGCTAAAGTTAGTTAGATAACGGTACCTTAAAAAAGAATGAAGCCTAGTTCGATTGACCAGGCAATTGGGTTGGAGGCCACGGGCCCAAACGAGTTCAAATCTATGCCTTTGAGATATGCACGTCAACCGGTAAATATGTTTGGAGGTACTTTCATTGGGCAGGCCCTTTTAGCTGCTTATCGTACAGTCGATGAGTCTTTCAAAGTGATCAGTATGAACTGTAACTTTCTTGTTGGTGGCAAAATCAACGAGGAGGTGGTTTATAAGGTTGAACGTACAAGAGATGGTAAGAACTACTGTACGCGACAAGTTCGTGTCTTCCAAAAGGAGGTCTTGGTGTTCTTCACTACTATCAGTTTCCAGCAACGGAATCTTAAGGGATCGGCGCTGAAGATGGGACCTCAGCTCAATCACCAGCCAGAGTTCCCTAAAGATGTGGCACCTCCTGACCAAATGGTGGACTTCAAAGATGCCCATCTCGAATGGTTGAACCAGACTCACATTAGTCCAAAGGTGAGAAAGTTCAACTACGAAGCCTTCCCATATGATGATCCTGTCGAGTATAAAATACCTAAGGATTACTTCCACAAGATCGAACATCCTTTCCAAGGGCCGGTCAGCGAAAGACAAATGCCTATTTGGTTCAGACTGAAGCAAGACGTCAAGGGTGCCCAATTGAACGACCTGGGACTTCTGTACATCTCCGATGCCTACTTCTTAAGTACTACCAATCCTTTGAATAACAGACATATGAACAGTTTTGTGTTCAGTGTCTCTTTGGATCACACCATTTACTTCCACAAAGAAGTGTCTTTGAGTGACTGGCATCTCTTCATGATCAAGAACCCGCGTGTGGGCTCCACCAGATCGTTGGTGACAGGACAAATATTCGACTCCAAGGGAGATATCGTGCTGACGTGCATCCAAGAAGGATTGGCTATCATAGATCATAAGAATGAATTTGGCATTGCTGCCAAGTTATAAAGCTTTATAGATTATAAAGGGTTCTTTCTGTCCACAGAAGCATTGAACAATTGTAAGCTGATGGAGGTGTTGTTGATGGCAGCTGTAGGGTTGGCATCTTCGATGAGGTCGATGGCACGAGTGTTGAATTCTTCGTAAGTATCTTCTTTCTGATTGTAAAGAGTCAATTCGCTCAGATCTTTGAATTCGACCAACCCGTCTTTCATCTTGAGTCCTCTTAAATGTTCCTCCAACACGTTTGCGGTATTCAAAGGAGGAAGTTGGAAGACAGAAACCTGTTGCTGTTGTTGAGATTGCGACAGATCTTGTTGATCAGATGAGATGTCAGTGAATAATAAGCCAATGGAGAGCAAACTATCGTAAAAGTAATTCTTCAACTTGCTATCGCTTCTCACCAGTTTGGTATTGTAGAGTCTGATCAAGTTCAAAATGAAGGTATCCTGTGAGACATCCTTCGATCTCTTACGTATCAAATCAACTAAAAAATACTTGTGGATCAAGACAATCTTCAACACCAAGTTGATGGGAGAGGCAAGGTTATCACTTCCCCGCTTTTCGGATATGTAAATCAACTTCTCCAAAGCGGTATTGAGGGAAAAGACCAAAGAATCGTTCATCGAGTGGTTCTTATCCCACAGTATGGAACGAGAACAGTTGTTGATGATCTGGCTCAAAATATCAACCACCGAACCACCTTCACCCAACTCCACTTGAGGGAACTGTTCAGACCTTAAAAATAAGGACTTACAAGCATCCAAAAGCAATACCTTGAACTCGGGCTCAAGTAAGCTGAAAAGATGGTGGAACAAATTGGAGTCTCGAGGTTTACTCAAGAGGTCGAGCAAGACGTTCTGAGTGGCAGTGAAGCGGTACTCGTCATCTCCGAGTTGCAATTCTCTTTCCCAAACCAACTTCATCACGATTTGACAGGAGGGTAAGTTGTAAATACTCAGTAAATCCACCAATTTGCCCAAATCGTCCGTCCTCGAGATCTCTTTACTGCTGAGCATGAGTAACTTGTTGGTCAGTTCCAATAAGAAGGTCTTGTCAATGCCAGAGTTGACTAACAATTCCACATTGCTGTAGGCGATGTCATTGAATATCGCATTGAGCTCTTCGTCGAACATGGCTACTCCGTCGTTACCCATCATTGTCAATGGAGTATTGGCCGATGGGAGATGGAACTGGTTATCCATAGCAGAGGCATTCGTTTCAGGAGAAGTCGTGAGACTGAAGGCTTGGAAGGTGTCACTGATTCCCATCTGAATGAACTGGAGTAACATTTCGGGATGTTTCAACTTGAACTCTTGTCTCAATAAGTCGAGCTTCACAAGTTCTTTGATATCAAGGCCATAGGTCTGTTTGTTATCCAACAACAAGTGCCATATGAGTTTGTGGTTGGAGTTACCCGTGATGTTATCCGATATCGAACTCTCTTTACTAAAGACACCTGCTAATTTGGAGATGGCTATCAATTCGTTGGTAACTAACTTGACAGTGAAGTTCAAGGAAGAGTCCAAATCGAAGTAAAGCGAAGGCAAGATGGAGGTGTTGTAAAACTCCAAAATATGATCCCCAAACTCCTCCGGGTTCTGGTTCTTCAAAACCTGAAGGAGTTCAATACAAGCCGGCCCCACCGTCTTCTGTTCCTCCTCTTGAAGCTTGAATAGTCTCTCTAATACCTTCAAGGCATTGGCTCTCGATCTGTCATAATTGAGGAACTGATCTACCGTCAAACTGAGTCCTATCAGTTTCAACAAATTCTTAAGCTTGGAGTCTACGAGAGGTTGGTTGGCCATCAGTAACGTGCGAATCTCCAGGGACAAAATCGGATCGTCCAATTTCTGTAAAGCGAATAACCAGAAGGATTTAAGGTTGACCGGTTGGTGTTTGGAGAAAATGAGCTTCACCAAGTTCGAAAAGAGTTCCGTCGATAAGTGTTCTAAAAGCACCACATTCATTTCTATCACTAAAGTGACAAATGGGAGGTCTCGTTCAGTCAACGGCAGGATATCCAAGTATTCTTGGAAGAACCTTGCAGGACATTGCAAGTCACAGGCTGCCTTATAAATCAAAGCAGCTTCCGGTTGAGTGTCGAGTTCTTTGAGTGAGGAGAACAAGTAATCAGCAAGGAGCACTTTGACACCATGGTTTGATTCACTGAGTTTCCATTCGTTCGTCAGGAACAAGACATCTACAGCCTCACGGCCTTTCTTAAAGCGTTCATCAAAAGTCTTAAAGTGGGAGGATCCCGGGACTAAGCTCTTAAGGATCGAGGCACATTGGACATTGTTTCTGAGTGGGAGGTTTTGGATGATCAAAATGTGGAGTCTCGTTTTCGATTGTGCATTTGGAAGATAGATGAACCCGGAGGAGATCAACCTTCTTAAGTAAGAACTGACTGTGAAGAGTTTCAGAGTGTACAACAAATTAACCAAGAGGAGGAACTTGTCCACGTTGATATGAATGGAGCTCTGGTTTAATTGAGCCGTGTAAGTGTCATTGATGGAATAAAGGAACTCCAAGATCAGAGACTCTAATTCTTGTTTGTTCTTCTTCTTTGATTTGATCAAGGACACGGCAAGATAAATGTCCGAGAGATCGGATTTTCTGCGGTACGAACTGATTGACCAATTGAGAAGGATCACCAAATTGGCCTTCCAACTACGAGGGTCATAGACCAATTTGGTCAAGTCGTCGAGACTGGCAAAGTCGTTCAATTTCTTGACTAATATTAGATCGGGAGATAACGTCACTTCCGAGTCGCTCATCAAGGACTCGTTACGGTACGTTATGAGTTCGAATTGTTGTTGAATGAGTGGATCTTCGAGGTTGAGAAGCTTCTTGAGTACCGGTTTCAATTTGGTCCAGCAATTGGCCATGATAAAGGAACTCGAATTGGAGAAGAATAAATGCAAAATGAGGAATCGGAACAGCTTTGCCAACTTGAGCAGGGGCCCCGACTTGGAGTCCTGTAACTTTAGGTAGATGACAAGTAAACTCTCACTGAGTTCCTTCGTCAACTGGTCAAATTTCAAGATTCGGAACCAGAACAATTTCAACACCACCAAATGAACGGCTACGAACTTGAAGTCGCCCGTGGTTTGTTCCTCCTTCTCGTCGTCATTTGCTATCATCTTGAGGAACTTGACGATCCACCCCAAGAAAGTCTCCTTGTTAACCAAATTCCTCATGTATAAATAAGCCGTCAAATTGATCATGTAATCGAAATGGGTCTTCCAATTAGGCTCGGTAAAGGAGTCCCTTTCAAGCTTCTCTAAGTAATCGGTAACTTGACAAGTCCAATCCTGGATCCAATTCTGTTCCAATTGGGTGGTTGATTGTTGAGCTGGACCCTTTCTTTTCAACCCACGGAGTTCATTGGTTCCAACACACTTGATGAACCATAACAGTCTCGCCACGGGGACTGCTTTAGAACAACACTGGTCCAATAAGCCCTTATTCCTAATTCCATGTGGAATCGTCCTCGACAACCGACTCAAGGGCACTTCCGGATTGGCCAAATTCTTGAGCCAGAGCTCCTTCTTCTGTTCCGTAAGCGTCACCCTCGGCGGAGGCTTGTACGTATGCCGCATCGCTAGACGATTGCACCGAGTCCGATGATGGAGCAGTTGCACTATCGAGTCACTCAATTGCGTCATACTCTTCTCCGCATGGAGCATTTGATGTACCGAAGTACGCGCACTAAGAAGCTCATTGCCAACCATGGGAGAATCATAGTACCCTTTCTGAAGAAAGTTCTGCATTATAGTGTCTTGATCGATGGTATAGACCCAACGAGTGAAATCGGGATATATCGGATCCCTCTTGGTGGGATGCGTCAGCATGGGATCATCCCCATTGAGCGGATACACTTCAGGTGGAGGTTTCATGGTGTAACGCTCCACCACATTGTCTGTAGGTGGTCGACTCATGACGTCTCTGTTCGATGCTTTTACTATGGTAAGGCCTGTGAATTCTTTCTTTTTTTTCTTAGTGCGGAAAGTCAAGAGGAGGAGAGATAAGGATGATACAACGGGAGTGGAGATTAGGTGGAGAAATTATGGATGCTCTTTAAGTAGGACATTGAGTGATTTGTAGTCCTGTTCAGATAGTGCTGACCCAATTTTAGGTGTCTGCCAAGTTGACTTTTATTTTATATGCTATATATTTCACTAACAAGACTTATCAATCAATGACCACAAAGACAAGAACACCAAACTACATCGAAATCACCTAAAAACTCGTAATAATCCAAATTTAAGCCCCCAGAACACCACAAACAACTCCCAAAACATCCTCACAAAATATCCAACTCTCTAACCCAACTACAACCCCACCATTGCCCCTCTTTATCCCCTTTTCTTTTCACAGCAATTTACGATTTTCTCTCCACATTATCAATTCCAACTTTTCCCTTCCTACAATTGGACGAATAAATAAATAGATAAATAAATAATAAATAGATAAATACTTAATGAGGATGTGGGACTGGGGAGCCTTCAACCAAACCGTCTTGTACTGAGCTTCCTGTGATCCAACCACCTGGGTTAATACCCTTACCGTTGGCTTCTACTTGTTCTCTGAAACTCTTCATTCTTTGTTCCATTTCCGGTCTGAATTGTCTGATCAAACCTTGAACTGGCCAAGCGGCAGCGTCTCCCAAAGCACAGATCGTATGACCCTCGATCTCCTTCGTCAATTCCCAGATCATGTCGATCTCCTTTTCACGAGCTTGTCCACTAACAAATCTGTCCATCATTTTTTGTAAAAAGGTAGTTCCCTCTCTACAAGGAGTACATTGACCACAAGACTCATGTTTATAGAACAGAGCCAATCTTTGAATGGCTCTAATGATATCGGTCTGCTTGTTCATCACAATAACAGCTGCAGTACCCAAACCCGACCCGACATCTTTCAAGGCGTCGTAATCCATCAAGACATCGTCACAGATCTTCTTAGGTAATACAGGCACAGAGGATCCACCAGGAATGATACCCAATAAGTTATCCCAACCTCCCTTAACACCTCCACAATGCTTCTCGATCAACTCTCTCAATGGAATGGACATCTCTTCCTCCACAGTACAAGGTTCATTGACATGACCCGAGATACAGTACAACTTAGTTCCCGAGTTTCTCTCTCTACCAAACGAGGCAAACCACTCGGCACCTCTTCTCATGATGGTTGGGGCAACAGCAACAGTCTCCACGTTGGTAACAGTCGAAGGACGACCGAATAAACCAACAGCCAGGGGGAATGGAGGCTTTAATCTAGGCTTACCCAGCTTACCTTCCAACGATTCAATCAAGGCCGTTTCTTCACCACAAACATAGGCACCAGCTCCACGATGAATATAGACATCGAAATCGAAACCAGATCCACAGGCATTCTTACCAATCAAACCATCTTTATACAGTTCATTGATAGCCGTTTGCAAAGTGGCTGCCTCGTTGTAAAATTCTCCTCTAATATAAATATATGCCAGAGTCAGGTTCATCGCTCTACCCACGACCAAACAACCTTCCACCAATTTATGTGGTGTCTTTCTAATGATCTCACGATCTTTACAAGTTCCCGGCTCTCCTTCATCGGCATTGACCACCAAATAACGTGGTCCCGGATTCTTCTCCCACCCTGGAGGATTCATGAAGGACCACTTCAATCCACTAGGAAATCCGGCTCCTCCACGCCCACGTAAACCCGAAGCCTTACCTTGATCAATGATCCACTTGTCTCCCTTCAAAAGAATCTCCTTCGTCTTGTACCAATCTCCCGCCTTTTTGGCAGACTTCAAATCATGGCCATAAGTCCCATACAAGTTTTGGAAGATCCGGTCCTGGTCCTTCAACCCGCCATGATGCTTCGCTGGTGGCTTATCCGTCAGTGTCGCCAATCGACGAATAGATTGATTGACAAAACGTTGATTGATCCCTTTGACAAGGACTCTACTTTGTAGCATTATCCCGCTGTAGCTCGTAATTAAAGTGTGGGGTTAATTCTTTTTTTCTTTCTCATTTTTTTACGGGTGTTTTTTTTTTTTTTTACATCATAACCTCACCAGTCTTATTTCCTTACATCGTTACACCTCAGAATTATGGAGGAGGTGCCAGGAGGGAGAGGGCGAAAAAAAAGGTTAGGTGTAGGCGCAAAATGGTAATCTGAGGGATTGACAGAGAAGGCTTAGATCTAGAGTGAACTTTAAAGGTAAGCTTAAAGTGTACAATGTAGCGAAAATAAAGACCTCCAAGGGTCCACGCGGCAATTAAGTTTCAAAATAGAGTCGATCGTAATGACATGGATCTCGTAAATATTGAGTGCCAATGTAATATTAAGCGATGAAAAGTGTTTTTCCCATATGAGATGGGGATTGAAACAAGGAAAAGCTGCAGGTGGAAGCTAACGCGAAAAGAGTTTTTTTCTGTTTTGGCTTACATTTTTGCTGCATCATGCAGGCTCAGTTCTTTAAGTTGCAGTTTCACCTGCATAGATTATTGATGGTGCCTGTTCCAAATAAGCATAATAAGCGTAAAATACGCAATTTTTACATAATAAATTGATCTGCGGTGCTAAATATCTCTTGTTCGCCTGACCCAGTAAATGTCGCACTACTTGTCTCTATTGTTTTTGTCAATGGCATCAACATGAAACTTAAGATCGTCTCTGCAGCGCGTGTAGCTTAATTTCCCTGTTTTTGACAAGGTATAAAAGTTTGGCGTGTTCTCCGTTCTATTTTTTACTCCCTTGATTGTTCAGAGTTCAACCCACGGAGTTATGCTCTACGTAAAGAAACATCGTTACCACGTTCTTTATCTGATCAGTGCCCTGATACTGTTTCTGGTCTGGTATCAGAACCAAGCTCCTACAGCGACCCCTACGTTCCATCCCGGTCCTGCCGCTACCTACATCAAGCCGGAGGACATAGACCAAGTCCCATTACCGACATCGCTGGAAGAGAAGATTAGGGAGTATGCTGCTCAAGACTTGGCCACCGGGTTCGACACGGATGCAAAGGAATTTACGAAAGTGTTGGCAAGGGGTCTGGAACAAAGAGTGATCAATTTGGAGACGATGGTGAGAAAGTTGTTAACTCATTTGGTGGAACACAAACCACAGATAAGTAATATCAAGATTCAAAATACCGCTTTGGACCAGGAATCTCTTTTATCAGAAGAAGACTTAGGTCTGTATGGTGTCTCGGAAGTGTACATAGAAGCACTTAGACTGTCGTACGAGGGGTTCATGAACGGTCTTAAGGACAAAGTCTTGGATAACAAAGATCTCATCTATTTTTACAGAGGAAAAGGTTTGGTGATGCCTTATGACAAGGACTCCCTGTCCTTTGTCACCTATAACCTTCAGAATTTGTTGAAATTACGCACTTTCTATCCAATCGATGTTTTTTCACTCGACGGACTGAAAACTACTCCTCAAGTGCCAAAAGACTTGGACATGGTCCGGTTCCGTAATTTGACCAGTTTCTTGCTGACCAAGGAAATCAAGCAAATCCCAAACGACCACATCAAAAACTTACTTACCCTTCTTGCAACCGATTCAGCGGAAAAGATCTTCGTTTCCCCGAACACCGGAGTCTTGGCAAGACCAAGAGATCTCAGTAAATTTGGGGGTGTTTTCGATGATGTCAAGTTGATTCTTTGGCCAAATTTCCATGCAAGGGATTGGAAAAGAAGAACTCATCCTTCACTGTACAAGATCTTTGGTCAGAATATCGAGGGGAAGAGAGTCAGAATAGGACGTGATGATTTGATAAGGCCGGAGATTGCCGAAGGCTTTACCAAAGAGAGACATAAGTTACCATTTCATGACTTACAAGGGACAATCTCGGAGACTTTTGTCACCGATGATGCTATCATGATCGATATGGTGGTACATTTCGAGACTGTAGCTTTGGCTTTGTACTTGACCTTTTATGAGGAATGGTATCTTCCATTATTCATGCAGAGTTCCTCTAACGAGGCCAAGGAGATTTACAGATCGGATGTCCTCAAAGTGGCTGCCTCCTTGTTGAATAAGGTCTTTTACAATGTCCACAGTTCTGGAAAGCAGATCTCCAGATTGAATATTCCGATCTTGACTGACCAACGGTCCGATTATGGACTTTCTTTACAATACCAAAGGAAGACTTCGAAAGAGGCTTCTTTTGAGCTGGTCGATTACGAAATAGGCCAATTCACAAATTACTTTGACGAGAAGAACAAGCGGAAAATGCAGTTCAATGTCTTCTTACCAAAGATCGGAGCCCATTTGAACCCTCTTCTCACTTCTCCGAACAAATTGTTCAAAGATACCGTCACCGGCTTGAGAAGAAGATTGATCAACGTCTCCAGAATTTGTACTATGGAACCGAAATTGGATTACGAATTCGAGTATTTACAGAGTTTCTGGAAAACTGTCTGTTTGAATTCCGCTTCCACCCTGTCCATTTGCCCAGAAGTGAAACTGCAATTGGATTATCTTAATCAAAATACTGCCATCTTTTAGTTTGTATAGGGAAATTACTATTCTAGGAAATCAAAATGAGTAAAAAAAAAAAAAAAAGAAGTACAAAGGAATTGTTTACAATAGGGTATAACGCCAAACACGTTAGAGACATGAGTTATAGTGAGGGAAGACGAGGGGTAGAGATGGGGAAGGTGCGAAGTGGAGTAGTGATAGATGAAGATGAGACGTTCCATCCGCCACTGTTGAGTCCGTATGCGATGGCGTTGCTTAATAAGCTTAATAAACCAGCAGGGGAGGAGAATACCAGTAGTGAAGGGCGACAGTTCAATTTCCAGCCGCGGCTCTCGGGGAATCATAGTGGGCATGGTGAGACGCTGACGCATATGACGAAGGGGACGACGTTGAACCATTCGACTCCTTATACGGCATTTATGGGGGAAGAAGAGCCACGACAGTTTGTGGATCACCCCTTAAAACCTCAGCGAAGGTTGAGTCAATTGAAACGAGTCACGATAAAAGATCAAGAAAATCAGCCTGTCACGGGGATGAAGCGGAAACCTTTGGGCAATATCTCGCCTAATAAGGAGTTTGTCGCAGTCAAACTGAGTCATAAACTGGTGAATAGCACAAGAATAGTAACGGTGAATGGCATTAATTACGAGAAATTGGAGCTCATAGGAAAGGGGGGATCGTCAAAGGTGCATAAGGCAAAAACAGAAAAGGGTCGTATTTATGCAATCAAGCGTGTCACGTTTGACGAGTTTGACGATGCCGCAATTCAAGGCTTTAAAGGAGAAATACATTTACTCAAAAAGTTACAAAACAATCCACGAGTCGTTCAATTATGTGACTACTCCATCTCTGAATGTTCCTTGACTTTGGTCATGGAATGTGGAGAGATCGATCTTCTGCACGTTCTTACGGCTCGAAATGGACAGCCATTGGACATCAATTTCGTGCGATACCACGTCTTGGAAATGATGAAATGTGTGCAGGCAGTGCACGATGCTGGGATTGTCCATTCCGATTTGAAGCCAGCCAACTTCTTGTTCGTCAGAGGCATCTTGAAGATCATCGACTTTGGAATAGCCGATGTCTTGGCTGATAAGACAATGAACGTTTACCGGGAATCGCAGATTGGAACTCCCAATTACATGTCGCCAGAATCACTTTCTCTGCAGGGTCAGGATAAGTATACCTGGAAGGTGGGGAAGCCGTCGGATATCTGGTCGTGTGGTTGTATTATTTACCAGATGATCTATGGTAAACCTCCGTATGCCATTTATTCGGGTAGCCAGAGATTGTTGGCTATCATGAATCCACAGATCAAAGTCACATATCATGAAACGGGTCTTGGTAATGTGGCAGTACCACGTACCGTTATAGAGTTGATGAAGAGTTGTTTACAGAGAGAACCAGAAGAGAGATGGACTGCTGAAGAGGTGTTGAAGAGCGAGTTCTGTCATCCGAGAATGGTGACAAAGGGTTTTATCTACGACTTGATCAATAGTGCTATCGACTGCGGGATCAGACACGGAGAAGTGTCCGATACCAGTTTACACAGATTGACCGAGGATGTTTGGGAAAAGATTGAAGATTTTAATATATAGATCATCTTGGACCCAATTTGGTCAACACCTGGGCACCTTGTTCTTCCCATTCTTGTTTCGAGATCCACATGTGATCTTTGTCGGCCATGATGTTGGCCAAGACAGCACCACCAATGAACACCATATGTCTTCTACGTGGAGGGTCCTCGATTCTGACTTTGAACTTGTCCAATCTTGTCAGATCGCCGTGTAATACTCTGGTGAACCACAATTGCTTCAACTCCTTTTCTAATCTAGTCGGTAAGCCTGGGTACATGGAGGAACCACCGGAAAGAACGATTTGTTTGAAAAGAGTCGATCTGATATCGACGTCGGCAGATTGGATACAGTTGAACAAGGTTTCTCCGATACCAGGATGTTCAACATCGACCAAGTCCGGTTGAAAAAGACATTCCGGCAGCTCGAAACGTTCACTTCCCACCTTGATGATTCTTCCGTCCGGTAACTCGTAATTTTGGACCAAGGTCGTTGTCTCGTTGGCCAACTTCAAATCGAAATCTAAATCGTATGATACATAGCATAATTTCTCCTTCATTTGTCTAATTGTCTCGAAATCCAGAGTTCTGTTGAACAGGTAACCACGACGTAATAACAACTTGATCAAGTTCCTCGTGACGTCTCTACCTGCCACGTCCAATCTCTTGGTCAAATGGTTCAATACCACGGATTCATAGACCGGAACCACGTGAGTAACACCATCACCAGAGTCTACTACAACACCGGAACTCAAACCTTGAGCATATAAGGCAAGAACCGCTTGAATGGCAACGTAGACTCCACCGAATTGATACTTTTCAAACATGACCTCACACATCTGTTCTCTATTTTTCAAGGGATTCATAGGAGGTTCAGTCAATAATACCTTACGACCTTGTGTATTGATCTGCATTCTCTCGTAAAAGGCATAATCCCACAAGTGTTCCATGTCCTGCCAATTCTTGATGATACCGTTCTCCATCGGATACGACACCTGTAAAGCGGAACGCACGGCACTCAGCTCATCACCACACATGATATCTTTGATTTCAACGTCACCAGTACGTTCCTCCAGTCTCAAGATCGGACGTCCCACAATGGAGGGAAATGTATGGTCTGGAAAGTTGGTTCCAGAACGTCCTATCTTAACGAATCCAGTACCTTGGTCAAGTACTATATAAAGTCGGTTAGTAATTTGCCTCTTTCCTATCAATTCAATTGCCACTTACCAATTGGTTGATCTGACATCGTTTTTTGTAATTAGATGGATTCAATGTTTCACGCCAATTGATGCGATCCTAAATCGTAACTACGTAAGCCTTACACAAAAAATTATTCTTATTTTTTTCTAGGTGAAGTTGTAATTTGGTACGCTATACACTACTTAAAGAGCTTTATTTCTTCAGGATACCGATGGACAAACCCTTTTGGATTCTCTTTTCCGTCAAGGCGGCGATGACAGCGGCACCTACACCGGAACCATCTTCGGCTTGGACCAAGGTGATTGGAGGTTCGGCCTTTGGATCCCAGTCGAAGATATCGGCCAAGGCTTGTTGGGCTCTTTCTTTGAAGCCCGGGTATTTGTTGAAGACGGAGCCGTCAGCAGCGCAATGACCGGAGGTGTAACCTCTCTTTTGACAGATGGCAGCGACACCACAGACAGACAATCTAGAGGCACGGGTCAGGATGATCTCACAGATCTTTCTGATCATCTTACGTTCTGGAACGGTGGTATTGATACCCAACTTTTGGAAGAGTTCCTCGACATCGCTCAAGTTTTCGTAAGGATCTTCTTCGATTCTAGCTGGATACGAGGTGTCCATGACGTAGGCCTCGTTCAATTTGGAGGTGTCTTGACCTTCGAAGATGTAACCATCCTTGATCAAGTCCAACAAAATCAATCTCAAGATCTCTCCCAAATAGTAACCAGCAATCATCTTCTCGTAAGATTGTTGTCCTGGACGAGGAGATTCCTTGTCGATTTGAACGTCGTACTTGGTTCTTGGTAAGATGACGTGTTCGTTGTCAAAGGAACCGTATTCACAGTTGATGGCCATTGGCAGTTCAGGATCGATATCATTAGGAAGTTTACCTTGTAACTTTGGAATATCCTTAACTACGTCATAATAAGCACCGTTACAACCAGTACCGAAGATCAATCCCATCAAGGCATTGGAGTCGGTGTACATGGAGGCAACCAAAGTTCCAGTGGTATCGTTGATCAAGGCTACAATATCAATAGGAATTTCCCTTTGCTTAATGGCCTCTTGCAACATTGGAACAACGTCATGACCTTCTACTCCATCAATGTCGAATCCCTTGGTCCATCTCTGTAAGAAACCTTCATTGATCAGATCTTGAGACAGAGGATAGGAGAAGGTGAAACCCAATGGTAATGGCAGGGTAACACCTTCTGGGAACTCTTCATCGACAAACTTCTTCAAACAATCGGCAATGAACCCAAATAAGTCATCAGCTGATCCGGTTCTCATCGAAGCTGGTAAGGCATACTTGGATTGAGTGGTATCGAAGGTACGATCTCCACCCAATTTGACAAGAACCACTCTCAAGTTGGTTCCTCCCAAATCAATAGCCAAGTAATCTCCCTTCTCAGTACCATCAGGGTATTCCAAGACCCATCCTGGAATCATAGGAATATTACCTCCACCAACACTGAGTCCCTTGTCCAATTCAGTGATAAAATGCTTGGTAATGGACTTCAATTTGCTTGGAGTGGCAGAAAATAACGTCTCAATGGCATGGATCTGGGCAATCAAATCCCGTGGAACATCGGCCATAGAGCCCTAGTTGCTGTTAGTATGGAAGTCACTCTACTGGTGGGAGACTAGACCAGACTGAACTTGATCAGACGAGACAAGCCTAGCCTAGCCTAGCCTAGCCTGGATCACACATACCTTTCTACTCTGCGGTTTCTTTGGTCCTAAATGTACCATTTCTTGTTGTTGTATTGAACAGCTATTCTAAAGTGAAAAATATATTTATTTCAGCCCCACTGCACACTAAAGGCCAAGTTTTGTCCGATCCCAATCTGAGGAAAAATTACCCAAAAAATCCCCCTCTTTTTCGCAATGCAGATCGAGACTATTATTTCCCACTCTGCCCAATCATCTGTCTTCATGCTGCATAATTTTCCGACTGCACCGGATAAATAGACACCTGATGCATAGCAATTAAGGATACACGTAAGCTTACATAGGTATGTATTCAGGCAGAGGCACTACTGCGCAGTCTAGTCTTGTGTGGTCTTGATTTACAGCTAAACTGCGTCTTACTTAGTCGTACTCTTATCTAGTCTAGGCTAGTAGCAATGGTCAAGTTTAGCAATGGTCTAGTCTAGCAATGGTCTAGTCTAGTAATAATCTAATTTAGTGTAGTCTAGTCTACTCCAGTCCAGGCTTAACCTAGTCTAGTTAGCCAGTCTAGTCTCGCCTACCTAGTACAGCCTTAATCTACTCTTACTACCTTACACTATACCACACTATACTGATACTTGTTCCAGTCCACTCAATCTAACAGCAGCACCGTACTTTTGCAACTTCGTCAATAAACCATCACCATTCTTGATCAATAATTGGTACTGGTTGTTCTTGTTATCTGGTCTATTTGTCTCGATCACTCCATTGACTTTATCTATGACACAGTTCAACTTCTTATTAGGAATGAACTTCACCAAATCCAGGTCCAAGAAATCGACACTGACTCCGAAATGTTCAGCCATCGACTTCAATGACAACGATTTGTAACTCTCCAACAATTGCGAATACAGTCTGACTCTCAATTCTCTCAAGTAATAAGACGAATGGGCCAGTAAATACTTGTCCTCCAATACGATCTTTTCGTTGGTCAACAACAATTGCTTGAAGAAGTCTCCGTATTCGGCAAAGTAGACACTTGAAATGAGCTTGTAGATGGGTTTCAATGTCTCCGTGGTGGAATCAATGGCCAAGATCTCTGGAGAGTCGATCAATTTGGACTTCAATTCGGGTCTTTGTAAAGAAATAGCTCCAGTAATCAAAGCATACTTCAGAACGTTCTCGTAAGTGGTCAATTCCGTCGAGGTGAAGGTCAGAAGAGAATCAATTAACAACTTGGACAGCTCCCCAAAGTTTCTAGTAGCCATCAAGTAGATCCCAAGATACGTCTTATATCTGTTCTTCCTCTCCCAATCTCCTCCCTTCTCAATCAAAAGATTCAGCTCATCAAGACTCGACTTGATAAAGGTGTAATCATCATAGAAGAACCCAATTCGCAGTATGGTCAACACAATATCGATCTTACCTCCAGTACTTGGAGCCAACTCTTGCAGCTTTCTCAACAGCTCCACCAGCTCGACACGATCTCCAATGGAAGCATAATACTCTCCCAACTTGGTCCACAGCGTCAACAACTCCATCTCCCCCTCGTCGTCCTCTTCCTTCTCCTTGATCTGAGCCTTGAAATTTGCCACCTTCTCCTCGTTCACCTTCACCATCTCCTGATATTTGGCCTCATCCCACAGTAACCCGGTAATGTGAAGATCCTCAACGAGATGCTTGTAAAAAGGCGCCAAGGCTCCCTCCTCAATCTTGGCCCCCAACTGCTTCAACTTCTCCTCCCGGTGGCGCTCCCCTTCCTTCTGAAGAGAAAACCGAATCTCGGAAAGCTCAAAGTCCGGAACACGTGTTATTTCATTATCCTTGTTATCAATTGACATCCTGCTCCTCAAATATCACTGTATCGCACGCAACCTTGGTGTTCTATCAAACCCAATGATGTCTTGTCTGTCTGGCGGTTGGTGATTTTGTATCTTTTTTTTCTAAAGAAAATTGGACTCAGATGCACGACTATTTAGGCAGGATAGGAGTGAAGACACAAGAGGGAGAAGAATATAAGCAGAAGACAGAAGGCAGACGATTATGAGTATACTTTTTATGTTAAATGGTAATGATCTGAAGTAATTGGAGCTTTCGATGGTGTGGTATTTTGTCAGAGGTCTCGGCTTCTCTCTAAACCCTTTTGTCGCTTTTGTGGCATATTAATAAAAAATACCCCCTTTCTTCCTTTCCCATGCCTTCACCATTTGGATTTCGGGCATTTGCCCATGACTTGAGAGAGAAGGTTCACATGATGAGAGAACAGTATTTTCTTTACAGTGTCGAGACGGCCATTGAAGCTGAAAGAGATGAAATCCCTACCGAGGGGTTTAACGAAATTTCAATTCCCTTCGAGAACGCTGGGCTTGAAATTGAGGCAGGTTTGCCTGAAATTACAACTCACCAAGACTGGTCTACAACCTCCATCGTTTCGAGACACATTGAAGCGAAACCGTACAATTACACCGAACTTGAACGGATCATAGAAGAGATGATCGAACAGAGCACCGGCTCAAAGGAGGCAGAAGCCGATTTTGAGATTGAGCCAACTAAACCTTTGGTCCTAAAGGAGAACTCAGAGGATACTGTGTCCTCTATCAGCGATACATACACCACAGGTAAGCAGAGTCTACGTTACTTCCACTGTGATTTACAGCCTCCCTCAATCAGCCAAAGTCCTAAGCACGAACCCAAGATAAAGTCTAAGCGGTCGGAATTACTCACATACTTCAAACAAAATTAATCGTACCTCTCTACCTTACTTGTAGCCATTTTCCTTACCCACCTCCTTGACACCCCCTTTCTTAGGTTCACATTGCATAAAAGGGGTACAGAGGAAGAGAAAAAAATTTTTTTTTATCTCATCTGAAAAATTTTATATAGTTAAACATAAAGTAAGAAGAGATGGCTAAGAGAGTGAGTCAAAAGAAACAGAAAAAGGCTGCTGAACCTGTTGTAGAAGAGGAAATCGAGGAATCTGAACAAGAACTTGATCTTGAAGTGTTGAATAGGGATGCTGATAGTGATGACAGTGAGAGTGAGAGTGATGAGGAAGAAGAAGAAGAAGAGGTAGCTGAAGAGGCTGAAGAGGACGCTGAAGAGGAAGAGGAAGAGAGTGACGTTCCATTATCTGAGGTTGAGATCGACTCGGATGCCGATGTCGTTCCACATACCAAGATGACTGTCAACAACAAGGCCGCATTGAAGGAGGCTCTTAGTAGAATTCAGATCAACTGGAGTAAAGGAACATTCCAAGAGCATCAAAGTGTGACCAGCGTTGAAGAGGTTGAACCACAAGTGAAGGACATTTATGATGATACTGAAAGAGAATTGGCATTTTACAAGCAAGGGTTGAACGCAGCCGTGCTTGCACGTAAGAGATTACTCGAGTTGAAGGTTCCGTTCTCGAGACCGTTGGACTATTTCGCCGAGATGGTCAAGAGTGATGAGCATATGGACAGATTGAAACAGAAATTGGTGAAAGAGCTGACGTCCAAGAAGGCTCTGGAGGATGCCAGAAAGCAAAGACAATTGAAGAAGTTCGGTAAGCAAGTACAACATGAGACCTTACAAAAGAGACAAAAGGAGAAGAGAGAGACCTTGGATAAGATCAAGTCCTTGCGTAAGAAGCGTGGAAACAACGAGATTTCCACCGATGATTTCGACATAGCCATTGAAGAAGCCACTCTGCTGAAACAAGAGTACGACGACCGTCGTGGAGGTAGACCAAGTGGTAAGAGACTGGCCAAGGATGCCAAGTTCGGTAAGGGTGGAATGAAGAGATTCAAGAGAAAGAACGATGCTGAAAGTAGTGCCGATGTCTCCGGTTTCAGTAACAAGAGAGGAGGAAATAAGAAGCCTAGATTGGGTAAGAGTAGGAGAAGAAGAAATTAAATAGTATTATATGACACCTAATTCAGTTAAGTCTGCCACCATTTCTGGCTCGATGTATTTTACAAGTCCCGGTTCCCCCAGTAATCCCTTTCTCTTTCTCATTTTCAACATACAATCTCTCAGCAATGACCGTTGAGGTACTGGTTTCAATGGTGGAAGTGGTACCAGCAGATCCATTGGATCTCCAGGTACAATCCCCCATCTTCCCAAAGACAGCAAACTCATCAGTTGACCCTGGGTCTTGAGTCTGATATCGGTCTCCAATCCGACGGAGTCCAACACGGGAACCTCGGCAATGTAACGGTACAATTGTGTCAGAGCAATGGGCAGAGCCTTGACAACGTGTCCACGACGTTTATAAAGCAAAGAGTCGAGTCCCAGTTGTAATTGTTTCGGATCCAGTCCACCTAAATTGGCCTCGATTTCCAATTCATAGATGGGTTCCAATAACCGAGGAGATGATAAGAACATTGCGGCATAACAAGCATTTCTCATCATTGGAATGATCTGACTTCCGTTGGCCTCCAACGGGTCGTCTGATAAGGTACAAGAGATGATCTTGAACTTGAGTCCTCTGACGGGCTCTCCACATAACGGCCCTTCTCTACAGGCCCATTGGAAACCCTGGACGAAGAACAGTTTCAACTCTTCGAGTCTTTCTTTATCCACCTCATCAGGCAAAGTGTCATCCAACAAGACATTGAATCCTCCGAAATCCCATACACTTCTAGAAGCAAGAGAATCCCAGCCCAAGTCTCTGAGTCTTTTCAGCAATTGACGGCCGGTAAGCGTAGACAACTCCCCAATATTATCCATAACAACCCTCTCTAATGGCTCTACAATAATACTGAGCTCATTCAGACCGTTGAGAGATTTGATAGGAAGCTTGAGTTTCGTCGACTCCACACACGTTTCACTGAACTTGGTCATCGGATCACTTACTTTAATATCAATCGACGTGAACTTCTTTCTCAAGTCATGTAAAAGACAATCCAAGTACAACTCCCCAGATCCAAGTACGACATGTTCTCCACTCTCCTCCACCTTGATCTCACTTCCTGGATACGACCGGTTGATCTTCCGGAATCCCTCAAGCAAATGGTGCAACTCAGAAGGATTCTTAGGCTCCACCAGCACTTTAAATACGGCTTCTCCTGTATAAGAAATCAGAGTCAAAGGCAGTCCGTCTCCCTCGACGATAGTTCCCGATTTAGTCAAAAAAGTATCCAAGTTCTTGCTCATCACCAACCCGACATTCCCAGCACTGAGTGACTCCACCGGTATCTTGTATCTACCACAATTCATGTACAATTTACTAAACACCTCCCCCTCCAAAACGTCCTCCTCATCCTCACCGTACTTCTCTCCAAGCACTCTATAACTCCCACCCAATCTCAACGTCCCACTAATCACCTTCACAAGTCCATAAAACCGCTTGGCATCGGGAGTCTCTATCAATTTGGTCACTTGCAGCACCAAAGGAGCTTCTGGGTCAGTAAGAGCAGCTGGGATTCTTTCTATCAAATCGACAAAACCCAGGGACAGTCCTAACACTTGTGAGACTACATTGATCAAGATCTGATCTGGGTCAAGTCCCTTGAATTGGGAGCCTAACTTGAACCCGAAATTTTGCAGGAGAAAATCGTCCAACTCCTTCCCACTCTTCACCAAACAGTTGGTGAACAATTTGTACAACGGTTCCATCACAAACTTGACAAAGGACCGATTAGCTCTGGTAGCTGACTTCGTACTAAACTTCCCACCTTCATAGAAGATGTCTCCCCACAATCTCTGGACAAACTTCTCTTCCGCGTCCCCATAAATGGCCCTTACAAAAGTGTACAACGTAAAACAGAATTGGTACTTTGCAGAGGCAAATGCCACATTCACCAACTCCGGGGAAAGCCGACTCTCTCCAGCAACGACATTCACCTCGTCCAAGACACATCGTATCTTGTAATACAGATCCAATGGGGTGAGTTTCAACTCCAACATCAATCTGTCAATCTTATTCAACACCAACGTGACGGGTTTCTTCTTACTCAAAACTTCTCTTAAGATCAACTTTTCATACCGACTCATTCCCTCCACGACATCCACTACAAGCACACACACATCAGCCGAGGTCACACCAACAGTCACTTCATCTTGGAACTGAATATGTCCAGGACAGTCCAACACATTCACCACCATCGATCTCTCATCGATGTTGGGTAATAACAAGGTCACCACCTCCAGCTTCAAGGACAACCCTTTATTGTTCTCCAACTTGTGCACATCCGTATACCTCAAATTGGACTTATGACGTAATTGTGGATGTGTCTGTTTCACCATCATATCCACCAAAGCCGTCTTCCCACTGTGGAATCCTCCCACCAACAGAACACTCCTCACTCTTTCAGGTAACTGGGAAAGAGCGACTAAATACTCCTTCGAGTACGTCGTGTCGGGCAAACCCAATTCTTGTAATTGGTACTTCTCCCGGTCAAGTGACTTCAAAAGCGGTTCATTGATATTCTGAGCATCTGTAGTGTGAATCACCGTCTCCACATCCTCTCCAAAGGTAGCTTGAAAAGTACTAAGAGCTCGACTCGGCTCCTCAATTACCTCCTCTATTTCCTCGGAACTCTCCGAACTGTCGTCCCGAACCTCTCCGATCAAATTACCGAACCTATTAAGTTAGTACAAATCCACTCATCTCCACCCAAACCGTACTTACTCGTCATACAACTCGTCGTCACTATCCATCCTACCTCATCTAAAATTTTCAAGCTATTTTTTTTTTAAAAGTACAGTATAAACGGATAGAGTCAGTGTAAGCCTGTAGCAATTCTATGTATAATTTTAGTATTCAGCAGTAAGTAGTTAGCAGTCAGTAGTCAGTAGTCAGTAGTCTCTTAGTCTTAATCTCTATTCTTTCACGTTCTTCTTCCTGCCTATTTCCTCTTTTTCTCAATTCCTCAAAAACACATCCTCTTTTTCTCTCCTCCACCACCATGACTTCGTACCAACACCTCCCCACTGTGGAGATCGGGGCGCAGGTGGAGAATCTCCGACACTTGATACGAGATCATGTGCATATTGTGGAGCCCGAGGACGACTTCGAGGAGATCGAGCAGTTCAAATACGAGGAGAACTTGAATAGACGTTTGACTGTTGGGTCCATCATTGGGTTAGGATTCTCCTTGATGAGTGTGCCCTTTGGGATATCCACCATGTTAGGAATAGCCCTCATTGACGGCGGTAACGTCACAATCCTCTGGGGCTGGGTCTTGGTCAGCGTGTTATCCGTCTTTGTCCTGTTGAGTCTAGGAGAAATTGCTGGCAAATATCCAAGTTCAGGTGGTGTCTACCATTTCGCCCTGATCCTCCTGACACAACCTTATAGTCTTATGAGTAGTTGGTTTTGTGGCTGGTGTCTTATAATGGGCAATTGGACCACTCTGATCAGTATCTTATACGGTGGAGCTCAATTCATCTTGAGTATCTTTGGCTTACAAGATGTCTACTATAAGAAAGATAAAGTGCTCACATTGTTCATCTTCTATCTCTTGGTGCTCATCTGTGGCTTCCTGAATTACCGCTTCTCTCTGATCTTGGACAAAATCAACAAATTCTGCATCTATTGGACCATCTACACGGTATTATTAATTGATATTTTGCTCATGCTCTTCAGTAGTGAGTTCCATGACATTGGCTACATCTTGACAAATTTCAATGCCTCCCGTTCAGGATGGCCCGATCTGATTCTGTTCTTAATTGGGTTACAACCGGCTCTGTTCACTTTACAAGGTTACGGTATGATCTTATCCATGTCGGATGAGGTGAAACAACCAGTGGAGAAGACAGTCCCTAAAGGTGTCACTTTAAGTGTAGTTATAGCCGGGATCACGGGAGTGATCTTCATCATCCCGATCCTTACAATTTTACCCGATTTGGCTTTGATTCTAGACCAAAACCCGGACATCATGCCCATCGATTTGGTCTTCAAGTTATCTACCGAGTCTTATATCGTCTCTTTCCTTTTAGTGCTCTTGTTGATCGGTACGATTTTATTCGCCGGTATCGGATCCCTCACCACCCTGTCCCGTACCACTTATGCCTTTGCCCGTGACGGAGGTTTACCTTACAAAGACGTGTGGTGCTCCGTCGACTTGTCCCAACAAGACGAACTGATCCCGAAGAACACTTTGTTACTTAGTATGGTGATATGTATGGTGTTTGGATTATTAAGCCTTGTTTCATCTGCCCTGTTCAACCTGTTCATGGGAAGTGCCGTCATCACTTTAAGTATAGCCAACGGTATCCCCATCTTGAGCTCCATCATGGACAAGAGAAAGAAAATTAAGGGGTCCCTGTTCAAGTTGGGCAAGTTGGGTTACATAATCAACCTGATCTCTTTAGTGTGGATCGGAATGACAATGATAATATTATGTATGCCCCCACAGATCCCGGTAACGGTGGGAAGCATGAACTACAGTATAGTGGTATGCGTATTATTCCTGATACTCATTCTGGTTGGCTACCGATTTTGGGGCAAGAACGAATTCGAAGGCCCGAAATTACTGGGGCATGTAGAGGAAGGGGGCGAATCGGGCGAATTAAGGGCTGGCCCTATGGCGGGCTATGCAAACCTTGCAGAGAGTACAGATGCAGAAGGGGCTAAAAATAGATCCTCTGTAGTGGAGATGGACAATTTTATAATTGCGGAACGAGACAACAACAACTAACGAACCTTCAGACGACGAACTAACTCCAAGTGCCTCAGATGATCATTAAATTCACCTAGTGATAACATAATATATAGAACTAATCAAATAATAATCTTACTTCCTGCCCTTGCCCCTAGCGTATGCTTATTATTTACAATTTATCATTCGCTCCATGCATTACTTTTTCTTTTCTCATTTCTTGCCCTTTTAGGAGCTCGATTATTAATAAAAGCACCTTCTAAATTTTTTTTCTTTCTTTTCCCATCCGCAAGAGAAAAAAAAAAGTAGGGGAAGGGAACACAAAGTAAAAAAAACAGGGAAGAATCAATTTTGTTATCAAAAAAAAAAAGGAAAAATTAATTTAAAGCAGCCACTAATAGCGTTTAATCTTGAATTCTATTAGAGTACAGCATCGGACATCAATAGGAGGTATAAAGGATGTCTACATTTAATTCATCGCATGGATCATCTTCGGAGGAGAATGATGTCATACAGTTTAAGAAGGAAATAATGGATGAGTATCAGAATCATTCCTATGACTCACTTCGGATTTGGAGGATGTTTCAAAGTAAGAAGTCGAATCTTCCGAGCAATCAGCGGATTCAGAATCTTAGTTGGAGGGTGAACTCGATCTCGAACATTCGAAAGCAATTCAAGAAACATCGCAGACAGAGCATTCAACAGAAGAACCTAAGTCTCTTCAAGAGCGCCAATCATCCTACCAACGAGTCATTTGATTACGTCGAGCATATCAAACAAATCACGAAAGATGAATTCCCGGATTACAATCTCGTCATGGGTCTGGACCCAATAGCTATTAATAGTACCAATACGGATTATTCTCCGGAACTGGCCAATAGCTTTTCGAGTAATAGTAATTCGATCTTTTCCAATCGGATGAGTATTTCTTCGGCTCCACGGGTATCGATTCAATCCACTACAACCACGGCATCGAATAATAACAAGGCAAGACCGGATTTCATCGACAACTTCTTACAATTCGACAAGAACGATTCGAATTTTGATGAATTTGATTTATTGGATTTGACCAAATCGGAACCTTTGCCAGCCAATAATAATAAGGAGCCGGATTTCTCCTTATCCAACTACATCAATTCTTTAGAAACTCTGGTGAAAGACAGCCATCCGATGACGGTGAGGACTCCAGTGTTCAATCATGTGACTACGGTTAACGAGACGTTCACGATTCCTAATAACACGAATTACAATTTCAACCACACGAAATCGAGGTCGGGGTCGAATTCGAAAGAACAGATGAGTTGTCATTCATGTGGTACGACAACGACTCCATTGTGGAGAAAGTCGACGAATGAGAAGAACGAGAATTTGATCTTATGTAATGCTTGCGGATTGTTCTTGAAGTTACACGGCAATTTATCGAAGAAACAGGTGATAAACCAACCAACAAGACCACAAGAAGATCAAATGGGAGAAATTTTCAACGGAAAGCCAACGGGATCTTTGAAAGAAGAAGATTATGAATGGTTAAAATTCGGCTTATAAATTTTATCTTTTACTATATATTATTATGAATACTTAATTGGGAAATTACCGAAGTTGTAAAGAAACAAGGGGAAGACAATGAAAAATGTGAAGGGTTGAAATTTTTTTGATTGATTGAAGAAAAAAAAAAAGGACACGAAATTTGTAACGAAATTCAGTAGTTGAGAGAGAGACAATGAGTAGTTGTAAGTAGGAAATGACAATTGAGAATTTTACGCGTACTAACATGACAGTTCGAGCATTGGATTTGGTTAAGCCATTTAGACCGTATTTGGCGGAGGTGATTCTGCCTGAAAGGAAGGTTCCATTTCAACAGCGGTTAATGTGGACTGGAGTCACGCTTTTGATCTTTCTTGTGATGAGTGAGATTCCCTTGTATGGAATTGTGTCCAGTGAGAGTTCCGATCCGTTGTATTGGTTACGTATGATGCTTCTGTCCAACAGAGGTACGTTGATGGAATTGGGTATTTCTCCTATTGTTACCTCTGGTATGATCATTCAATTGTTACAAGGTACTCAATTGATCTCCGTCAATATGGAGGATAAGACTGATAGAGAGCAATATCAATTGCTGCAAAAGATCTTGGCCATCTTGTTGAGTTTCGGTCAACTGACTGTCTATGTCTTGACCGGTATGTACGGACCACCTTCCGATTTGGGTATCGGTGTATGTCTCTTATTGATCTTACAATTGGTATTCCTGCTGATCATCGTCTTGTTATTGGACGAATTATTACAAAAAGGTTATGGTTTGGGAAGTGGTATTTCCCTCTTCACTGCCACCACGGTCAGTGAACAAATCTTCTGGAAAATCTTTGCCCCAACCACGTTGAACAACGGTAGAGGCGACGAATTCGAAGGTCTGTTGATTAACTTCATCCACCTCATCTTGACCAAACGTGACAAGAAACGTGCTCTTTTGCAAAGTTTCTACAGACAAAACTTACCTAATATGTTCCAGGTCTTGATCACCTTCATCATCTTCTTTGTCGTCGTGTACTTGCAAGGTTTCAGAGTCGAGATCCCAATCAAGTCCACCAGACAACGTGGTCCTTACAGCTCTTATCCAATTAGATTGTTCTACACTTCTAATATTCCAATCATGTTGCAAAGTGCTTTGACCTCGAATCTTTTCATCATCAGTCAATTGTTGTACACCAGATTCCCAAGTAATTTCTTGGTCAAATTGTTGGGATCCTGGGAACTGAAACCAGGTACTCTGCAATTGTTTGCCGTTAGTGGATTGTCCTATTACATCCAACCTCCTTTGAACTTGACGGAACTGTTGTTGGACCCAATCAAGTCCACCATCTACGTTGTCTTTGTCTTGTCCATCTGTGCCGTCTTCTCCAAGACCTGGATCGAAATCTCGGGTTCCTCCCCAAGAGACGTTGCCAAACAATTCAAAGATCAAGGATTGGTCATTGCTGGTCATAGAGAAACCTCCGTCTACAAAGAATTGAAAAAAGTGATCCCAACACTGGCCATGTTCGGAGGTGCCACGATCGGACTCTTGAGTGTCATCAGTGACTTGAGTGGAGCCTTGGGTTCCGGTACAAGTATCTTGTTGGCAGTCACCACCGTCTACGGATACTACGAATTACTGATGAAAGAGGGGGGTTTCTCAAAGAGTATCAACACTGGATTTGCAGAGCTTATGTAAGTTTTAAAGTTAATTATTCGACATCATCGAACTTCTCACCTTCGGTCAATTCTGGAATCTCCAGATCGGCCTCCAGAGCTTCTGGAACCTCACCCAGTTGTTGCAGTTGTTGCAGTTGTTGGAATTGAGCAGCCAATTGTTGTAACATTTGTAAGTTCTCTTGACCCAATTGTGGCAAGATACCTGGAATCAAGTCGGTGATTTGCTTCTCTTGTGGGTAACCAGTGAAGGCAAAGGTGTTACTGTCTTGAGCAGATTGGACACCGACACGGTTGAAGTGTAATACAGTACCGTCAGCTTGGAAGAAGTTGGCTTCCTCAATACCAGTCAAGGTTTGCAGTTTCAATCCTTGTAAAGCAGCTTGCAATTTGGTGTCGTCTTGCTCAGCAGACTTGGATCCCTTCTTGGCAGCAACTCTCTTACCTCCAACCTTCTTGGCGGATGCCTTTTGCAACTTGGCTAATTTTTCTGGGTCAATTGGCATTGCTTCTTGATTTGTAGTGTGTCTTTTTATCTCGAAATCTCGACAAAAATTTTTTTTCAACGATGTGAAAAAAAAAGAAGAACGAGGAATTGCCTTTGTGTGTCGACGTGATCGAAAAGGGTCAAATTGATATAATATACACGATAAATAGGTTTTTTTTTTATAAAGAGACGACTTTGACCTTAAGTGTCAGGAAGAAGCTCTGAAAGATCCACCATATCTTGGGATTGATGAATAGGGATGTTATGGGAACCCAAAATTCTATATCTATTACGTTTACAGGTCAAGGTTCCCATGTGACGTTTTAGCAGATCTTTCCTTGCAAAGCCCTTATGGCAGAGATGACAGATGTTTGGGAGCACTTGGAGGTGGGTCTTTTCGTGTCTTTTCAAGTCGCTTGTCCTACGGAAGGAGAGGTGACACTTATGACAGATGAAAGGTTTGGAGTCGGACGACTCCGGACTCGACTCCTCCCCAGAGGGTTCGAACTCTTTAAGTGATAAATCAGGGAATATGTCCGGCTGAGGAGGTCGTACTATGGGGAGTCCACCATGAGGCGATGTGAAATATTGTAATCTTTGTAGAAGAGTCGAAATTGTAGGATCAATCTTGGATTTGATCTCATCTGATTGTATCACCTCATTGGCAAGCTTGAGAAAATGGATATCCAGCTCCGATTGCTCATGTGTGGGCACCGTGGTAGGAACACTGGACCGAGAGGGCTCCTCCTCAGACTTGAGTAATTCAAGTAACAACTTCAGTTCACTGGTCTGGTCCATCTTATCATCGATATATGTTCGTATGAACAAATCCCACAACTCTCTGCGTATTTTTTATTATAGTGTGAAAAATATCTCTAACAGAAAAAAAAAAAAACGCCACAGTTTTCTGCTCTAACAATCATTAAACATGTGTCGGCTAAATGGCAATGATGGACGTAATTGAGGGGCATTTCCCAATTTCTGGGGCTTGCATTGATTGTGGTTTCTATTTTAGGTTAAAATAAGCATTTGTATTTCACCAGCCTTGGGAATTGTCTTGTCTTTCACTTAAGCTTACCTTATATAAGTTCTTTTTCGTAAAATGCTACACTTGAGTGAAAAATTTCCAACCTCACCAAGATCTCAACTTAACGTACCAGAGCATGCTTCGAGTTGGGAGTCGGAGGATTTCCACTTCGATTACTCGAAATAACAAATCACTCAACTTACCCAATACCACTTTTCCTAACAGATCTTCACCAGAGCTCATAGAGTCGACTATACTACCACAGGCCACTCAAGAGCTCTATCAGTGGAATCTTCAAAGGAGTGTCAAATCGCGGGATGAGTTGTTTATATTGCATGATGGACCTCCGTATCTGAATGGGGGACTCCATCTGGGTCATGCACTTAACAAAATTCTCAAGGATATTGTCAATAGATACGAGTTGATCCGAGGAAAGAAGGTGATCTACAAACCGGGATGGGATTGTCATGGATTACCGATTGAGTTGAAACTGTTGGAGAAATTGAATGACACTCGTAGTAAACAGCTTAAGAAGATGTCGAAGGAGTACAAAAAGACCCAAGACCCGACACTCAAAGCTCAAATTGACAACCTCAAAAACACTAAACTTTCTCCCTTACAAATCCGTCAATTGGCCTCGGAACATGCCAATGAGGCTATCGAGATGCAGAAGGCCTCTTTCAAGGAGTTTGGAGTTATGGGGGACTGGCTGAACCCTTACATAACCAAAGATAAGTCGTATGTGATCAACCAATTGAAGACCTTTAAAGTACTCTTCGATAAAGGTTTAGTCCATAGACAGAAGAAACCAGTTTATTGGGGCTGTGAAAACGCCACGGCTTTGCTGGAAGGTGAATTGGAATACAACGACAGCCACAAATCGACTCTGTGTTACATCAAATTCCCAATCAGGGAATTGCCTGATACATCACTTTTGATTTGGACCTCTACTCCTTGGACAATCCCTTCTAACAAACTGATTTCGGTCAACCCGGAGTTGGAGTACGTCATTTGTAAATCAGGGTCAACCTCGGTGGTGGTGGCTAAAGATTTGGTGGCCTCTTTGCAGAAATTCGACTCTGAATTGACTATACAAGAGACCATTCCGACTGATAAATTGCTCAGTCTTACCTATACCAATCCACTTCTTTCTCCCGACAATTTCTACCCGGTCATTGCTGGAGATCATGTGACTAATACTGCCGGTACCGGGTTGGTCCATACTGCTCCCGGACACGGACAAGACGATTATTTTGTCTGTTTGAAGAACAATATTGAGGTGTATTCTCCCGTCGATGATTATGGACGGTACACGAAGGAAATTGATCCTTCATTACACGACTTAATCGGGAAGAAAGTCCTCGGAGAAGGTGGAAAGATCATCTTGAGTAAATTGAATGCCCTTGGAATGGTGTACCATAGCCACGAATTGATCCACTCCTATCCCTATGATTGGAGATCCAAGAAACCCATCATCATCAGATCCACTCCACAATGGTTCATCAATGTAGATAAAATCAAACCCGACACCATTGCCGCGTTGGAGAAGGTGCAATTTTATCCCGAGAGAGGTTCTAGAAGACTCGTGTCGTTCATCAAGACCAGAAATGAATGGTGTATTTCTAGACAGAGATCTTGGGGTGTTCCTATTCCGGTATTGTACCACAAAGACACTGGAGATCTGTTGTTGAATGACGAAAGTATCGATAAGATCATCCAGGTAATTGACCAAGAAGGTCCAAATGCCTGGTTCGAAGACTCTGACCTGACCAAATGGGTGCCTGAATCTCTCGACCTGCAAAATTACACCAAAGGAAAAGACACTATGGATGTATGGTTTGATAGTGGAACCTCCTGGAATGTAGTGGAGAAGATCTTGACCGACGAAGGGTTGGATGTCTCTGGTGAATATTTAGCCGATATCTATCTCGAAGGCAGTGACCAACATCGTGGTTGGTTCCAAAGTTCCTTACTTACCAAGATCGCTTCCGACCCTAAAGTCCTTGCCTATAAGAAAGTGATCACCCATGGTTTCACCTTGGACGAGAAGGGAAATAAAATGTCCAAGTCCTTGGGTAACGTGATTGCTCCAAAGAGTATCGTAGAAGGTGACAAACAACTCAAGTTACCTAAAATGGGTATCGACGGCTTGAGATTGTGGGTCGCACAACTGGATTATTCGACCGATATTACTTTGGGACCTACTGTCTTGGCCAGAGTCCTGGATAACTTGAAGAAGATTAGATTCACTTTGAAGTTTCTCTTGGGTAATCTTCAGAACGATTTCGAGGTTGTGAAGTATGAGGAGTTGGGTTTACTTGATCGGTATGTCTTATCGAAGCTCTTCAAATTACAACAAGAGACAAAAGTTCTGTACGAACAGTACAATTACTCCAGGGTCATCAGAGAGACGAATTTGAACTTGAATGTGTTACTCTCAAGTATCTACTTTGACATTTCGAAGGATGTGTTGTACACCGACCCCGTTGACTCTCCGAGACGTCGTCTGATCCAAAGTGTGTTCAGAGAGATTTATCATACTTACATCGGGATCTTGAGTCCTATCTTACCTATGATCACCCAAGAGGCCTGGAATCATACTCCACTGCATTTGAAACTGTCTTCGACGTCGCCGTTCCAGGAAGGTTGGAAAGACTTGCCTGAAACGTACGTCGATCTCGAATTGGAGAAGGAGTTCGATGACATCATCTGGCCAGTGGGGGATAAGTTGAAGATGTTATTGGATCAGAGTAATAGAGTCGACAAGAGATTTAAGAACTCTTTAGAGACGTCCGTTGGGATTGACGTCCAGCTCGAGACGGAGATCGGGGAGGTTTTGGGTAGACACCTGCCTCGACTCAAAGATTACTTCTTGGTCTCTCAATGTGAATTAAACACTATAAAGGATGCAACTTATAAAGATAGATTTGAGATCCTGGGCACAGAGATCCAATTAAATATGAAACTGAGTGACTTCCACAAGTGTCCTAGATGTTGGAAATACGACTCGGAAAGGGAAGACACTCTTTGTCGTCGTTGCCTGTATATACTTTAAGTCTTCTTCTTTTTGAACAAGTTTCTAAATCTTTGTACGATGACCCTGTCGAACCATGGAGTGAGCAGGACAGAGATCGGGAGTCTTACTGGCATCAAGAGTTTTGTGGCGGCGTAGGCGTTGGCTCCTGCTACGATGATGGTCAGTTTGTCGTAGATCAATTTGGAGTCCGGGATGTCCATTAATCTGGAAGTGAGGATCTCGGTTCCCTTTATGATAAATTGTGTCGGGAGATCCAATGGGATCCAGTTGAATTTGATGAAGAGCCACCAAAACAGAAGTAATGGAACGATCAGTGTGATCTCATGGAGAATGAAGAAGGACAACCCAAAGCCAATGGGTCTCGTGAGGAAGCCAGCAACGTACGGTTTGAGGAATTTGGGTGTCATGAGGTAGTATTTGTTGGTAAGCACCTTGGATTTGGCGGAATCGACCCGGTCTTGGAAGGTTTTTTGAGGAGCAGAACTGACGGCGGTCTTCGTAGGAGGGGCGGCCTTAGTGACTGGGGTAGATACCCCACTACCAGGAACAGTCTTGTCATCAGTCTTTGGGGTACCTTTGTTATAAATCAAGTGAATTGGTTTGTAGGAATGGAAAGACCGAACGCCAATTGGCAAAGGAGTCCGTATCCTTGGGAACTGTCTAAAGGTGGAGACAACAAACATACTTTCAGTATAAGTTCAATTAAACCTGGGTTTCTTTTTTTTTTTTCTCTTCTCCTATATAAGGCCATAGATAGAGACCATACAGAGCCACACTCATGGACAACTACCAACGACAACAGTACCTCAATCGATTAGAACAACATCAACTCAATCAACCGGGGATATCTGGGAATCAGTCCGTGAAAATGAGCAGTAATCGTCAACAGAATTCTCTGTTGGTGTCGAGCACCAATTTCTTCACTTTGGGCCCTTACAAGAGACGGAAGGACCTGGCGCGGTCTTCGGTAGTGCAAGAATACGAGATCTTAGGTTACATAGCGGCTGGTACGTATGGTAAGGTTTATAAAGCGCGCTACAAAACAACCCATCTCAAAACCCTTCCGCCTCTGGATCAGCCCATTGCCGCTAAGAAGTTATTTGCCATTAAGAAATTCAAAGGAGACTCCAAAGATGGAGAAGTCAGTCATTATACAGGAATAAGTCAGAGTGCTATCAGAGAAATGTCTCTTTGTCGTGAATTGCACCACGACAACATCGTGCTGTTATCCAAGATCATCTTGGAAAGGAAGTGTATTTATATGGTGTCGGAATTTGCCGAACATGACTTGTTACAAATCATTCACTACCACTCGCATCCCTCGGTACGACCAATTCCAGAACATACCGTGAAGAGTATCATATATCAGACCTTGAATGGAGTAAGTTATCTTCATCAGAATTGGGTCTTGCATCGGGATTTGAAACCGCTGAATATCATGGTGAATTCGAATGGAGTGGTCAAGATTGGTGATTTGGGTTTGCTGAGGAAATTTAACAACTTATTACAAAGTTTGTATCTGGGTGATAAAGTGGTGGTGACCATTTGGTATAGAGCTCCTGAGTTGTTGCTTGGGTCTCGTCATTACACTCCTCTGATCGACATATGGGCTGTTGGTTGTATCTTACTGGAATTGCTCAGTTTGAGACCGATTTTCAAAGGAGAGGAACTGAAAATAGACAACCGTAAACAAGTGCCCTTCCAAGAGAATCAGATGCTCAAAATCTTGGAAGTGTTGGGGACTCCTAATTTGAATAACTGGCCTAATTTAGTCAACTATCCAGAATACCAAAATTTGAGCCGTTTTGCCACGATTCCTCCGAGTCTTTCCCTGTGGTATCATTCGATTGGTGGTAGTAACAAGAATTGTCTTAGTTTGTTATCAGCCTTATTAGAATACGACCCTCTGAAACGAGTCCAACTGCTGAGTCTGATGGACCACCAATGGTTCCAAGAACAACCAAAGGTCACCAGAAACACTTTTGAAGGATCCAAGTTCACATACCCAGATAGAAAGATCCAGAAAGACGATAACGACATTTTAAGTGGCACCATCTCGGAAAAGAGAAGTTATAACGACAACAACTTACGAAAGAAAATGAAGGTATAGAAGACTTTTTAATATTATACTCTCTCAATAACCAAAGCGGAAGCTCCACCACCACCGTTACAAATACCACAGGCACCGTACTTACCACCTTCTTGGGACAAGACGTTCAGCAAAGTGACGACGATTCTAGCACCGGAACAACCCAAAGGATGACCCAAGGCGACGGCTCCTCCGTAGACGTTCAATTTCAGAGAGTCCAAGCCCAAGATCTTTTGATTGGCCAACCCAACGACACTGAACAGTTCGTTCAATTCGAAGAAGTCGATTTGGTCTTGTTGTAAACCAGCCATCTTTAACAGTTTAGGAATCAGTAAAGAAGGAGCAGTGGTGAAGTTTTCCGGCTCGTGCAGGGCATCTCCCCAACCCAAGATCTTCAGTATTGGTTTCAAGCCCAATTCTTTTACCTTCTTGGCACTGACCAAGACGACGGCAGCACCACCGTCGTTAATTGGGGACAGGTTAGGAGCGGTGACGGTACCGTTTTCCTTCTTGAAGACAGTTCTAGCGGTCTTCAAACGGGCCTCGTCCAACTTCTTTGGTTCTTCATCGACTTCGATGACGGTGTCTGGTTTACCTCTGAAACCTGGAATGACAATTGGGGCAATTTCCAGTTTGAACTTACCGGCAGCATGAGCAGCTTGAGCTTTTTTATACGAGTCGATCAGGAACTCGTCTTGTTGTTCTCTGGTGATTTCGTAATCAGTAGCACACTTCTCCAGAGCAACACCCATCAGTTTACCATCGTAGGCATCGAACAAACCATCTTTCTCAATACCGTCAACGACGGCACCGGCTCCGAACTTCATACCGGCTCTAGCACCTGGAAGATAATATGGAACATTGGTCATGGATTCGGCACCTCCAGCGACGATGACATCGGCTTGACCCAACATAATCGTTTGGGCTCCAAGGATGATCAGCTTCAATCCACTGGCACAGACCTTATTAACGGTAGTGGCAATGGTATCATTTCCCAATCCGGACTTCAACAGAACTTGTCTGGCTGGATTTTGTCCAACATTGGCTGGAAGAACATTACCAAAGTAAACCTCCTCGACATCGGAAGGCTTGATCTCAGGAACCTTCTCCAACAGCAGTTTGACAGCATGTGATCCTAAATCAACGTATTGTAAGGAACTCAACGATCCTAATAAAGAGCCAATTGGCGTTCTAACGGCACTAACAATGTATACAGAGTTGTCACTCATTTCTCTTGTTGGTTCTAAACGATGTGAAACTTTTGTTGAGAAAAAAATTATAACGCGTAGATTTTATATGGACTCGTATAAAAAAAAACCTATACGACAAATCCATACAAGGGAGGTGTAATCTTTCTATTCTATATTATCTAGTTTTAATTTTGTTTTGCACCTGTACAAATACCTCTTGTGGACTCAATCCTTCTACTCTTATACTAATTCCCTCTTCCAGGTCTGGTATTTCCATGATATCATATTGACTCTTCACCATATCGGTCTTCATATAATGATTTTGTCTCTGAGCCACTCTCTCCATTAACAGATCAAATGTAGTGTATAAGAACACAAAGACAAAATCCGTCTCTGGACTCGTCTTCTGGATGAGTTGTCGATATTGTTTCTTCAACATAGAACATGAAACAACACTAAGTCTCTTGTCATTGTCCAACAGCTTGGCCGACGAAACCTTACTGATCTCCTTCAACCATGGCTCCCGATCGACATCGGTAAGTGGAATCCCATTGGCCATCTTGTCAACGTTCTTACTCCTAGTTAGTACACATACCCCACATTATATCCCACTATATTGACTCACCTCCTTACTATGTAATTCGTCTCCTTCTACAAAGGGAACTCCATAAAATTGAGACAATTGCACTCCAGTAGTGGTCTTACCACATCCAGCAGGTCCTCCAACAACAATAACCCGGGGTTTAGTGTTACTCATACTCCAAGTCGTAGCCGAAATATTTTGTGCTCTACTTTTTTTTCACTCGGATTCCTTTACCTTTTTCAAAGATCGTGCATCAGTGCCCAAATAAGATCGTTTAGATAAAACCTGCCTAATCGGGACAACTAGTGCGACTGACAAATGAGAGTTTGTGTATTTGTAAGGGGAAAAGGGCGAGACCCTGGGTAGATAGAAGGGGGTATAAAATTTAGAGAGAAAAACATAAGTAACAGGACTTGATCAGGATACATCCCCACCACTACATTTCCCTCACTCCTTTTATTACTCCAGAGCTTCTCCTACCACCCCTCATCGCTGTCGCTTCGACTGCTTATTTTGAAGCCGCTTGAAAAAAAAAGAAAATTTTTTTGTCGTTTGGCTCTGACCAATTGAAAAATCATCATTCGGCAGGTAGAAAAAAGTAACTTGTCTTGTTATTTATAAAAAGGCGGTAAATCTCAGGTACTTTCCCTACTTTCCCTAGTGACGAGAATGCTTTCTGCACCTTTACAAGTTCCTTCTGATTCGATGTTTACTCTGGCCGGTTCTGGTGCTCCGTCTCTGACAAGTGTTGGGTCTAGTCTTCTCTCTGGTGCTACCTCTTCTTTGAAGAGTCAAAAGACTTTATCGGCAGAAGACCAAGTTCCAGAGCTCAAAAATGGTGCCAATAGTTCGGTCAGTTCCGTGACGCAAAAGATCGAGGACAAAGTGTTGATCAACGTCGGGTCCAGAAGATCCAAATTGGCCATCGCTCAAAGTGAAATTGTCTGTGCTGAGATCACCAAGAGGTTCCCTCATTTGAAGACCAAGATCACTCTGGTGTCCACTTTGGGAGACCAAGTACAAAATAAACCGCTCTACACCTTCGGTGGTAAGTCCCTTTGGACCAAGGAGTTGGAAATGTTATTATACGAAAAAATTGGTAACTTCGACAAGATCGACTTGATTGTACATAGTTTAAAGGATATGCCAACAAAGCTTCCAGACGGCTTCGAGTTGGGTTGCATATTGGCAAGAGAAGGTAAGTGAAAATCATTTTCGCCTTATGATGATTGAGAATTTCAGACGTTAGACTTCTGACTTGTTCTAGAAACAAGTATGGAGAAACCATTTCTCATTACTGAGGGCATATAAACTCTACTATTAGACATATTAATACTAACAAATTTTCAGATCCCCGGGATGCCTTTTGTGTTAAGGTTGGATCTCCGTACAAGAGTCTTGCCGAGATTCCAGCTGGAGCCATCATTGGAACGTCGTCTGTTCGTCGTTCGGCTCAATTATTGAAGAGTTATCCACATTTGAAATTTCAAAGTATAAGAGGATCTTTGGGTACCAGATTAGGCAAGTTGGACCTGGACGATTCACCCTTTGCCGGTGTCTTGTTGGCTCTGGCCGGGTTAGTCAGAATTGGGTTGGGCCACAGAATCACCCAGTTATTGAATGATGATATTATGTATCCAGCCATTGGACAAGGACTGTTGGGTGTTGAGATCAAGGCTGGAGATCGTGTGATGAAGGAAATTTGCAATCTGATCGGACATAGAAGTTCGACGATGTGTGCTTTACTGGAGAGGGCTTTATTGAGAAAGTTGGAGGGAGGTTGTAGTGTTCCTATTGGTTGTAGTAGTGTTTTTGAAGACTCCACCAATGAGCTTTCCTTGAGACTGATTGTGGTGAACGAAGAGGGAACCATCTCCGTAGAACAACAATGGTCGGGTGTTGTGACGTCAGAAGTTGAACTGGAGAACCTGGGACAAGAATTGGGAGATTTGCTCTTACAAAACGGACTGAAACCAATTTTGGATCTGATCGATTTCGAAAAGGTTCAACTGTTAAAACAAAACGGATTGAGTTCTACTTCCACGAGTGGAATGGCAAGTCCAATGCTTGAATAAGTAATGATTGGTATATAGATATTTAATGGAGGATTTTCTGTACGTTATTTGCAAATTTGCGTCTAAGGAATTGTTGTGTCTGGTGGTCCACCTTAGTTCTCGACACCACCTTCTGGAGCTCTGCCAACGTATTCACATCATCTTCCTGTTCATTGACAAACGTAATCAGGGTTCCCGATCTCCCAGCACGACCCGTTCTACCAATACGATGCATATATTCTTCCAAGCTCTTGGACATTTGGTAGTTCAACACCAACGAAACCAGCTCGATATCCAAACCTCTCAGAGCGACATCGGTAGCAATTAACACATCCAGTCTTCCAGTCTTCATCTGACTAATCAGGTCTTCTCTTTGTTGTTGAGATTTAGATCCATGGATGATGGTCACATTGAGTGAAGGACATTCCTTACTGATTTTAGTGTGTATTTCCTGAGCCGTTCTCTTGTAATTGACAAATATGATAATGGGTGGTTTATAGGCCTTCAAGAGACCGATGACTTTGGTCATCTTAGCCGACTCCGACGTGACTACTTCCACTTTTTGTTCCACCGAGTCCACCACATTCAAGTTGGAATCTCCTATATTAACTATCCCTGGTCTATTGAGATATTGGTCGGTGAGCTTCTGGATCTCCGCCGGCATCGTCAGAGTGAACATCATCGTATTCCTCTCGTATTTATTCGGCAATTTCGCCAAGATGGCATTCACTTGCGGCTCGAACCCGAGATTGATCATCCGGTCGGCCTCGTCCATCACCAAATACCGACACTTATCCAACACCAAGATCCGTCTCTCTAAACAGTCCAACAATCTTCCCGGAGTCAGCACCACCACATCGACTCCATCCTGAAGATTAAATATGATCTCCTCAAAGGAATGTCCTCCAATGATAGACACACACTTAAAACCGTCACCCAATTGGGCAAAGTTCTGAAACTCCTTCTCTATTTGTAACAGCAATTCTCTCGTTGGAGCCAACACCAACAGATACGGTCCCAGCCCCAAAGATCGCTGTGATAAGAGATACGACACCACAGGAATGACGAACAGTAAGGTCTTACCCGATCCCGTCTCGGCAATTCCAATCACGTCCCGCTGTGTAAGCAGAGTCGGGATAGTGGCTCGTTGGATCGGAGTGGGCTCGACAAAGCCAGACGACACCAAGTGGTCCACGATAACAGGCAGTATGAGTCCCGATTCATGCCAATTACGTAAGGGTCTCTCTAACCCAGTCGTCTTGAAGGAAATAGAGTAATCTTCCTCGAGAACTCTCCAGTCTCTATCGGTCATCTGAGAGAGCTCTTTATCTGACCAATGAACTGAAGACTTCAAAGGGGTCGCCGTTGGAGCGACTTTCTTCTGTAAAAGGAAATCGTTAGCTGCCCACGATGTATCTTGGTCCTCATCCCAATCGAAATTGAACTTCTTTTGTTTCTTATTGCCAGTCTTGACTAGACTAGGACTCTCAGACTCGGGTTCAGGCTCATCTTCAGTAAGGGATAGCACTACCTTTCGTTTGAGAGGTTTCGAAACCGATTTCAACTTCTCCCGCTCTGCTTTGGTCATGAATTTGGGTCTCGTATCACCATTCCCTTTTTTGGCCTTGAGAAGATCCTCAATGGATAGCACGTTACTCATCGGTCTTACCTTAGTTAAGAGATTATTGTCACATTTTTTTTTCTCCTTCTTCTTCTGCCCTTTCTTTTCCTTCCTTCCCCTCGGCTATAAAAGAGTTTTTTTTCTTCTCCAAAGATTAATAATCTCGTAGTGATAAGTGAGAGGATGTCGTTTATGAACAGTGGCGGGGCCGAATGCTCTACCGGATCGAATCCGCTTTTACAATTTAACAAACACAACAACAATGATCATTCCATCCAGCAGTCACTCATAAATCAGCAGCAACACCCGCAAGCGGCGCATTCATTACGCGGAGTAGTTCATATGGATCAAAGGGAGAGGGAGCAATTCCAGCAGTTTGCCAACAATCAGGGCAGTCAAGGTTTCCGTAATTTCCTGCCCATGGAACGTGAAATCAATCTGATAAGTCAAAATGCCCAACCAGCTTCAGCGGCAGGTTGGTCCTCGGATTTCCGTAACGTAACGGCTAGTCCTATCAGTAGATCGAGCCCGGGAGTTTCCCAGGTCTCGGGCAGCAGCAAATCGAATTGGGCAAACGATTTCCAAGGGGCAAGAAATAATAACGTGGTTAGTCAACCAATGAGACAACAACTTCCCTATCGTATGGGTGGTGGAATGGTACATCAACACTCCTTTGGTGGAAGTAGTATAGTTAATGAGCAACAACAGAGCACCGAACAATGGGAAGACCAATTTAGTCAAATCGAGAAGGATCTTCAACTGAAAGAGGAAGAGGAAGTGGTTGTGGATGATAAGTACAAAGCGGATTTCGAAGAAGTTTGGGATCTGTTGAAGAACGATTTCAAAGAGGACGAATTTTTCAACCAAGAATACGAGGCCAGTTGGGAGAAGGATTTCAATACCTATGCCAGTACACGACTCAACTATGGACAATACAAGTTCAGTGAACAGAACCAATTCAAGGGCAATCCGGGACTGTATGAGATAGGACTCAAGTTAATGGAACAAGGAGCTCGTTTGAGTGAGGCTCTGTTACTGTTCGAAGCAGCAGTGGAACAAGATGCCAATCATGTCGATGCCTGGTTGAAATTGGGGGAAGTACAGACGAGAAACGAGAAGGAAATCCTGGGGATTACGGCTTTGGAGAGATGTATCGAGTTGGATCCAAAGAACTTGGAACTGTTGATGACGTTACTGATTTCGTATGTGAATGAAGGTTATGACAATTCTGCCTATGCCACTTTGGAGAGATGGATAGAGACGAAGTATCCTCAAATAACGGGGAAACTGAGACAACTGAATCCTACTATCAATGATGAAGATCGGTATTCGTTGAACAAACGTATCACACAACTTTTCATCGAACTGCTGCAATTATCTCCAACGTTACTGAATATGGATCTGGATGTTCAAACAGGGTTGGGTGTTTTGTTCTATTCGATGGAAGAGTTCGATAAGACCATTGATTGTTTCACACTGCTGATTAAAGTGAATCCTGATGATTCGTTGATGTGGAATAGATTGGGAGCATCTTTACTGAATTCCAATAGAAGTGAGGAACTGATTGAACTGTATTCGAAACTGTTAAAATTGAATCCGAACTTTGTACGGCTGAGATACAATTTGGGAGTGTCGTGTATTAATATGGGATTATATCAACAAGCCGTGGAACATTTACTTGCGGGATTGAGTATGCATGATGTGGGAGTGCCTGATTCAACGGGATCTACGAGCTTGATCGAGACGTTGAAGAGACTGTTTTTGCTGATGGATAGGAGAGATTTGTTGGAGAAGGTGCGGCCGGGAATGGATTTGAACCAATTTAGAAGGGAATTTACGTTCTAGGTAAGTAGTGGAGTAAGGTTAGGTGTAGTAAGTTTATGTGAAGTAAGTTTAGGTGTACTATGAGTGTAGTAATGTAAGTGTAGTAAGCGTTTTGTGCCTGCTTTCTCTGTCTTTCCTCACTCTTTTTCTCTCTATGTTTTTTCTTTCTCTCTATTTTTTTTCTCTCTATTTTTCCCTCTCTATTTCTCTCTCTATTTCTCTCTCTATTTCTTACTATTTCTTACTATTTCTCACTCTATTTTCCTCTATTTGTTTTTTCCTTGCCTCATTTTCGTGTATGTTTGTTTTTCTCCCATAAATAGCACACCCATGTTCAGTCGACTAAGTACCAGCCGTGGAGAAGGCAAGCTTCGACCACGAAACGGCTTCCGCCTGGGTGATTTCATCAAACGCAACATCAAATACGTCATTCTCTTAGTGCTGTTGATCTTGATCTCCAACTTCACGGAGATCGGACTTCCCTTTGATATTCCCAAGTTCCGGTTGACTGATCCCGAGGTGGTGATAATATTACTGGCCAATGAAGGTGGAGGTGTTCTTAAATGGAAGGGCGCTCAAGAATGGAGTGTCGAGCGCAGTTCCATCACGAACAAAAGACACTATCTGGAGAAGCATGGATATCTGTTGGCAGTCAAAGATCTCACTTTGAAGCGTCGTTATTCTCACGAATGGCGCGAAGGTTGGGAGAAGGTCGATATCATCAAACAAACCATGAGACAATACCCCAATCTGCAATGGTTTTGGTGGTTGGATTTACACACTTATATCATGGAACCTCAGTTATCTTTGGAAGACCATATTTTCAACCATTTGAACAACGTCACCTATCGTTCTTTAGAAGAATTCAATCCCTTGGGTCTTCCTATTGACATCGAGTATCTGAATTATCACGGCAATCCGATCGACTTGGTCATCACGCAAGACTGCGGTGGCTTCAATTTGGGCTCCTTCTTCATCCGTCGCTCCTCCTGGACAGACTCTTTACTCGATGCCTGGTGGGATCCAGTGATGTACGAACAAATGCACATGAAATGGGAACATAAAGAACAAGACGCTTTGGAATCCTTGTATCTGGAACAACCCTGGATCAGAGAAAGAACGGCCTTCTTGCCCTTAAGACTGATCAACTCCTTCCCTCCAGGCCTGTGTTACGAATACGCCAACGACCCCCGCTATTTCTACAGCGAAAGGGACAGAGACTTCTTGATTAACATGGCAGGTTGCGAATACGGAAGAGATTGTTGGAGAGAAATGGAATACTACAAATCGATCAGCAGAAAACTTCATAACAGACCTTGGTACAAGTTCTGGAAATAGTCTATATAGTAGGTCAAGAAAAAGGTAGTGTATCACGTAACATTAAATGGCTTGTTAAGAAAAAAAAAAAAAGGAAAAGTCTACATTGTGAACCATTAAAGTGGTGGACTTACTATGTCTGAGTATTGGTTGACCGATAGTTTAGGAGCCGAAGAGGACAATGAGATGGCATCGTTCTTGAATTTTGGCGATTCAGGGAACAATGCGTCTCAAGCGCCGGAGCCCGAAGATCCCTTTTTCTTCAATCAACAACAACAACAACAGCCGCCGCCTCCACGTCCTCAACAGATGCCTCAACAGATGCTTCAACAGATGCCACAACATATGCCGCCACAGCAACAGAATTTTGGCAATACCCCGCAACTGAATAATGCAGACTTCAATCTTCAGAATTCGATCAGTCCATCGGCGATCTTGAGTCAAGCTCGTCAGCAACAACAGCTGCAACTGCAACAACCTCCACCGTCCTCAGCAGGTCCATCTACAGTGGACGGCATTTCCTTCGGAGGTCCAGACGATCCAATGATGAATTTCTCCAATCAACAACATTTCTCTCCACAAATGGCTCCACAACAACTCAATAACAACCCTTCGTATAATAATAATGGCAGCTTGGATAAGAATGTGATGATGGCAGCGTTGAGACAGAGACAACAACAGCTGCAAATGCAACAGCAGCAACAACATCAACAGCATCAACAGCAACAGCAACAGCAACAACAACAACAACTGCAACTTTTGAAACAACAGATGTTACAACACCTGCAACAACAGAAGGAGCCTGAAAAGTCTTATCAACAGATGCAACAACAAAGAATGCGTCAGATGCAACAACAACAACAGCAGCAGCAACATCTTCAGAAACGGAAATCGAGTGCTGCTAGTCCGTTGAGCTCTAGTTCTGTTCAATTGTCTCCTCAAGCCATTCATTTACCCCCACAACAGCCTACTCCTCAGCAGATGTCTCAACCTCCACCTCAGCCACAACAACAGGCTCAGAAACAACCACCTCAACCACAACAACAACAACAGCAGCCACCACCAAACCAGTCACTGTTATTACAACAGAAGAAACAACAGGTGATTCAACAATCTCATATGGAGGTGATTTCCAGAAGTGTGCAAGAGTTTTGTAAGAGGAAGGGACTCAATTTACCTGCCAATCCGATCATTGAAGGACGTAAGATCTATATCATGTTACTTTACCTTGTGGTGACGAGACTGAACGGGTTTCAGAGTGTCACCAGGAACAATCAATGGGGCATCATTGCGTCGAAGTTGCAATTGCCAGTGGAATCGAACCCGACCTGTGCGAGAGAACTTGCTACGTGGTACCACCAATACTTGTTTCCTATCGAGCAACTGACATCTACTCCGGAAGGACAAACAGAGTTTGCCTCGATCAGGATTCTGATGCAGAAACAGATCCAACCACAATTACAGATGCAAATGCAACAATTACAACAACAATTTATTCAACTTCAAGCGCAGAAACAACAACAATTACAACAACCTCCACCACCACAATCGCAACCACTTTCAGCCCAATCTCCAGCTCTTTACCAGAGTCCGATGAGTACTTCACCACTGCAAATGCAACCTCCACAACAACAACAATTACAACCAGCTCCTAAGAAGAGGAGATCTACAAAGGGAAGCAAGATGAACTCGCCTGTTGTACCACAAAGACCTGCCTCACGTAAACCTTCTGGACTGTCTGGAGCTCTGACTCCAATCCCCATCTCACAAAGTACTCCATCGTTTCTGTCAAATGCCGGTACTCCGATCATCAACGAAGAGATTCCAGAGCCAGGTGCACCACCACAAGATGTACCTTTGGTCTTGAGGAACTACGTACCACATCAACGGTTGTTAGACTTGGTAGCTGGATACGATCCAGCTGCTTTACTGCAGTTGTCCGAGCTCGTTGATACCGGTAGACCAGTGTATTTGTTCAGTCCTGAATTGGGAAATGTCGACATCCAGGCATTGACCTTGTCTTTGTCGAGTGGAATCAACTCTGAAATCAACAATGCCTTGAATCTGGTGTTGATTGTTTCGGCCGATGACAGATTACCTATTCATTATGAGCGTTGTGTGGAGTTGTTGGATCTGCTCTGTCAGATGGGTATCGATGTATTGGACGAGTTGGTCTATGGGATCAAACCTCATTCGAGTGATCCTTTACCAACATCAGATGTTGATAAAGTCTTTGAAGAGTATATGAAGGAGTTTGACGCTACGAAAGAACCAGCCACCATCACAATAGATTCTTTAACAGGTGAAGTTATACCGGAAGGTTCTCCGATGGCTGAAGATGACGATGTCGATGATTCTTCTGCGAATGACTTGTTTTCGATGGAAGCTTCTCAAACACCGACTGAAAGTGTTAAACAACAAACAGTGGAAGAGTTCCATATCCCGGATTTCATGGATTTGTTGATGGAGGCTCGTCAAGAGGTGGAATACGATCTCGAGAATGTGTTCCAAAAATCCACCACCAACTACCAACTCATGTTGGTGGAAAGGTTATCTACATTGGGTATCGTGTTACGTAACTTATCCTTCATCCACGGCAATACCATGATCTTTGCTGACAGACCAGGTTCAAGAGAGTTCTTGTTGAAACTCGTTGAATCTTTGGCCCAACATCCAGACAAGTTCTTGTATGCCAAAAAGAGAAAGGCATTGTACAGAGATGCAGTAGTGATGTTATCTGGGATTGCAGACAAACTTTTGTTACGTAACCACAAAGAGGCTATTTTGGTGACTGCCTTGAGTATGTCTTTTTGTGGAGGAGGTGATAAGAGTGTTCAAGAGGCTTCCAAGGTGGACGAGTTGAAGTCGGATGATTTGTTCGTTCCATTGTACGTGAAACAAGTCCAAAAATACCAACCTTATCTGATAGATTTGTTCACCAAAGTGTTGGTGAGACCTTCTAATAGAGATATGATGAGAAATGTGTTGCTCGACTCTTATCCTACCGATGTGGAAGATGCTGCTCTTTACAAGAAACTTGTCAGATTACAATTGGGAGAAGAACCTGGAAAAGGAGCCTTGTTATCTAAGGCCTTCGCCCGACTCATCTCGGTACTTCCTATTTATTCCCTTGATAAGTTCGTTCCTGTGTTGAAAGACCGCAAAATCAGTATCATTCAGCTGTTATTGAGTTGTATGTTATTGACCGACATGATCAATTGGGAAGATTACGACTTTAATGTGGCACTCAAATGGTGTTCTACAGCAGAGATGGTTGGGGCCAATTTGTGTAAAATTGGTACGGCTTTTGCTATGATCAAGCCGGGACTCGTTGTTGAGCCGGAAGTGATCTTGATTTCCCGCAGATGTTTGGCATTATTGACTCTTTTGTTACAGAAGGCCATCGAGTTCGCTAAAGAGAAGAAGCCCGAAGAGTTGAAGGAAATTGCCAAGTTGCCGAAATTGTTCCCTTCAGACGAGTTGATCATTGCCGTGACTTTCAATGTACATATCGATGCCGAGGTTTTGAAATCACTCCACAAGTTGTCCCACCTCGAGAAGGAGCTCAAATAGGCCACTTGTTATACTATATAAAATTTGTACTATTAGTGTGAAAAATTATAAAAATTTTTTTCTTCGATAAATTGAATCTGAAAGGTTGAACGATGAGTAACTACGAATTGACTATTGGTTCCAAGGCACCAGTTGTTGCCTATGCGGAATTAATTGCTCTGGGATTTGTCAATACTGTCACTTCTACCACTGTTAAGGTTGGTTATGAGGAATCTGCCACTCCTTCTAAGTTGAATGATGGTACTCAAGATGTTGAGAAGCCATTTGAAGTATTGGTCAAATTGGCTGGTATTTCTACCGAGGAAGACTCCAAGTGGACCGAATTTGCCGGTAAATTGACCACCAAGGATTTCAAACTGTTGAGTCCAGAATTGGAAAAGTTGGAACTGCACTTGAACTTGAGATCGTTCATCGTCGGTCACAAGGTCTCTAGCGCCGATGTCCTGCTTTGGGGAGCCTTGAGATCAAATCCAGTTATGGGAGGTGTCTTGAGAGGTGCTACGTATATCAATATTTCTAGATGGTATTCGTTCTTGGAATCGGACAAGAGATTCGGTAAGATGGTCGAGTTGATGACTCAACTGGTTAACGACTTACGTAAGAATGCCGCTAAGAGTAGTGGTGATAACAAGAAGAAATTGCACAAGGGTAACTTCGATATCGATTTACAAGATGCCAAGGATGGTGAGGTTGTCACCAGATTCCCTCCAGAACCTTCCGGATACTTGCATATTGGACATGCCAAGGCTGCTATTTTGAACGAGTACTTTGCCAAACAATACCATGGTAAATTGATCATTCGTTTCGATGACACCAATCCTTCTAAGGAGAAGGAAGAGTTCAACGATTCTATTTTGGAAGATTTGGCTTTGTTGGGTATCAAGGGAGACAAGATCACTTACTCTTCCGACTACTTTGACCAAATGTACGATTTGGCCATTCAATTGATCAAGGAAGGTAAGGCTTATTGTGATGACACCCCATTGGAACAAATGAGAGCCGAGAGAATGGACGGTTTGAAATCCGCTAGAAGAGATAGACCAATCGAAGAGAGTTTGCAAATCTTCACCGAAGAGATGAAGAACGGTACCGAGATCGGATTGCTGAACTGTTTGAGAGCCAAGATCGATTACACTGCTTTGAACAAGGCTCTTCGTGACCCAGTCATTTACAGATGTAATTTGACTCCTCATTTCAAGACTGGAACTCAATGGAAGATGTACCCATTGTACGATTTCTGTGTTCCTGTCGTTGACTCCTTGGAAGGTATCACTCATTGTTTGAGAACTATCGAATACCGTGACCGTAACCCACAATATGACTGGTTCTTGGAGAACTTGCACTTGAGAAAGGTCCATATCTGGGACTTTGGTCGTGTCAACTTTGTCAGAACCTTGTTGTCCAAGCGTAAATTACAATGGTTCGTCGACAAGCAGTACGTCTCCAACTGGGATGATCCTCGTTTCCCAACCGTTAGAGGTGTAAGAAGACGTGGTATGACCGTCGAAGGTTTGAGAAACTTCATCTTGTCTCAAGGTCCTTCCAGAAACATCATCAACTTGGATTGGGGATTAATCTGGGCTACCAACAAGAAGATCATCGACCCAATTGCTCCAAGACATGTCGAAGTCGATGCCAAGGATGTCGTTCCTGTCACCATTGTCGATGGTCCATCTCCAGCTACCGTTGAAGAGAAACCAAAGCATAAGAAGAACCCAGAAGTCGGTATGAAGAAGGTCATCTACTCCAACAAGGTCTTGTTGGACCAAGTCGATGCTGCCACCATCGAGGAAGGTGAAGAAGTCACTTTCATGGACTGGGGTAACGTCATCATTGAAAAAATCACCAAGGAAGGTGACTTGGTTACTGGTATGACTGCCAAGTTGAACTTGGAAGGTGACTTCAAGAAGACCTCCAAGAAATTGACCTGGTTGGCCGACTCCGATGACAAGGTCAAGGTCGACTTGGTAGACTTCGACCACTTGATCACCAAGGACAAATTGGAAGAAGGTGACAACTTCGAAGACTATATCACCCCAGAAACCGTCTTCCACACTGCTGGTTTCGGTGACTGTAACGTCAAGTCTATGAAGGTTGGTGACATCATCCAATTCGAAAGAAAGGGTTACTACAGATTGGACCAACTTCCTGAAGGTGATAACGATGCCTACGTTTTCTTCTCTATTCCAGATGGAAAGCCAACTAAGAAGGTTACTAAATAGTGTTTTTACTTATAACTCGATCTATTGAAGAATCTGTAAGCCTTCCCCGCGGGCTCCTTACCGATAATCTCGGCCAATTCCTCCTCACTCATACTTACCAACTCTTTCAAGTTCCGCACCTTGTTGATGATCAAATGGTAGTTGACATTATTGATACCAGGAATGTTCTGGATCAAGTCAATGGCTGCATCGTTGTATCTAGGAGGTCCATCGGTAGTGATATCCAACGGATCTACTCCAATGCCAACGGCCACCTCCGGTTCCGGCTCCTCTTGTTTCAGCTTGAGCTCCAATATAATCTGCGCCGTTTGATAAGGAGAACTCGACCAAATGATTTTAAGCTTGGGAAAGGCAATGAGTAACGTCATCAATTTCGACTGAATGTCTTGTTGTAAAAACTTGGACGATTGAGGATCCACAGTCGTCTTTGATCTCAACTCGGCAAAGGGCTCCAAAGAGAAGGACTTATTCTCATCGAACTCGATCAATAACGTGGGCATCTCATAATGTCTGAACATCTGTTCACATTGGGTATACAATCTTCCCGACCGGAAACTTTGGATCAAATCGGGAATGGCTTTCCTCTCAACACAAATCTTTGGTGAGATAATATAATCTCCCACCGTCAACATACATGGCACCACTTTAACACCAACCCTATGTAAAAGATTAGGAAGAGCCGAACCAGAAAATTCTCTGATATCAACCACCACCCTCGTCTCCTTATTAGGATCCTTCCATCCACCTCCACCGGCAATCCTAGTATTATAAACCTCACTCTTCCTCGATGGCATCCTGGCATTATCCTCATCAGTCCTGTAAGAAGAAGCCATTTGTCCCTTCTCTCTAATCAACTTGGTGAACATCTCCTTCTCCTTCTTGATATTACCCAAATGAATCTGTTCTTCAACAGAAGTTCCATAGTACATGAAAAACGTCCTTGCCGGTTTATCTCTATTCACCGCCTGATGCACCTCAACTCGCCTGATAAAAGCCAAATCTGGCTCGTACATCACAATATATGACGGCATCAACTCCTGAAGAAGCAAATCGTCCGTCCGCGAATTGTACTTCTCAATAATCACCTGATCTTTCCTGTCAATATAATCATACGAAAACCTCGTCTTATAATCTGTAATCATGACATCATCAAATCCTTCCTCCTCTTTGATTTCTTCCTCTTCCTCTTCATCTTCCTCTCTCAATTTATCCAATATCTCTTCATCAATGTCTTCGTCTCTCTTTTGAATATCAGCCGAATGAAGTCTCCCCACTGCTGCCACCACTGAAGCTCCTCTCGTTCTTCGTCTCTTCCCCGGTGGTGGTTTACCTCTAGTGAAGGTTTTCGAAGGATTAAGCGGCTCCTCCTTCACCTTCTGCAGATTATGTAACATCTGTTCTTGTATCTGTCTCGTCGTCATTGCCATTGCATCCTTCCAAAGCATATACGTATCCAACTTCTCCACCATCATTCTCCTCCCACTGAAACTGTCCCTTCCAAATCCTTCACTAGGTATCACTTTCACCTTATCAATGTACTGCTTCAATTGCTTACAAATGACTCCATCCGAACACATGATCAATGTTGGTCCTGCCTCCATATCTCCTCGCTGTTGTCGGTCATCTTCAATGTCCTGTAATAATAATGCTAGTTGTTCCCACTTTGGTTGCTCCTCCAACACATACGTCCCATCCTCGGCCTTATCAAACACTCTCTTCCTGGCATGACTCAAAATCGTCACGGCCTCATCGAGCATCAACCATGGTGATTGGTTAGTCTTGAATACATTCACCAGTGGCTTATTGGACTCATAAACCTGTTGAACGGCTTGGTAAAAACTGACAGAGTCATAACTCAACAATTTCGTAAGTAACTCTTTCAACGTCAGTAAATCTCCTACCAATTGCTTACTAGTCCACGAGATCCGATGCCATACCGGCTCCAATGTAAGTCTGATAGTCTGAACGAAATCCGTATCAAGAGCATTCAGAGATTGCCAATATTCGGTCGCCGTTGTCGGATTATGTCTTCGGAGCTCGGCCACACACAGCTCTATACATCCCAATATGGCTATCTGTATCTGCTTCATCGACAGCGACATCTCGACATTGATCTCAGTCACTATATGACGTAAATCATCCCCCACTTGTTTCCTCTTCTTAGGCTTAAGTGACGATGTCACCTCGATATGGAACCTTGGCCAAAGGAACGATTTGGTGAGTCGGAGATTCTTCAACTTGGTATAAAGTGGTTGAAACCCCTTAGTGAACTGGTCTGGCTCATCGGAAAGTGCCTTGATAAACCCCCATTGGTTCTGTTCTCTATACAAGGTCAAGATAAAAGCCTCGTTAGAGGTTTCTTTAATTCTCTCCGCATGAAGAAGAACCAACCCGGTGATCACATTGGGATCGATTATGCCCGATAAGAGATCCACTATGAAGACTCGTGAAGTGACACTTATCACCCCGCCTTGGAGATAAAGTTTGCGTCTCTTATCGATCGTGACAGTTTCGCCACCAATAACAAGAAAGGGGCGTTCTACCGTGTCGAACCAGTTCAATTCCGTGAGTTCGTCCCGAATTTTCTGGTTTTCGTCCTCCATGGCGTTGAGTAATATGACGAGACTCTTCTTGGCAGTGACATTGCCCGGAGCGCTGAGCAGATGAACAAGGTTGGCGCAGATGGGCTCAATACCAAGTCCTTTACCTAAGATGAGCAACCCATCTTCTTTGACCAAATCTTCAATAATGAGCTGTTGGAATTTGAGCGGAGTGGATAAGGTGACGTCAATGGGATCGAATCGGGTATCCAAGACGGCGGCAACTGACTCAGGCGGTTCATCATCCTGTACGAATAAGCTCATCGGAGTAATAATGTGCTGAGCGGTGATGCAATGCGACTATTCAAATCACCTAACTGAGTAGCAGTAACAGAAAACAGTAAAATGGTAGTTTATAGTAGTTTATAGCAGCTTATACTAGCTTATACCAGTTTCTATTACCCTCCTTCTTGCTGCTAAGTGCCTACTAGGTTCTCCCTTACAATGACTCCTACTTTATTCTTTTTTCTTATTTTATTTTTTTCACCGAACAACTTCCATCCTTCCCTACTTAACCATGAGCATCAAAGAAGCCATACTCAATCTCAAGAAGGATGAGTTTTTCTACTCGTTCGAGTTCTTCCCTCCTAAGACCGAGCTGGGTATGAGAAATTTGTTACTGAGAATGGGCAGAATGTCTGTATTGAATCCTTTATTTGTCACTGTTACTTGGGGAGCTGGCGGTTCGACGCTGGCCAAAACGATCGATTTGGTCTCCACCTGTCAGAAAGATCTCGGTTTCACCACTTGTATGCATTTGACCTGTACGAACACAACGATTGAAATCATCGATTCCGCCCTTGAGAAACTGAAACTGGTTGGTATCAGAAACATCTTAGCCCTTAGAGGTGATCCTCCAGCGGGTGAAGAATATTATCAGCCAGATCCCTCCAACCAATTCCAATACGCTGTTGACTTAGTCAAGTATATCAAAGCCAAGTATGGAGACTATTTCTGTATCGGTGTTGCCGCCTACCCGGAAGGTCATGTCGACGGCTCAGATGACTCAGAACAAGATCCAACCAAAGATTTCAAGTACTTGAAAGAAAAGGTGGACGCCGGAGCCGATTTCATCATCACCCAATTGTTCTATGACGTCGATAAGTTCATCTGGTTCGAAAAAGAGGTCAAGAAACAAATCGGTGACATCATCGTGGTTCCTGGTTTGATGCCGATCAATAATTTCCAATTGTTCAATAGGGCAAGTAAATTGTCCCATGCCTCTATTCCTCTGTCGATCTTAGAACAATTCAGAGGTAAGGAAGTGAATGACGATGAAGTCAAGGAGATCGGTGTAGGTATTTTGGATGACATCATCCAAAAGGTGATCTCCAATACATCTGTTAAAGGGTTCCATTTCTATACCTTGAACTTGGAGAAGACCGTAACTCAGGTGATCAACAAATCCAAATACTTATCACGTGTCTTTGTCAATGACGACTTTGAAAGTGCTATCGATGACGAAGAAGATGAAACCAACGAAAATAAGGTGAGTGCTGGAGTTAAGACTGGGTCCTTCTCCGAGCCAAAGAAGAAGACCATTGTCCAGATCTCCTCCGGAGAAGGTGTCTTCGGTCGTGATCTGACATGGGATGATTTCCCCAATGGTAGATTTGGTGATTCGAGGTCTCCAGCTTTCGGTGAGATTGACGGATACGGTCCCTCGTTGAAGTTATCGAAAACTAAGATGTACGAATACTGTGGATATCCGGTCGATTTGAAGGACATTTCAAAGGTGTTTGTCAATTACTTGACTAAGAAGATCGAGGCCAATCCATGGTCTGATACGGCTTTGAATAGAGAAACGGCTCTTATCCAGGAAGAATTGATCCAGATGAACGAGAAACATTGTTTCACTTTACTGTCACAACCTCTGACAAATGGCTCGAAATCGAGCGATAAAATCTTTGGATGGGGTCCCTCCGACGGTTACGTGTATCAAAAACTGTTCATCGAATTCTTCGTCGAGAAGAAACAGTTCGAATCCGAGATCTTACCCAAATTACAATCCGACTCGGAAGTCACTTATTACTACTCCGACTCCAAGAATGACTTCCATTCTTGTTACGATGACATAAGTAAGAATGCCGTCACTTGGGGAGTCTTCCCGAACAGAGAGATCGTGCAAACCACCATCATCGAAGACGACTCTTTCAAGGCCTGGAACGAGGAACTGTTCAAGATCTGGACCGAATGGCAAAGATTGTACCCGGTCAAGTCCGCTTCTTACAAATTGTTACAAGAGATCATCGACGGCTTTTATTTGGTCAGTGTCATTCACCATGACTATAAAGATGAGGATGCATTATGGGAGTTGTTGTTGAGTTGAGTCAATCTACGACCGATATAATTGTGGTTCAACACCGGTATTTCTCCTCCTAAATAGAGACAACTCAGGTTTGTCAACAAGAGCACTCCATGTAGGATCTTTGTATTGCGTCGTATGACGATCTTGGACCCTAATCTCAAAGGCCCATTAATGGTAATCTGGAGCTTCTCCAACTCTATCCCATAACAGAGATTCCCCTTGGGATCTTGTAATGTAAATTTATATAATGCCTTGGAATTGTTCTGTGGTTCGTCAAGTGTAACCACCTTTTGTCTCTTTCGCACTTTATCTGTCACCATTTGCAGTTCGTCGGCTTGTAAGTCGCGTAAAGTCTCGATCTCCTGTGACACAGACACAGTCGTGTCATGGAGCTCAAGGATCTGAAATATCACGTCATAGGGAAGAACACCAGCATTGGAGTTGGTATTGAAGGTGTTTCCAAATATAGATCGAAGATTGGGATAAGCTGGATGCAGAATATTAGCACCAACAGTTACCTCAGTAAGGTTCTCTTCAAGGAACATGGCTCTTCTTTTAAATGTTAGTGAAAAAAAAATAGAGAAAAAGAGTAAAAACTACTCATACAATTCAACCTTCATCACATGACCATATACTCCCTTTACATCCTCAACAAATCCGGGGGACTTATTTACCAACGTAATATCAACAAAGGACTAAAAGAATTGAGTACCAATGATTATCTCATTCTTGCCGGAACCATTCATGGAGTGCACGCTATAGCGTCCAATATCACACCCGCCTACGCCAACAGTTCACCCATCTACAACAGTCCCCATTACACAAACACCAACACCTCGGGACTCAAATCCATCGAGACAGATTTGTTCAGAATGTTCGTCTTCCAAACCTTGACGGGAATCAAATTCATCTTGATCACCTCCAATGAGAAGGAATCCCTCAATAGAGACATCAATAATATCGAATTGATCCTCAGGCGAATTTACGTCATTTACTCGAATTACGTCATGAAAAACCCCTTCCATAGTCTAGAAATGCCGATCCGGTCAGATTTGTTCGATAGATATTTATCAGAGTTTATAGTCAAACTGAATTAAAGTAGCCTCATCCTCTACAGCAAAGCCTTCCTTCATACTATTTTTTTTTTCCTTTTTCTTATCAAAACAATAAATTGACATATAGTAACAGAAGCACCATAACAGTTAGTCATGGATACCAATCGAAACCACGAACTTTCACCTCCCAAGATCCGTCTCAATGTCACGCCTCTTCGAAGAATGAACACCGGCACCTCAGATAGATCCCGCCGTAAACATTCGAGTGTCGCGCTGTTGTACACTCCTGAAAACCCCAATCAACCGCTAAGTGAACGGCCCGAAACTCCACTGCAATCCACGGACGAACCATCAGGTCTTCGTAAACTCAGTGTCGGCACGAAATCGTCCCCAACAACACTGAGCAAAAAACGAATCTCAGGTATCAATTTCGGCATCCCAGTGGTTGCAAAGGAAGATTCTCTGCTGCTGCTGCTGCTGCTAGCGCCACTGGTGGCTAGTGCATCTCCTTCGCCATCGCCGATGCATCTGGCTCCTGAACCTTCACCATCTCCCATGATGGAACATTTTGAGCCGCCTGTCACTCCAACACCTGTGCAGAAGAAGTTCGAACCGTCCCATACACCAGAAGAAGACCCTTTACTGAAACAACTCCGAGAGCTTCTGGCCAAGGAGCTGGAATTGTTGGAGATCAAACAAGCGATCAAGAATCTCACCACGAAGAAACGGGAATTGGAGTTGGAATTCGACTCTCTTAAACGGTCTGTCGAAATCAGCCTTCATCAACAGATAGTCCCTCAAGCCTCTGTACCACGCAAAACACATGCCGGTATCCCATCACTTAAAGCCCTTCGTTCCCCACATAAGGAACCTCATAGTCCCGTTGCCGACCATCCTTTGGACGACAATTACAACTCCGTAGGTGGCTCAGGTCTGGACCATGAAAGGAAACAACAGAGTATCTTCAGACGTCGGTCTGGACTTTGGGGTATTTTGAACCAAGTGGATAATTACATTCAAGCGGAATTCGAGAAATTCAACATCATCGATCTGAACCCTCAAAATTCCACTCCTCCATCCCATGGTTCAATGAGTGAATCGTACTATCAAGTGCCGCACGATCACGGATTACCCTCCGATGAAAACAGGATAAAGAAATTGCTAGACGGCAACTCCCAGTCAATCTTACCACAATCCATACGAAATGTCGTCGATGCCGTCATCTACGGCACTCTGGAAGACGAAGAAGAACTCCCTTCTGAACCTTCCGAACCAACGTCAAGAAGAGAAGTCGAATTGGCCGATTGGGATAAAGATAAATAATGCTACTTTAATGCTATACACCTATTAATCTCGAAGTCAAAGCCTCCAAGTCTTCAATAGTATCTGGTTGTTCAATAACCTCCATAGTATCTCTACGGTCTGAGCCATTGATCTTATCGTTCTGGAACCATTTAGGTTTCTTCTCCACTGGTTCTTCTTCCTCCTCCTCCTCCTCTTCAGAGTAATAATCGGACTCAGAATCAGCTTCCAATCCAGCCTCAAGTTCCTTTCTTCTTCTCTTCTTCTCCTGTCTCTTCTGTCTAGCCAATTCCTTATCCTCGACATCTCTGAGTTTCATCTGTTCATTCTCTTGTTCCTTAAACTTGGTCTGTAACTCAGTAACGTCATTCTTCGAATGGAACTCGGCTTCGTCTTGTAATTCGTAAATCTCATGCAGTTGTCCCTCATCATCGAAGACCAACTTCTTACCACTCGACTTGGATCCCAGAGACAGTTTCTTGGAAAGAGCACGCTTAGTCAGACGTTTCGATGTCGGTAAGGAGTCCAACTCAGGAACCTCTTCAGTAAGTGCATGATCAGATCTCTTCACTTGTAAGAAATCTTCCTCCTCCTCGTCCTCATCTTCATCACCAGCTCCTGTCATATTGGTATAATGCTCCGACAAAATGGTCTGGTTCTTTCTCTCGAACATTCTGTCGTACTTGTTCCTGACCTTCTTTGTCTCAATGACATCACCATTCTCATCGGTCTTACTCAAATTCAGTAATTGTCTAGACGAATTCTTCAACTCCTTCATCTTCTTCAACAATTCCTCTGGTTTCTTATTCAACATCTTGATCTTTGGTGCTCCAGGTAAACCCAAAGACTTGGCAAATTCCTCCAGGGCAAGTTCCTCCACCTTGAAGACATCTTTATCCTTTTGAACATATACCGATTTGATATAACTGATGAACAGCTTCTGAGCCAAGTACTTCAATTCCGGGTTCTGGAAACAAAGAGCCTGTAATTTAGGACTGATCAGTTTCTTCTTGTTATTCTTGACGTTCAATTTCTTCACCTCGATTTTCTTGACACTCAAATTCTTCAAGAACAGTTCCTCCTCTGAAGGACACATCATAAGCAAGGATTTACCCACTCTACCGAAACGAGCAGATCTTCCCACTCTATGGATATACGTAGCCGAATCCTCAGGACAATCCACTTGCACAACCCAGTCAATAGCAGGGAAATCCAACCCTCTCGCTACGACATCCGTTGCAAATAAACAGACATGTTGAGCCTTGGTGAACTTGACAGTGGTTTCCAATCTGGCAGTTTGTTTCTGACGTCCATGCAATTTCATCAACGAAATACCTGGCTGCAATTTCCTGAACGTCTCATAGACAAAATGAACCTGTTTAGAACTGCTCATAAACACCAAGATCTTACTCTTTAAATGGGTCTTCAAAAAAGACCACAAAGTGTTCATCTTCTCCTCCAATGGGACAACGATATACGACTGTTCCAACGACTCTGGAGTCAGAGACTCGTCACTCGAAACATTCACATACTTAGGATTCACCAAGGACAATCTGGCCAAATCTTGAACCGACTTCGTCTGTGTAGCACTGAATAACAACGTCTGTCTATCATGGGGTAAATTCTCCAAAATACTGTCCAAAGTCTTCTGGAATCCCATATCCAAGATCCTATCGGCCTCATCCAAAATCAACATCTCCAAGTTCGACAACTCAAAGTTCACCGATTGGTCCATATGTTGTAAAAGTCTTCCCGGTGTGGCAATCAAAATATTGATCCTATTAATTCTCTCACTCTCATACTTGAAGTCCTTTCCTCCAATGACCAATCCACAACTGAACTGATTGTATTTCCCGATCTTACAAAGCACCTCATAAATCTGTACCGCCAATTCTCTCGTTGGCGTTATGATCAATGCCACACATCCATCCATCTCTGTCACTTCCGAATGGATCAAATTCTCCACCAAAGGTATCAAAAACGCCAACGTCTTCCCCGACCCGGTCTTGGCCAGTGCCAATATGTCTTGTCCTTGTAACGAATATATGATCGACTGCTTCTGAATGTCCGTCATAGATACAAATCCATGCTCCTTCAATCCCTTCAATGTATTCAGCGTAATTGGTAACTCCTCAAACTTACTCACCTTCTCCAACGCCCCAACATCAAACTCCTTTATCTGACTCTTCAACTCATCTAATTGCTTCCTACTCAACTCCCGCTGCTCCTTACGCTCCTTCAAACTCAATTTCTTCTTATTCGGTCTACCCATTCCTTAACTATTTAACTGATGAGATGAGAAAGTAAAAAATTTTTTTCTCTTTACAATTTTTTTTCTTCTCTTAAGTAAAGCGATGGCCTTTTTGGGTCTCTATATAAATTTAACTAAGGTAACCCCCCTTTTCGCACAAGCTATAAAATAAGCTGTCTTTGTCCAGAAGCAACGATTTAATGGAATCGAATTCCTTAACTTCACCTGCATCAAGAACCATCACCTTATCGTAATCCATAATGGTATCAATTCTATGGGCAATGGTAATAACTGTACGGTCTTTAAATTCGGTCCTTATAGTCTCCTGGATAATCTTATCAGTCTCCACATCAACGGCAGCAGTAGCTTCGTCCAAAATCAAAATCTGAGAAGGGTTAAGTAACGCTCTCGAAAGACAAAGTAATTGTCTTTGACCAACAGACATGTTGGACCCAGATTCGGTCACCTTAGTATCCAACAAACTAGCCCCTTCTTCTGGTTCCATGAACCGGTCAAAGTGAGAAAGACTCAACAGCTTCAACATTTGGTCGTCGGTATACTGTTCGAATGGGTCCAAATTGTGACGAATAGTACCTTGCAACAGTTGACAATCCTGGGGAATGATATTCAAGTGACGTCTCAAGTCGAATAATCCAATGTCGTTGATAGAGACATCATCAATGATGATCTCACCCTGAGTAGACTCGATTAATCTGAACATGGCCAGAGTCAAAGTAGATTTACCAGCACCGGTTCTTCCTACAATACCAACTTTAGACCTTGGCTCAATGGTGAAGTTCAAGTTCTTCAAAATCGGCTCATCCTTAACGTAACCAGTAGAAAAGTTCTCAAAGGTGATTTTACCTTCCGATGGCCATTCTGCCGAAGGTCTTTTGTCCTCGACCACCAATTCCGCTTCAGGTTCCAACTTAGAATATTCGGTAATTCTTTGTACAGCAACAATTTCAGCCTCGCAGAAGGCAGACATTCTTACAATGACATCCAACAGACTAGTCACGGTCAAGGAATAGGTCAAGACCAAACCTACAATAGAAGCCGTAAGTGGTTTAGAAGAGTATTGGGAGAACACAGACAATGTGGCAGCCCCGAAAATGGCTCCAGCTCCAAGGAATCCCAACCGTGAAGTAGCCCATCTGGCCAAAGAAGCATTCTCATACGAAGTTCTACATTGGTTGTCCAAAAGAACGGACATGAAGAAGTTGAAACGGGAAGTCTCTCCATATGCTCTGATTGTCTCACTTCCTCCTAACGCTTCACCGAAAAGGGACATCGTTGGCGATCTAGAGATTGCACCCAATTTCTTAAGTTCACGGGAGAAGGTGACGTAGGAAATTTGGTAGTAAAGGTAGAACACGGACAAAATGGCAAAGAAGATAAGGAAGAGAGGTAAGTTGGCAGAGATCACGACGATGGTGACAATGGTACTGATCACATTGGTGAGGAAGTACCGAGTCTCGATAGGAAGTTGGTTATCGACGTTATTGATATCTTCGGTAAATCTGTTAAGAATTCTTCCTACCGGAGTAGATTCAAAGAAGGCCATTGGAGCTCTTAAAATAGACTTGGCCATGGCAGCATGCAAGTTTTTAGCAGCATTGATGGCAGAGAACGCATCGTACATGATAATACTGGCTGCCTTCAACAAACAAATTGCAACAGAGATCAACAGATATGTTCCCAAGTAAAATGGAACGTCAACGGAAGTCTCTTGACCAGCATTCTTGTCGGACCAATAGGACAACCAGTAGTTATCAGCCACTCCAACGGCAGGTTCCAATACCATAAGAAACAACGTGAGCAGAGCAGAAGGAAGAGTACAAGCTTTGATGTAATCCCAATACGGAGTCCAGCCAGCACTTCCATAAGTAGTAGCTTCGTGTCTCTTGTTGGATTTGTCGTTACTATCGAAGGTCAAACGAGCCAAGGAGAGGTCCTTGTCGAAAGGTTCGGCAACAGCCTCAGGTATAGTCAGATCTTTCTCCAATTTAGTCTCAACAACGACATCTTCGTCCACAACTTGACCAAAGTTCTTGATCAAATCGTACAATTTGCCCTGGTTAGAGTTAATATCTTTATAGGTTCCACGTTCCAGGATCGTCTTCTGTTCAAGCAAGAGAATTTGATCGGCATTGCCCAACACTTTGATGTTGTTGGTGGCCAAAATCACAGTCTTGTTACGTAACAATCCGGTATTCTTATCAAACACCTTGGCGATGATCTTAGCTCCGACATGGGCATCGACGGCACTCAAAATATCATCCAAGACATAGATATCGGCTCTGGCATACAACAGTCTCAGCAAGGACAATCTCAGTTTCTGGCCTCCACTGAGAGAAATACCCTTTTCTCCAACCAATGTATCATCTCCATCAGGCATCGATACAATATCTTGTTTCAACTCAGAACAATCCAAACACAAATCGTAGAATTCTTGGTCGAATTCCTTATTAAACACCACATTATCCTTTACAGAGAAGTTCATGATCCAAGGCACTTGAGAACAATAGGCAATTGAACCTCTCTTCTCAAAGATCAACGGCTTTCCGGCATCAGTATTGACACATGGTAATTGACTCAACAACCCCTTCAAGAAGGCAGTCTTACCCGATCCAACCTTACCTACAACACATACAAATTGTCCTGCCTCCACCGCAAGATCAACTCCGTCCAAAGCAATAACAGTCTCCGGCTCTTTACTCCACAAAAACCTGGCATTCGAGATCTCAATCGACCCATCTTGTCCCGAAGGCTCCTCTGCAGTAGGCTCCATCTCTGAAAGAAGCAAGAAATCAGCAATTCTCGTCAGAGACACTTTGTACTTAACAACCTGTGAAAAGGCACTCGAAAGCTCGGCAAGCGGAGTCTTAAGTAAATTGAACAACGCAATACTTGGGAAGATCAAGTCCAGAGTCAATGGACGGTCGGGTTCCAACACAGTGAACAGATAGAAACTGGAAATACATACAAGATAAGGAACAAACTCAGCAACCAGATCGATAAGAGCCAAGAGAATCGTGATGTGTCTCATCGATTTCAACTCTTTTTGACTTCTGGCATCGTCCAATTTCTTCATCATAGGCTCCTCCCAAGCGTACATCTTGATAGACTTGATCGAGTTCAAGATATCGGTGATCACCGAGATTCTCAAATCCTTGTACTTCAAGTAGTTCTCGGTAAGAGAAGAGGCCTTTTGGAACAAGTATCCGGTTGCTGGAGCAGCAAAGACGGTAATCAGCACTGAGAACCACATCAGTTTCCCTAAAAGGTTGTACAACATCAGAATACACAACACCAACTCGAATGGATAGAGAGTAAGATCTACGATATTAGAACTCAAGGTGTAGAACACCGTCATGATATCGACCGAGGCCAAGTTCATGATCTCACCAGTCGATTTTGTACCACGGGCTTGCAGAGAAAGATTGAGACTCTTGTTGAAGATCATCTTGGTGAAAGAGCCCAAAGTGCTGACATGGAGGGTGGTGTAGCGGAACAAAGAAGTGTTGAACAGTAACGTTTGAAGTACATTCAGTACCAAAATCCCGATAGCCATCGAAAACTTCAGCAAGAAGGTCTTCTCATCGTCTTGAATATACAAAAGAAGCATTCTTAAACATTGGGTTTGTGAATACTGAGCCACAATCTTAACGATAGTAAGAGCAAAAGCCGTCACAATAGGAACCCAAAACGTTCTCAAGAACGGTTTCAGAATCGACCTGCCACCCAGCCGACATTCCTTCTCCCAATTGGCCATAAACTTTTTGGCTGTGGTCATCGACTGAAGATCTCTTCCAAGGGGTCTCAAATCAGTAGTCTTCAAAGCCGTATTCCCGAAATGACGCTTGATTTCGTCATTCATGAAATGAAACATCACTTTCGAAAGGAAATTAGGTTCATCCAAGGGAATGTCATTCGCCAAACAATACTTCACCATTTCAACAGAGGGATGATAATAAGCAGCTTCAAGCCATAAGGAACCCACCATACAAAGAACAGTCACCACAGAATTGAAGTGAACTTGGTCAAGAGCCCAATCTTGAATCACGTCGATCGTCAAGACTGCACTTTGAAACAATAAGGAAATAAGTACCGTGCCATGGGGGGTAATACTAAAGAGCACTTCTTGCATCATAAGGACAAAGATAAGAACATTACTAAAGAAGACATAGACAAGACTTTGGGTATAGAAAGATTTGATTGACTTGACAATATCCAATAAGAGAAAGATATTGGCCAGTGCAAATAAACCCAACCGTATTTTATAAGAGCCACTTTGCACCTTCAAAGAGCCCACTTTTTGAGACCCTGAAAAATAGAGATTCCACAGGGCCAACATAACACTTAACGTTGCACACACATCAAGCAAAATAGCAAAGAAACAGGGATTGAAACTATTGGATTCACTCGTAGAAACAAGCGGATAATAATTCTCACACCGTCCCTCACTAGCTAAAAACATATTTGCTATATTTTTATCTACACAATAAGGATAACCCGGTTTATATATGGGGCCCTTTTTTTCCTCTTATCGGTGCGGCTTCGCTGGATTTAAACTTCCGTGGATTGGATTTAAGCTTTTTCACTATCTGTCGTCTAATTTTCCTCCTATCTCTCCTTTTTCCTCTTCCCTTTTTTTTTTTCTCCCTTGATTGGTTTTGTGTTTTACTATCTTTCGTTCGCTGCTGCTGATGCCCTTTCAGTTTATCTTCACTAGATAGGAAAAGAAAAAAAAAAAAAAAAAACACAGTTGATAGGCGGTAAAAGACCCTAAAATGGAGATGGAATCTGAGAGTGTGAAGGTGGTATTACCTAAGATCCGTACCACTAAGCGGCGAATCGTTCCTGATCAGGATCGGAAGCGGGCGCTTTTCAGTTGCGATCGGTGTAAAATGAAGAAGATCGCTTGTCATCGGGTCTCCGATAGTGGATTGATCCATGATACGCAGACGTCGTGTGTTCAATGTCGAAAAGCGAATCTGGATTGTAAGACGACGATTCAGCGGAAGAAGAGGGTCCATGGTCCAATAGAGAATGTCGGGTTGCATTACAAGTGTCTTATGATGATCCTTAAAGGGTTGTATCCTGATAAGGATATCAATTGTATTGATGTACTTATCGAGTTGGGACAGTCGCTCAATATCAAAATGCCGGCTAGAGACGGCACAATAGAAGATGAAGATGAGGATCTGATGAAAGATATCGCTATTTTGTTGACCTCGAGTAAGAAAAGACTGAGAGGTGGTAAACTGAGTCGGCCTGAAATAAAGACGGAAGATTCTCCTGCTAGTAGTATTGCTTCGACAAAGTCAAGTGAGTGGCTCTCGAAGGACACAGACCAAAAAAGAAACGTTGATGATAGAGTCATCGTGGATCATGGAGGTAATACTCACTTTATCGGACCCTTGGGTCTGCCCCTGTTGGCTAGTACTTTATTCACCTTGATCACAAGACAAGGTAAAGATTTCATAGACGATTTACTGTTGACCAAATTACAAAGGGATTCGAAATACAGAGAGAACATCATTAACTCTAAACAAGAACCTTTGTCTCCATACCTTTTCAAGACTATCGATTTACTGAACTTCCCCATTGTCACTCGTGGAATAGACAGGAAGGAACTGGACTTTTATGTGAAGGTGTATTTTGAGAAAGTCCATAATGTGATCTTCTGTTTCGACAGGGCCAATTTCTTGAACAACTACCAGATCTTCTGGAGCATGGTACAGAATCAAACGAGCACGAAATTCAAGTTGTCCAATGCCCAAGTCTGTTGTGTGTATATGGTGTGGATCTTACTGAGACAAATGACTCCTTATAAGGAACTGCCTGAAAGTAATGGTGAGATGAAATTGGACGATCTGATGGTTAATAAGTACATTGACGTGATCAAGATTACGTTGTCGGAGATCTTATTGACTCCTTCCTTGGACGGTATCAGATGTATGTTGTTGTTGTCCATTTACATGGATAACAACAAGAGAAGAGAGAGTGGATATATTTTATCGGAATCTCTGCTGAGACAGCTGGTTTCGATTGGTTTGAATAGAAAATCCTTGTTCCAACATTTGAAGAACAGCACAAAGAACGAAGAGTTGAAGAAGACCTGGTGGGTGTTGTTTAAACACGAGTTAAGATTCAGTTTACAGATGGGAAGACCTACTTGCTTACAAATAGAAGACATCAATGTGGAGCCTCCTTCGTTCCCTCTGGATCCTATTTTCCAAGAGTTTGTTGCGGAAGAGATCAAGTTAAACAAGATCATGTATGGGTTGTTACAATACAGAAAGAAGTTGTTCTTGAATAACGAATTGTTATCTTTGGTGAACATGGAGAAGCTGATCAACTTGAAGAAAGCATTTAATTCATGGTATGACGAATTACCCGATTCTCTTGTTCGTTACGAAAACGACCCCGAATACTGCAAATGTCAGTTGCATTTACAATACCATTACTATCTCATCACCTTATGCTTACCCTTCCTCATCTACTTCTCTATTCACAACAACAACTTGAAATTGTCCAATCACGATCCAATTTTGGACATGATTTGTCAGTGTCTGAAATCTGCAACTGCCATTGCCAATATCCAACTGTTCATCGACACCATTGGAGAATTCAACGGAACCATCAACGCCGATTTGTTCTATTGTTACCATGCCGTTATGGGCCTTGTCATGTTCTATTTGTTACTCAAGAAAACGTCTCTGTTGGATGCCGTCTATATAGAAGAGCAATACGGTGTCACAGCCAAGTCTGTCTCTGAGCTGATGCATTTAATCGGGTTCATCAACAGCAAAAATGAAGACAAGATCGAAGGTACTCTTTCGAGAATCAGTGAATTGATCACAGTGATGATCACCGATACAGATCTCATTGTGAAGAATTCTCTACAAGAACAAAAACCTTTGAATTCAGAAGATGTCTTGTTATCTACCGGTGGTGGTTCTTTGTCCTCTGTTATCCCACAACAGCCATTCTACATGAATGCCGCTTTAGCCCCTCTGGAATCCAGACCTTCCCATATCAACTCCTTCGACATGAGTGCTTTGACCTTCGACCACCAAATGATCTTGGATAATGATGTCATGGACTTGTTGTTCGGCAACGACTTGTTCAACATGTACAATACCACCCAAAATCTGCAACCACCTAGACCTCCTAATCCTTAATATATTGTATAAAATTATAACCTTTTTTCAGCCGCACGGAGCTGAAGCTCATCTTGAAAAAAAAAAAAAATTTGTTACACTTTAAAAATTTTCTTTAGTAGTTAAGATGGGCAAATCATTGAAGGAGCATATTGAGGAGTTGAGCAAGCCAGTTAATCCTGATTTTGATATTGAGGATACTGAGGCCAGAGTATTTGGTCTGGACTCTGATGAGGAAGAAGTGAAGGATATTCAGAATGATGGGCACTATGTGAAGGTGGGGAAGAGTAAGTTGAGAGATGAGGAGTTGGAGTTGGGTGAGAAGTATAAGGGGAAGAAGCTGAGCAGGAGTGAGTTGTATGGAAGTGATAGTGAAGAATTGGAGGAGGAGGAAGAGGACGGAAGTGATCTTGAAGACGGAAGTGACGACGGAAGTGACCTTGAAGGTGAAGAGGCCAATGACCTTGCTAGCGACGCTGCTAGCGACGCCGCCAGTGACAACGAAGTATCATTTGAAGACTCTGAAGATGACTTCGATGACCAGATCGGGTCTGCATCTGAAGCTGAACCCGCCGACTCTGACGACGAGTCTTACAAACGTAACAAAATACAAGAATTAATGAATAACGAGAGAAAACATATTGTGAGCCGGTTGTCGGCTCAGTCGAGACAGGACACCATCAAGGGTTACGCCGTATCACAACAGAGCAAAGTATTTGATCAAATCATTGATGCCAGAATCAAGATCCAGAAACTGGTCACCGGTGCTAATCAATTGCCTATCGATAAGGAACATTACCTGAAGACCGGCCATAACAAGAAAGAGCTCAAAGATGTCAAGAGTAAGTTGTTCGATTTGTTAGAACAGGTGGTGGAGATTCGTGGAATGTTGACACAACAAGATTTGGGTAAGAGTAAGAAGAGAAAGTTCTCCGAAGTGGTGGATTTCGCTACCGAATTGGACGAGAACTTGAACGCTTATCGTGACCAAGTCTTGGTCAAATGGTCTCATAAAGTCAACTCTGCATCTGGAAATTCAGCCTTGAACTCGAACAAATTCCAAGCCATCAACCAAGATTCTCTTACACAAGTTCAAAGTCATTTGGCCGACTTTGATAAGTTGATCAGAAGAACCCAATTGAACCGTAAGAAGGTGGAACCTGTAGGAGGTTTAGTCTTGGATTTGGAACAAAACGACAGATCTTTACAATACTCGAGTTATATCTTCGATGACGAAGACTTCTACCGTGTCTTGTTGAACGACTTGATCGACAAGAAAATGTCCACCAACGAAAAGATCTCCTCCAGTCTTACGATCCTGAAACTGCCTACTAAATTGCATAAGAATTACGAGAGAAAACTGTCCAAAGGACGGAAGTTGAACTACCAGATCCAAGAACCTTTACTGAACTTCGAGACTCCTAAGCAAACCCTGAAGAAATGGCAAGACGACCAAATCGACGAGTTCTTTGCTAGTCTCTTGGGTCAAAAAGTTAACATGGAAGAATCCGACGAAGAACAAGAAGAAGAAGAAGAGGAACAAGTAGTGGATACTGGCTTGAAGATCTTTGGTTAGATACTCATTTTATATACACGTATAAGACATTGTCTGACTCATTGTAGAAACTATGAATGGCTTCTCCATCGAGCAGCACCGGGAAAGTAATTTTGGACTTTGAAGCAGAAAATCGTGGGTCAGTCGTAGTCAATTGCACCTCCTTAGTCACCTCATTGAACTTCAAATCATATTTATCAGTCTCCGATTTGAACTTGAGTAATAATTTGTATCTATCCTTGGTATCCTCTGGCTTTAATTTACTCACTGTAAGCTCAATGTTCAATTTGGGCTTGTCCTTATCCTCGATGGGCTTTACTACTCTCACCGGCAGTTCCTCTATCACTTCAATTAAAGGTTTCTTTCCCTTCTTCCTTCCAAGCAAATCATCCAAAGACACCGACCCAAGCAGACTTTCTTCCTCCTCTTGCAGAGCTATATCTAATCTCTGTAATTGTATCACACCCTCCGGTTGATCTAGACTCACAGGTGCCGGTGGTGGACTCGGACTCCTCAAGACCAGATCCAAATCCACTTCCACATCCTTAATATCAGATTCCAGACCTTTATATGTCAATTTCGGAGTCGCTATAGAGGCCCGATCCACCTCCACCTCCATCTTGAATTCTATACTTTCAATACACCACTCTTTAAGAATCTCCATAAGATTCATATCACTACTACACCATTTCATGCACTCCGGATTGATAATACAATTCCCATATAAACTGATAGCACCCTTCTTATCCTTCACCGTCCCCAATGTCGCCGAGGAAACATACACTGGAATACACCATTGATCTTCCATGATGAGAGGGAAGGTCACCATCGGATCAAACTGTTCCTCAGGTTTGGGTATCAGAGCATCGGTAAGAACATTGATAAATATCTTACATGGTTCATAAGATTGATATCGTGTTAAAGTCTTGGACTTGATCACAAAGATCGGAGTAGGATCAATGGTGACCATCGTTAAGAGTCTCTTTATATTCTTTATAAAACATTTTTTTTTTTCAGTTAAGCTTTAAATTTTTCAAGGTCTTCTCCACTTCAGTCAATCCTTCCAACTTCAGTCTTTGATGCACCATTTTACTCTTACTCAGTTTCAATGCCAGTTCTTTCAATTTTTCCTTTTCAGCATTCTTTTTCACCACCTTTCTTCCTCCGTTTTCCAATTCGTAATTATCCAAAAAGTCGTCCATCAAGGCTTCCAAATCGGGTCTTTCCTTACTCATATCGAACAGCTCCTCCTCGCTCTCGCTTTCGTCTTCTCTTTGTTGTCTCAGTAACAACTGCTCATACCGATCGTCCAATAATCGGAGTCCCTCCGTTCTATATAATGCACTCGAAGACATGGAATAAGACGACGTATCGGTCATGGCTCCCTTCTTTCTCCTCAGTTTCTGCTTGGCCTTCTTGCTAAGTTTCAGGTCATCAAAAGTAGGCAACTCTCCAAACTGATCTTCCTCCTCATCACTGAAATCGTCGTCACTATCCCAATCGTTCTTAGCACTCTTCTGTTTCATCTTAAACCTCTCGAAATCCTGTTCCCAAGTTTGTGGTTCCCCCTCAAACTCGTCCAATTCTCCCTCGTAATCGTACTCGTCATAATCTTCATACCCCTCTTCAGCCTTACCACTCACAAGTAATTCACCAAAGATATCTCCCTCTTCCAGATCCTGTTCCGGATCCAAATACAGTTCATCTTCCAAAGCTTCAAGTACCTCCCTCAAGGCAGGGTCCATGTCCGGCTTGAATCCCTTAATATCGTCTGGAATATCCTGCTGGTCTTGATAATCCAATTCCACCTTGTCTTCCGAAGGAAACAACTCTTCAAGTCCCTTCACTTTACCCTTGGTCTCAGTCTCCTTACTGATGAACACTCCACCAGAAGTACCCATCGGCTTCAAATGCTGCATATAATCATACTTGGAGTCATCGTACGTAATACCGTACAACAGCGCCTCTCCCTCATTGGCTCTCATTCCCAACTTCTCCAGCTCCAGCGCTAACTCCTCCTTCGTCTCCAATCTCTTCTTCCCTCTACTCACATTAGGATTCTCAACCAGTCTCAAAACATTCGACGATGCCTCATCGTCATAGAACAAAGGATCCTCATGAGATCTATGAACTAACTGGAAACTCTGCGCGTTCTTCTTATCAATCCACTTCTTACTCATGGCTATTGATTTATGTGACTGGAAAATTTTGTAAAAAAGCTCATCGCAAAAAAAAAAAAAAGAGTTTCTACTTTTTTTCTCTCACAGTAAATTTATTTTGTTCTTAATTTTCTACTGCTTACTTTGTGCTTACTTTATTTTCCTTTATTTTCCTTTCTCTATTTTTCCTACATCTCTTACCATTCCACCACATGAAGATCCAGATCAAACGATGGCACCAGGTCATGTCATGGCATTGGGACGTGCCCAATGACGACGATCTTTGTGGTATCTGCCGTGGCTACTTCGAAGCCACCTGTAATAATTGCAAATTCCCCGGTGATGATTGTCCCTTAGGTAAGCATACTCTTCCCCCCACACTCGCCCCCTAACTTCTATACTAACGCCCTTATCATAGTCTTTGGTGAATGCAAACATGCCTTCCATCTCCATTGTCTCAAATCGTGGCTTTCCCAAGATCTGGCTCGTGGTTTGTGTCCAATGTGTAGGCAAGAATTCAAGACCACAGACAAAACAGTTGATCTCAACATCCCCCCACCCGAAGAACAACAAGAAGCTGGAGATCAAGACTCCTGGGATTGATCGAAGCGCGTAAATCACGCACCGCCAATGATCTACGTGTATATTACCCATCCCCACGTCACCACATCCGTGCGGCTCAGAAATTCACCACTACATTTTTTTTCTTAGGCGAGCTCAGCTCGAAATTTTTTTTGAAAAAAAAAAATAAAAGTTGATGATTCATTAGATAAATGACTCAGACGATGGAGAACAACAAGTCATTCACTATTGTGATCAAGCTCGGGTCTTCGTCCCTTGTGGATGAGGTTACTAGAGAGCCAAGAATAGCGAATATGTCTTTAATTGTGGAGACCATCGTCAAGTTGAGAAGAGCTGGTCATCGTATAGTGATAGTGTCCTCTGGAGCTATCGCTGTCGGGATGAAGAGAGTGGGCATTCCAACTAAACCAAAACAGTTGGCCAAGGTGCAGGCACTTGCTCTGATTGGTCAGGGACGTTTGATCCTGTTATGGGACGAGTTTTTCAAGCAATTGGACCAACCAATCCTGCAAATCTTAATTACCAGAAACGACATTCACGATTACAAGCAGTTCCAGAACGCCAAATACACTATAGAAGAGTTGTTGAAGATGGATATCATTCCTATCGTGAACGAAAACGACACCTTATCGGTACAAGAGATCAAGTTCGGTGATAATGATACGTTGAGTGCCATCACTCTGGGAATGGTCAATGCCGATTACTTGTTCTTGATGACCGACGTCGATTGTTTGTACACGGACAATCCAAGAGTGAATCCCGACGCCAAACCAGTGGTCATAGTCAACAACTTGAAGAACCTCAATGTAAATACAAAGACAACGGGATCCTCTGTGGGAACGGGTGGAATGACAACGAAGATCATCGCTGCGGATCTTGGAACGAGTGCCGGTGTTATCACGGTTATTTGTAACTCTATCCATCCAGAGCGAATGTTGGACATCATCAGATATTCGCAATTGGTGGATGATGTCAATTTCACTATGGAGGATTATGACGACATGACAGAAGAGCAATTCTTGTTGAAGAACGAACAAGAATACAAGAGAATGATGGCTGAAAATGTCCCATTGCATACGAGATTCTTATCTTCGAGTAGCATAGCAATCAAGAGGAAGGAATTCTGGTTATTACACGGATTGAAACCATCTGGTTCCATTATCATTGATACAGGTTGTTACAGTGCATTGACGAGAAAGAATAAAGCTGGTTTATTGCCAGTGGGTATCATTGCAGTAGAAGGTACGTTCCATGAATTGGAATGTGTCTCTTTGAAAGTCGGATCCAGATTACCAAACGGGGATTTGGACAAAGACAAGCCAATTGTCGAGGTGGGTAAGGCAAGACCAAATTACACCAGCATTGAAATCGACAAAATCAAATCTCAACAAAGTGATCAAATCTTTGACATTTTGGGTAACTCGGCCGATACCGAATATCTGGTTCATAGAGAGAACTTACTGTTTCCTGTTCATTTGAACCAAGGAGATGACGAATTAATTAAGGAGCTTAGAATTAGTTGAAGGTATATAGAATGTGCAGTTGATCAATTCTCTTTCGAGATTGCTTGTTTCAGTAATTTCTTTTGCAATCTGGCATAGTTCTTCTCCTCTCTCTTTGCTTGAGACAGGTCCATTCTCTTGTTGGCCCATAATCTCAATCTTTCACCTCTATAGATGACGAACAATGGGAAAGGAATACCGAATGCAAGTGCAACAAAGGCAAATAATGTATAGGTCCAACCAAAGGTCAACAGGTCGATCATTTGGTTGATAAATAATGGGAACAGGAATCCAACCATGGATCTGAAGAATGCCAGGGACAGAATAGATGACAGGGAGAATCTAGGGTTCATGTCGATAAGATAGTTTTGGATGGTTTGGAAGACGGCGATGATACCGAAGGAGAAGATGGCTGCACCGATACAAGGCATGATCCAGTGGAGCTTCTTATCGGCAGACCATCCGTACCACAACAATCCAATTGGAGTGGTGAAACCACTGACGATCAAAAATGGCAATCTGAATTCTGGTTTCAGAACTCCGTTGTTTCTCTCGATCAGTCTTGGATACGTCTTCTCAATCAGAACGGTGAAGAAGACAATACCGGTCAAATAACCGATCAACAAAGAGACATACATGACACCTCCAATACCACTGCTGAACCCGTACTTGGTAGTCCAAAGAGATGGGAAGGTGACAATCAAAAGATACAAACATCCGTAACAAAGAGCCATGAAGGAACCCAATCCGAAAACCATAGGATTGGTGAACAACAAGTAAAGTGGTCTTGTGATGTTGACGTAGAATCTTCCAAAGACAGTCTCGGTGTTTGCGATCTCGTAAATGGTGTGTAAGTTCTCATTACCGGTTTCCTTTCTCAACCGTCTCAGTTTAAGTGCCAAAATTTTAGGAGCATAAGTCTCTCTGAGTAAGATGGTACCCAATAATGCAACGACACCGTTGAACATGGCCAAGACGTATAATGGCCATCTCCATTGCAAGTTTTCCACCATGAAACCGGAGATAATTGGGGAGATGTTTGGACCGACAGTAGGACCCAAGGAGTAAAGGGCAATGGCAGTGTTTCTCTCTCTATCGGTGAACATATCACCCAAACAACCGGCACCAATACTCATAGGAGCACTTCCGAATAAACCAGCGAGTAATCTGAAAACACACATTTGGGCTGTGCTTTGAGCGAAACCACAAGCCAAATTGAATGCAAATTGAACCCACATAGCGATAAGCAAAACCCATCTTCTACCATACATCTCACTGAGAGGAGCAGTCACCAATGGACCAATCAGCAACCCAGCAAGGAAAATAGAGATAAGTAACGATTCCACAGTGGCATTGGTAATTCCAAACTCCAGAGAAACTTGGGCCAGAGCTGGAGACATCATAGAAGACAGGAATGGAGCCATAAGAGTGAAAAGAGACACCACCAACGTTATTATCCACTTCTTTTTGAAACTCCAGTTTCTAGGATTATCCGTGTCATCTTCAGAATCCCATGTTACCAATTCGGGATCGATATCGTTGAAATCCATCCCGTCCTTGACTGTCGGCAAAGCATTCTCTTGAGTTTCCGATTGGTACTGTTGACTCAACGGATCTTGCTCAGTTTCCACCAGTTCTTCATCTGCCTTGGCCAGCTCGGCCTCAGCCATGCTCTGAGTTCTGTGTGCTAATGTGGTAATAATTGTAGTTCTTGTCTCTGTTCTACGCAATTGTATTTCATTGTCCGACATCCCAGCGTAAATCTCATCTTTCAGATACCGAGAATTTTGCGTCAGGTTAGAAGCAACTCTGCTGAGCTCCTTTGTAGCCAAGTCGTCCATGACCATTGGTGCAGGGTTGTAGCTTGCACTTGCACTGACTACTGAACTTGAATCGTCACTGTCCATTTCCTAGTAGTTCACAAAAGAATGTTTGTATTTTTAGTGTATTTTTCACTTTTGCTTCTTTTTTTCTTCTCCTGCAGATGAAAAAAAAAATATTTCGGCTTTATATTTTATGGAGGACCATCCTCCTCCAGATAAGGCAATACTAGCGACAATGAAAAAAAAAAAAAAAAATAAGCTTTTTTAGGCAAATTTTAAGTAGATTTTAGGCAGATTTATTATTATAACTATAACGGTTAAATAATAATCTATTTGGGGTCTCCGGATCGGCTAAATCTTCTATGACATTTTTATTACTCATCTCATACAATTTATTGGCAATCTCGCCAACAGGGACTCCTTGACTAAGTAATACTCCTACTTGTCCTGCAACACTCGGTGAAGACATCGACGTTCCACTCATCAAAAGAGTCGAGTCGATATTTTTGTTGTATAAACTCTCGACGTAAACTCCGCTGGCAAAAATATCGACGCATTCTCCAAAATTCGAGAAACTTGCAATTTGATCAGTTCTATCATCAATGGCTCCAACACTAATGGCATAAGGGCTTGACAGTGGTGAATCATTGCAGGCATCGGCATTTGAATTACCTGCAGCTACAACCATAATTAATCCGGCATTATACAGTGCCTTAATAGCATCGTTCAATATAGAGTTTTTCAGGGCCCCAAGTGAAAGATTCCCCACTCCGGGTTTACCCGACCGTTTCATATCGTTGACGGCAAATTCCAATCCTTCAATGACGGAACTCAATGTTCCAGAACCGGTGTCATCTAACACTTTGACTGCAATAATATTTATCTCTTTAGCTACACCAAAGGTTTCGGATCCGATGACTCCTGCAACATGAGTCCCATGTCCCTGTTCGTCATGCTCACCTGACCCTGTAAAATCTGCTCCAAATGACAGACGGTTCCCAAACTCGGGATGTGTCACCAACACTCCAGTATCTAAAACATATGCATTAACTCCCTGCCCTTGCAGATCTCCATCGTAAAAATAATCCATCTCCTGATCCGGCGTTATTTCTTGTCTTTGTGATATTCTTACAAGATGCCGCGGTGCTTCTTCTTGTGTTTCTATTTCAAAAGCATTTATTGTGAGATCAGGTGTAACTTCTGCGACCTGAACAAAATGTTAGTAAAAATAACGTAAAAATGCCAAAAGAGCAACTTACAAGTGGATTCAGTTTCAACTGGTCTACTAATTCCTGAGTCAATTCACCAATAAACAGCTCGAAATCACCGAATGATATGGTCTTCTTCATACAGTTTCTCAAATGATATTCCTTCTTCAATTGATCATCAAGCTTAAGTAACGTATCCATAGTTTTAGCATTACGGAGTCTAACAAGATACCTTTGGTTGTTGTTATCAATAGCATTATTCAGAGGCAGACATGAAACTACTCCAACTACCCAGAGAATAACCATGACCATTAAAACCCCCCTCATTTTAGCTAATAGATTGGTCAATTACTTTTGTGTACCTTTGCAAACACCCCCTTTTTACCTTGCAGATTTTTTTTCTTCTCCCTTTTTTGCTTACAGCTCAATAAAAACCAGAAATCAAATTAATTTATAAGAACTCGCTAAGTTCAAAGACAACCAATCCACTAATTGTCCTGAACGAGCTCCAGTTCATAACATCATCTTTATATATGTGTACTATTTATAAGGAACTTCAATTTTTGAGCAAATTGAGAAACTTGTCCTTTTCTTCCTTTGGTAACAAGCTGACAATCTCTGCCAATCCACTAGCAGTAGAGTTGATGTCAGACTTGATCAACAGGGCCAACTTTTGCTTGACTGCGTCTGCTTTCAAAGCCTTAACGGCAGTCAACAATTGCTGGTGATTGTTTTCGATATATGTGGCAACTTCTTGATCGTTCTCGAAGTCAACCTTGTTTGCTGGAATCCATGACTTCAAGTGAGCCACCTTCTCCAATCTTGTAGCATTCTCCAAAACGTCACTGATCTTCTTCAACAAGTATTCCTCGTTCAATCTTCTTCTTACACGCCAGAAGAAGAAACGACGAGCTTGAGCCCATTCCAATTCCTTTCTGATGACACCCTTAGCTAACATACGTCCTGATCTGTCGTGCAAGTCAGCGAATTGAACAGAGATTTGAGCGTAGATTGGCAACAACAGCTTCTCTCTCTTCAACAATTGTTCAGCGACAGAAGAGTGCTCTTCAGCAGTCAAGTTACCAGAAGCCAACTTCAGCTTCAATTCAGCGTATGGCTTGTCCAATCTCTCCATGGTCTTCAATAACTTGTCACGTCTGTACTTGATACCAACCATTCCCTCTGGTTCCAAGACACCACCTCTGGACTCAACATCGGCGTACATCTCCATCATGTCAGCGTTGATAGTTGGGTCAACAACTACCCAAGAACCACCTCTCAACTCACCAGTTGGTGGGATGTAAGTGAAGATTGGTTGCTTGAAGTCAACAAGGGCATCGACAATGAAGGAACCGTATTTCAAGACTTCGTTGTACATGTCTCTTTGACCACCAGAGAAACCTCTCCAGTTGGCCAAGATCATCAATGGCAATTGCTCACCATTGTTGAAGTCATTGATCAGTTGAGCAGTCTTGAAAGCGGAGTTAGGGTACCAAACTTGACCAGCCTCTTGAACCATAACCTCAGTAGAGTCTGGGTTAGCTGGGTCAGCTGGGTACAAGTTCTCAACAAGTCTGGTTTCGACACCAATGACACCCATTGGAATACCACCAAGACGGGCTCTACCAATGACAACACCACGAGCCCATCCAGATAAGGCTTCTTGGAAGGAGTCCTTATCAAACAAACCAGACTCGTAGACACCATCTTCGGTCTCACGACCAGAGATCATCCATCTGACATCGTATGGCTCGTTCTTGACAGGCTTGTATTGAACCTCTCTGTCCCAAGTGTCTTCAGTAGATTCCAAGATTGGAACTGGCAAGCCACGTCTGGCTGGGATGTAAGACAACCAGTTCATGATCTTCTTAACACCCTCCAAGTCATCGCTGGCAGTCATGTGAGAAACACCGTTCTTGAACATAATTTGAGTACCACCCAATTGCAAGTTAGAAGAGTAAACTTCCTTACCCAAGACCTTGTTAATAGCTGGGGCACCGGTCAAGATAATAGGTTGACCTTCGATTTGAATGGCTCTTTGACCCAATCTAACCAAATAAGCACCAATACCAACAGATCTACAGGTAACCAAAGTGATGGTGAAAATGTCCTTGTAAGCTCTGGAGGTGGCACCGGCAATCAAACCGGAACCTCTCAAACATTCAACACCTAATCCATCATCGGAACCAACAATGGCCTTGATGACGTGACGTTCCTCACCGTTCTCAACAACTCTCTCAGTGACAACAGCATCACTCTTACCAGACTTTTGCAATTCAGCAAGCAGGTCAGAAGTGAGGTACAAGTAGTCGAAACCCTTGTCTGGGTTACCTTCCTCATTCCAAGCAATTTGGTAGTAAGGCAACAACTCCTCGGCAATACCAATTCTGGCACCAGAGTTAGCAGACAAGTAGATTCTTGGAATACCCAACTTTCTGGCTAACTCAGTAGCACTGTTGAAGTATGCATCTTCTTTTGGACCGAAAGAACCAATCTTAAAGGTGATATCGTTGGCGACAATGATAAATTGACGACCACGAGGATACTCAGGAGTCTTGGCGGTAACCTTAAAGGCAACCATACCAACAGTGTTGGCTCCTGGCTCTCTGGAAACTTCGGTGAATTCTCCAGCATCATCGATAACCAATTCGTTAGCAACGAAGACATCTTCTGGAATCTTGGACTCAGCAGAATGCTTTTGCCATTCAGAGATAGTGGCTTGACGGAACAACTCCGGGAAATCGTAGACGTAGGTAGTACCCATAAGATGGGCCTTGTAACGCTTTGGTTGCAACCATTCCTTATTTGGATATGGAGTGGAGATTGGTCTCAAGTGCATAGAACCTGGGGTTCCATAGGACTTGAAGATCCATTCACCTTGCAGGTTCTTGACTTCCAAGTACATCTCAGACTTAACAACGTAACCAGATACATTGTTGATCATAGCACGCAATGGGAATGGAACACCGGTCTTTGGATCGGTACACATAATTCTGATCTCAGCAGCAGTAACTCTCAATCTCCACAAACGACGACCGAATCTTTCGAGGAATCCACCGAAAGCCAGTTCAACGTCTTCTGGAGTGACTTGGAAGACAGCAGAGAAGTTGATGAAGATGTGGTTCAAGTCAGTGTTGGAGGTGTCCAAAAGTTCCAAAGCATCCAAAATGTCAGACATCAATCTGTTAGCCTCAGAGATCAAGTACTCAGAGATGGTGATGTCATCTCTGATTCTACCAGTTCTGATAATACCTCTGGTGAAGTATCTCTTGTCTACACCAGAAGAATTCTTACCGATAGCCTCGTAGACGTGAATGTTTCTGTTATCAGTGAAGGTTTGCTTGATGTTGAAGTTAGAGAGTCTTCCCAACTCCAATTGGAAGGCCAACAGAGGCTCAATGTGACGGATAACTCTGTCCTCAATGTAGTCTGGGCCCTTGAAGTTGAAGTACTTAGGATAAGCACCGGCCTTGTCACCAACCATGAAGGTAACACGACGGATAGAAGCGGCTCTCAAGTCGTCCTTGGAGTCTTCCAAGAGAGATTGCAATTTCAGGATGACTTCCTCATCGGAGTCATAACCATCGACATTGGCAACGAAAACGTTGACAACATTGGTCAAAGTTTGACCAGATGGCAGTTGCAAAGCAGCGACAGACCTGTCTGGAGCAGGTCCAGTTGGAGAAGAGGTACGCTTTGGAATGACTTCCAATCCCTTTTGGATCATCTCGTCAGCGTCATCGATGTGAGCACTTGAAACAAAGATACCAGTTCTCAAAGGTTGAGAGTCGCTGGAGTTGATCATGAAACTCAAATCAGAGACGGAAGCAGCACGGTTCATCTTCTCACCACCGTTGACGGTGGATTGAGGAATGGCATTGAATGCAGCAGTAGACAAAGATGGCAATTGGAACTTCCATTCAACTACTGGAGCAGAACCAGCGTCCTTGGCAGTGTGCTTGACTTCGTTAACAGAGTAAGCTCTGTAAGCTCTTCTGATGTAAACCTCAGCAGCGGCAGCAGCTACCCAAGGGTCGGAGTGGATCAAGAATTGGGTCAAGACGTCAAAGACGGTGTAGTTGGAGTCAATAAGATCCTTGATGACCTCGAATTGAGGCAGAGTGTGACTCAAACCAGTCATGTCACCGTAGGTGGACTCGACAACAGAGGACTTCAAGATGTGCTCCAATTGGTCAGATCTCTCCTTGATCGATGGCAAAGCACATTGGATCAAGATTTCTCTGGCCTTCAAAGAGACCTTGGCAGTAGAACGAGACTCCAAGTCAACGATCTTCTTCAAGACATCTCTCAAAGCACTAGAAGCCTCGGAAGAGCTTTGACAAATTGGTTGATAGATCTCCAAGATGGCAACCATCAAGTTGTTCTTAGCACCAACTCTGGAGTGGGACAAAGCAATGTTGACGACAACCTTCAAGTCGGACTTGTTTTCATCTCTCAATTTCAAGATAACGTCCTCCTCTCTGGTGTTGTGTCCGGCAAACAAGCTCTCAACACGGTAGTACTCTTCGAACAAGTCTCTGATGACCTTGTGCTCGTGGCTCTTCAAACCATTGGAGTAGTTCTCAGCAATAGTTACCAAAGGAGCAATGACTTGAGCAAACAAAGTGTCGCTGGAAGCGGCAACCTTTTGCATGTGCTTCAACAATTGCTTAGCTGGGAACTCCAGGTTTCTGGAGTGAGCTCTTTCAACGGTCTCTTGCAATTGCAGGTCCAAGTCCATAGGCAATCTGGAGTGCAAAGCAGAGATTTGTTGATTCCATTCGGAGTATGGCAATTCTGGGTCTCTCAAGACGTCAATCAACTTGTTCAAGGTGGCGTTCATGACAGCTTGGTTGTCGAAACCGTTCAAGATGTTTTGCAAAATCAACAACAAGTTATGGAACTTGTGAACTGGCTTGGAACCGGCAACGATTGGAGATCCCATATCTGGTAATCTGTCATCGAATGGCAAGGCATGCTTGACCTTCAGAGGGTCATCCAAGGCCAAGATAGCCAAAAGATCACCGGCAGCAACAGTGGAACCTGGTTGCTTCAACAATTGGACACAACCACTCTCTTGAGCAATCAAAGGCATGAACATCTTCATGACCTCAACTTCAGCGAATGGCTCACCAGCGTTGATGTGTTCACCGTTCTCAACCAAGTACTTAACCAACTTACCTGGGGATGGGGTTCTCAATTGAGTTGGATCGTTTTCAACCTCCAACAAACAGGTTTTACCGTTGATAGATACTCTGGTGGCTCCAACCTCTTCCTTCCAGTAGACGGCGTGAGATCTACCACCCAATGCAATCAACAAACCTCCGTCAGATAAGGATCTGACAGAGACCTCACAACGGGAACCGTTGATGAACAAGGAGTAAGAGTCATTAGCGGCCTTGGCAGCAGTGAATTTGTATCTCTTACCCTCGTAAATGAACTCGACTGGGTAAATAGTCTTCAACAAGTCCTTACCTGGTACTTGACCTTTCTCCAAGGACTTCAAGTACAGCAGAGTGTCCAGTTCAGAGTCAATATGAGCCTTAGTGACAGCACCACAAATTACAGCAACAGTGGAGTCTGGTCTCTCGGCAGTCAACTTCTTGGTGATCAATTCGTCCAACCAACCAGTAGTAATGGTGTTCTCCTCGAAATCTGGAGTCTCCAACAACTTAATTAAATATTCAACGGTGGTCTTGAAGTCACCTCTAATGGACAATTCCTTCAAAGCAACAACCATATGCTTTCTGGAAGCTTGTCTGTTCTCACCAAAGGCAAAGATATGACCGAATTGAGAATCGGAAAACGAGTGGATAGAGGATTTGTTCAGAACAGAGAAGTAACCCCAGACATTAGAGGAAGATCTGAAGTTCAACTCGTGCAAAGAACCACCAGATGGCTTGAAACCTTCACCTGGATCCTCAGAAGTGATACGACATGCAGTACAGTGACCCTTTGGCTTTGGTCTTCTTTGAGACTTGGAGGCCTCAGAAGATGAGAATTCAAAGTCAATTGGAGTCAGAGTGTGTGGATCGACACCATAGTATAATCTGATGTCTCTGATTCTATGCATTGGAATTCCCATGGCAATTTGCAATTGGGCAGCTGGTAAGTTGACACCAGTGACCATTTCGGTGGTTGGATGTTCGACTTGTAATCTTGGGTTCAATTCCAAGAAGTAGAACTTGTCATCGGCATGAGAGTAAAGGTACTCAACGGTACCGGCACTGACGTAACCAACCAATTCACCCAATCTTACAGCAGCCTTTTCCATAGCTCTGAAAGTATCCGGGTTCAGGACGGTAACTGGAGCCTCTTCAATGATCTTTTGATGTCTTCTTTGAACGGAACAATCTCTTCCAAATAAGGAAATGTTGGTTCCGTATTGATCGGCCAATAATTGGACTTCCAAATGTCTGGCACTTCCGGCCAACTTCATGATGAAAATTGGAGAACCTGGGATTTCGTTGGCAGCTTGGTGGTACAAGGAGACAAAGTCCTTTTCATTATCTACCTTTCTGATACCTTTACCTCCTCCACCTTCGGAAGCCTTGATCATGACTGGGAATCCAATTTGCTTAGCCTTTTCCAAACCATCTTCTGGAGAAGAACAACATCCCTTGGCGTAAACTTCATCTGTCACAGAGACCAAGTTGGTTTCTCTGTCGATTTGAACTTCATCTACACCGGTACCGGACCATGGAATACAAGGTACTTGGGCGTGTTGTGCAACAATGGTGGAAGAAATCTTGTCACCCAAGGATCTCATAGCAGAACCTGGAGGACCGATAAAGATAACCTTTCTTGGAGAGGCAGCCAATAATTCTGGCAAGATTGGGTTCTCAGAAGCGTGACCCCAACCAGCCCAAACAGCATCTACATCCGTTCTCTCAGCTACTTCAACGATTAATTCCACGTTGGCATAGTTATTATTATTGGTTCCACCTGGTACTTCCACATATTGATCAGCCATTCTGATATATTCTGAGTTGGCTTCCAAATCCTCGGGAGTGGCCATAGCTACAAACTTGATGGCTCTTTCGTTACCAAAGGTTTCATAAGCCCACTTTCTGATGGATCTGATCTCTTTCACGGCAGCAATACCATTATTAGCAATCAAAATGGAGGAAATCACGGTGTGACCACCGTGGGACTTGACAAAGTCCTTGATTTGACTTGGCTCTGCGGTATCCACAGAGTGAAGACCATAGAAATGACCGGCCAATTGTTTAGTCATTTGAAATCTTTCTCGGTTTAAATTAATACGAGGTCTATTCTGACTCGATAAGGGTCTGATAAATGGTCTAAAACAGTTAGTAAATGCTCGATATTTATACATAAATCTCGAGTCTGGCCATTTCCTTCCTGCTGGAGCAAAAAACTAAATTGTATCTTGAATTTCTTCATTCAAAAATCTCCAACAATTTTTCTCTTTCTCTCCCATCTTTTGCTTCGGTTCGTAGTTTTTCTTCAATTAACGCGCGCGAAGAGCGGCGCTGAAAAATAAAAAAAAAAAAAGTTCCAAGCTCATCTCTGGTAAAGGAGTCGGGAAGAAGACCTCGAGGAATTGAGTAAATATTGGGAGAAAATCGGGCCTGAAATTGGAATCAATGTATAGCGCCCATGGACCAGAACTATAATATGTGTAATTTGGGGAGGAAAACTTACCTTAATAATGAGTAACCACTAAATAATGATTTCCCTTTAAACAACACACTCGAAAAGGAATTGAAAGGACTCTGGAAAATTCTTCAAGATCGGATCTAATACAATGAAAGTTGTGGATTGAATTCACAGTATAAGATTATAAGAGTCCAATTGTGTTCAAATTTGACCTTGTGTTAAACGGAGAGTAAGCACTAAGAAAACAGATCAGGAACCGGGAGGGAAAAAATCAAATATAATATAACAAACACAACAAGAAAAAGTCGTGCCAGTGCTACTGCCCAACATTTTCTCTCTAGACTTGTAAAAACTTTGTCTGTTGAATTTTGTATGCACTACAATTGACGTAATCCTAAATTTGATATAATATCTCTCTCTGTTGGGCTTGCTTGATAATGATCCGTTATCCGAACCCTATTGACGTCAATATCTCAACGTTTATAGATCTCTCAACGTTGTTGGTCTGAACCCCAAAAAGGGGTTTTTCATTCTTTACTGGTTAGTTAAATTCTTAACTATGTGTGTTATAATTTCTTATTTAGGTAAGTTCTTAAAAAGGTAATTAAAATTGGGGGTTAGAAGCATAAAATTTTAAATAACAAACGTTTGAGCCAGCATCGTTTTGGTTGTGGTTGGGCAATAGGTGATTGAGGTCTTTCAAGTGGTATGGAATCGAGGTATTGTTGGAGGTACGAATTTCCCCCGACAATGAACTGTTGTTGTGGAACATTACCACCTTGATAAGTTCTCACAAAGGTAGAAGCAAGTTTCCTAAAAAGCTCAAATTCGTACTCCTCTTTCGAAGAAGACCGGATTTTCTCATAATAACTCCATAATGTCGTTTCAATGATCTCTCTGTACTCGTAACAATAAACTCTTTCAACAAAATAAACCAACTGTGGTCGATCAGTAATCTCAGTAATCTCTTCTGGATACAGATGGTTTTTGTGTTTGAGTAACAATCTGGGATTGAGAGTCTGTAAAATGGTGTCAAGTAACCCTTTATTCACATGTCCTTCCAACTGTTCAGTCACCTTTCTCACCACCCGATCATGATATATGAGGAAACCAAAATCTGAGTTGAGACCGCTTTGTGTCCTTTCGAGGGAGGGAAAACCTGTTCCGATAGGGGACCCTCTAGGACTAGTTCCATAGTTACGCACTACTCGCCTCGTCATCAGATGACTCCGGAGACATCACTCCTTGACTAAGCCCGACTATCTGTCTACCAGTAGAGGACCAAACATTATAGTAGTCCCAAAATGGGGGGATATTCTCCTGGTTCTCTCCATACTCGAGGAGTTGGCGATAATAAGTTTCATCTTCAGGTGAAGGAGCAAAAGCAGGTAATAATCCTTGAACGACTTGTAAAGCTCCTGGAGGGGTATTCAAAAAAACTTCTTCAACTTCTGGTGGAGGTGTTGGGTAAGGATTTGGATCTGAAAGAAATGAAATGACACTCTCCATATCTCCCCAAGACGATTCGTTTGCATGCTCAATGTGCTCAAATTGCAGTTGGAAACTGTCTCTACTGGAAATTGTCAGCAATGGCATTCTAGGCTCCTCGAAAATTAGTTGATCATAACTCAGCAAGGACTCCAGATATGAACTTGGACTCGTTGGTACTTCTTCAATTGCATCCAACTGGGAGCTCTCCAACATCACAAAAGATTGTCCTGAGCTCGCACTGCTTCCACTATCATCACTCCTAGTACTTGAGGTCCTAGACGGAAAAGGTGTACGTCTGAACAATCGATGGGTTTGAATTTGAATTGGTACAGGATAAAACATGACATGTTGTTCCTCTTGTTCTTCTTCTTCTTCTTCACTCATAGGTGAATTATGATTGTTATCACTATCTTGATTCATTGGATTTGGTAATAATGTTACCGGAAACTCTCTCGATCTCCTTCATTTATATGATCCCCAATTTTGCATACTCTGTTACCCCCTTTTTTTGTAGACTGTATCCCCTTTTTAAAAAATAATTCTATGCTATTAATTTCCAAAGGAGGAAATATTTGCTCGTTCTAATTTATTTATATCAATAAATACTCCATTTACTGTGATCTGCTAAAGTCGTCCACAATAAGTCTCCTCTGCTCTCAACCTTCTCTTATCTGACTAACTTCCTTATCGGTGCTCTTCTGCCATTTTACACGTGCCACTAACTGTAGGTTGAGAGGGAAAAAATTTTATCTTTTTTTTCAGTGTCGGAGCGAAGAGTATCGGAAGGCGATAGAGTCATGTCTTGGTTATTAGGAGGGCAACCTCAAAAGCAGGATGATTTACAGAGTAAATTAGGATTCGATCCTAACTCTCTTAATGCATTACCACAAGATGTAGCATTTGACGCATCCAAATTGCACCCATTAGCAGGTTTGGACAAGGGAATCGAATACTTGGACTTAGACGATGACCAATTATCTCAGATCGAGGGATCCCAAGGTTTCATTCCAAGTAGAGGCTGGACCGATGATTTGTGTTACGGAACGGGAACTGTTTATGTACTTCTGTTGGGAGTTGGTGGTTTGTATGGTTTCCAAGAGGGTGTCAACAAGATTCCTCTGGGAGCTCCACCTAAGTTGAAGTTGAACACCATCTTAAACTCTGTCACCAGACGTGGACCATTCTTGGGTAATTCCGCTGCTGTTTTACTGATGACTTATAACATTTTCAATTCCTCTTTAGATCTGTTCAGAGGTAAGCATGACGATTTGAACAGTTTGGCTGCTGGTGCCTTGTCCGGAGCCTTGTTCAAATCTTCCAAAGGTTTGAAACCAATGGGTATCTCAAGTGGTTTAATGGTTGCCGCTGCTGGTGCTTGGTGTGGTTTGAAGAGATTGTTCCTGTGAGTGTGGTTTGACGATGTTATGTCCTTGTCTATATGAATGTATATAATTATACTGTAACTTGTCTTGGTTTCTTATTTGTAATTTCCAAAGGTGTCACCTCCACTTTCCTCTTTCTCTGTGTCAGATCTTCCTCCCTAACTCCCTCTATTATTTTAACCAAATCTTCATGTTCTTTCAGTTTCGTCAATTGTTGGTAAATCTCCTTGGAATACTTACTTTCTCCCAGTGGAATCATCCTGGTCAAACAATACTTGGAATTTCCCTTCCAATTCAGAAACTCTCCAGCTAACGCAATGAACTCCTTCATAACGTCCCACCAATTCAAAGGTGTCATACTGAACACAGTAGGATTGATCTCCAGCAGTGACAGAATCATGGCTCCAACATCGTCTCCATACTTCTCTTGTAACCCGATAAACTCCTTCCGACTCTTAATACCCCCATTCATAATAAAGTTCACCTTCTTGGCCCGACACTTGTCAATGATCTCCTCTATGAAATCCCTAATAGGCAGTTCTCTATTCCTCATGGTCTTTGTCCGACAATGGACCGTCAAATTACTAACTCCCGTCTCCAATAATTGATCCACCAACTTCAAAGTGTCCTCCTTGGAAGGTAAAAGTCTGATCTTCACACTAATTGGCTTCCCATTAGGTTTACCCACTTCAGTCACCAATCTCCTCAAAATCTCACACAACAAATCTGGAGTACTCAACAACAGCAGCCCCATCCCACTATGAATACTGAAATGTTTCGGACATCCGGCATTGATATCAATACCATCGACATCCTTGATAATCATCTGAGCCAGTTGCACCAGTAAATCAGCATTGGCAGTACCCATCTGAAAGACCAACTTGCCCTTCTCCAACTTCGGATACGTCCGAAATACCAAATTCGTCACACCAGGAATCTTGGTCTGACTCTTGACAGCAAGATAATCCACCGTATTGAGCTGCGAGTTCTCTACTCTCTCACATTGAAGAATCTTCTTATCTATGATCTCAGGTCCCCACACCAAATCACATCCATGACGTAACAGAAGAAGTCGTGTGGGTAACTCCCCGATCCTCACCATAGGCGCTAACACTAATTTCCCTTTATATTCAAGCATCGTAATGGATCTCACAGATATTAACGATTCACCGCTTCTTACTAAGACAATTTTTCTTACCCTTCAAATTTTTTTTATTTTTCTCTTCTCTTCGCTTCTCACAATTTTTCTCTTTCTCTCTTCTCTTCTCACAGTTTTATTTCTTTTCTTTTCTTCGTGTGCTCTTCACTATTTTTTGTTCTCTTCTTTTTTCTTTCTGCTCTCTATTTTTTCTCTTCTTTTTCTCTTCACTATTTTTTCTCTTTGTGTTAGACTCTTTTTTTCTCCTTACTTCCTTACTTCTTTCACTTTTTCCCCCTTTTAGGGGTTTCCGGGGCTTGAGTTCATCTCAGCTCCATTATTTTTTTTTTACATTCGGTCAGTCGCGAGCTTAGAAAATTATTGTGGACGAAAAAAAAAAATAACAGCGGTCCAAATTTTAGGTATCAAATAACCTTTAAGGTGAATTAAGTGGTGATTAGGTAGTTCATAAGTAGTGACCATTTGATGAGCCGTAGAGAATGAATTTACACAAGGATCACAATGCGTTGAATGATCTTCTTGAAGATATGAATCAGGATTTCCAGACGTCCAGTGCGGATGTACATAGAACGCCAGTTCGTTCCAAAAGACAAACAAGGACCAGAAGGCGGCGTCAACACGCGGCGTCTTCTTCTCCTCCTGCCCCCTTACCCAAACTTTCATTCATATCACAGATACTGCGTATTGCGCGCAAATACATCAAATTCATTGGCCCCGGAATCATGGTGAGTGTTCTGTACTTAGATCCAGGAAACTATTCCAGTTCTGTCAGTGCCGGGTTCACCCATAAATTCAAGCTTTTATTCTCCATTTTGGTATCCACCTTGATGCTGTGTTTCTTACAAATTCTCTGTATCAAGCTTGGAACTGTCACCGGTTTAGATTTGGCTCAAAATTGTAGAGAACATTTACCCAAAAGATTGAACATCACTTTATACATATTACTGGAGATTCTGATTATTCTGACCGATTTAGCTGAAGTGGTTGGTACTCTGATTTCTCTCAAAATTCTTTTTGGTGTTCCCTTATTCTTTGGTGTTATTTTAACGGTGGTTGATGTTCTCATTGTTTTGATGCTGTATAGACCTAATGGTCCTATCTTCATCATTAGAATCTTTGAAGGTTTCATCAGTGTCTTAGTTGCACTGACAGTTGTTTGTTTTGCCATAGAATTGGCTCAAATCCTGCCCAACACCAGTTTCAAAGAAGTCATGAGTGGTTTCCTTCCCTCCGATGATGTCATCCATGGAGATGGTTTGTACTTAAGTCTTGCCATCTTGGGTGCCACAGTGATGCCTCATTCGTTATATTTGGGTTCTGGATTGGTGCAAACGAGATTGAGAGATTTCGACGAAAAGGCCGGTAATTACAAGAGACCAGTTAAAGTGGAAGGTGACGACGAAGAGGACGACGATGAGCTCATCAATTATAGACCTTCATTAGACCTGATTACTGATGCTATGCATTATAGTATTGCCGAGCTCATTCTGTCCTTGTTCACAGTGCTGTTGTTTGTCAACTCGGCTATATTGATTGTCGCCGGATCCACTTTGGGACAAACTACGGAAGATGACGTTTCCACCTCGGAAGCCGATTTGTTCACCATTTACGAATTGCTTACCAAATACCTTTCCAAATCCCTGGGTATCTTGTATCTGTTACTGCTTTTACTCTCTGGACAGAGTGCAGGTGTGGTTTGTACCCTTGCGGGACAAATGGTTAGTGAGGGATTCTTGCATTGGACATTACCTCCTCTGTTGAGAAGATTACTTACTAGAGCCGTTCTGATCACCCCATGTTTGATCTTGGTGTTGGTCAGTGGTAGAGTTGGGTTGTCACTGGCCTTGAATGCCAGTCAAGTGGTGTTACTGTTGTTGTTACCAATAGTGAGTGCTCCATTGATTTATTTCACCTGTAACAAACAAATCATGAGAGTCCCTGTTATGGCAGGTAAGAGAGTTGTAGAAGATGGGGACTTGGAATTGGACGATTTGACAGAACGTTTGTTAGACGATGAGGGAGAGTCGGGAGACGAGGAAGAGGAAGAGGAAGAGGACATTGAAAGCACCATTCCTAAATACGTAGACATGAGCAATGGACCAATCACGTCGATCATCCTGGTGTTGATCTGGGGGTTGGTGCTGCTTTTGAACGGTTATTTGTTGATCAGCATGGCTTTGGGAAAGGAAATCCCGGTATAGGTTTGTAAAGTACAGCATTGTTAGAAAGTAATGTAGGGAAGTAGGGAGTGAAAAATAGAGAAAAATAAAGTAAGGAAAAATAAAGTAAGGTAAGTGAAAAGACAGACTCGATCTCTTGTAGCAAGTGCCATGGATGAGTCTGATGATGAGTATGTTGCCGATGTTTCGTCGCCACTGATCAATGGAGATGATGATGTTGAAGAAGCTGATATTCTGCATAGAACGCGGCACAAGACTGGCGGTGCCGGGTTGAAAGGAGCTAGTGGCGGTTACGCCTGGGAAGATGAGTATCAACGTAGTTGGGATATTGTGCAAGAGGATGAGCTGGGGAGTTTGGAGGCTATTGTGAGTGGGTTGGTGGAGCAAAGGAAGAAACGATTCATGAAGAATGTTACGCCTTTCCAAAGAGGTATCATAAGAACACTTATTATGGTGCTAGACTTCAGTTCGCTGATGAGCGAGAAGGATCTTCGTCCAAATAGGGCAACGTTGACGATCAACTATGCGATTGAATTCGTCAACGAATACTTTGATCAGAATCCGATCTCCCAATTGGGAGTGGTGATAATGCGGAATGGGTTAGCACAGTTAGTGAGTGAAGTAAGTGGGAATCCTTCAGATCACGTTGAAGTGTTGAAGTCGCTCAAGAAATTAGAGCCCCAGGGAGATCCGACTTTACAGAATGCCATGGAAATGTCCAGAGGTTTGTTATTACATGTCCCCAATCATTCTACTCGGGAGGTGCTCATTGTTTTTGGAGCTCTTTTGACAAGTGATCCGGGAGATATACACAAGACTATAGATTCCTTAGTCAAGGAAAAGATCCGGTGTCGGATCATTGGGTTGACTCTGCAGGTGAGTATCTGTAAACAGATTGTGAAACGGACGAATTTCGGCGACGATTCGCTGTATGGAGTCATCTTGAATGAACCCCACTTCAAGGACTTATTAATGGAACTGGTGACTCCCTTACTGATCACACGACTGATCAGTCAACAAAGTAAAGGCTTTACGGTGGTGAAGATGGGATTCCCATCCAGAATCAGTGAAGACGTGCCAAGTTTCTGTTCCTGTCATAGTCAATTGATCTATGGAGGTTATGTGTGTCCTCAATGTAAGAGCAAAATCTGCTCCTTACCGACGATTTGTCCCTGTTGTAACTTGATGTTGATTTTGTCGACACATTTACTGAGATCCTACCATCATTTATTCCCCTTAAAGCTCTTCATCGAACAACCAGACTCATCAAAGTCCCACTGTTTCGGCTGTCAACTGGAATTCGGCCAAAAATCGAAATTCGCCTGCCCAAGCTGTAAACAGTCATTCTGTATAGATTGTGACGTCTTCATCCATGAGACCTTACATAATTGTCCAGGCTGTCAATAAAGTCTTTAATCATGCTAACTCCCCTACTTACTACCCCCTTCTTTATCACTTCCTATTTCGGAAAAATATTAAAAGAACAGCAAAAAGAAAAAAGTATGAAAGGTTAAAAAAAAAAAAAAAGTGGAACTGTAATAAGATAGCGAAGTTAAAGGAAGGACTTAAATGTCGAAGTCATTATTACGTCAGGTTAAGAATATAGCCAATGGGTATTCTACTGCCCAAATTATGGTTAGAAATGCCACGTCCAATGAACCTTATGGTCCATCGACTGCTGAGATGAAGGATGTGCTGAATCATACTTATGAACAAGGAGAGTTTATGGAGGTGATGGATATGATCGATAAGAGATTGAATGACAAGGGAAAGAATTGGCGTCATGTTGCTAAGCTGTTGACTTTGTTGGACTTCTTGGTCAGATACGGGTCCGACAATGTTGTTCTCTGGTCGAAGGACAATTTGTACATTATTAAGACCTTGAGAGAATTCCAGTACAGTGATGATATTGGCGGGGACCACGGGGCCATCATCCGGGTCAAGCTGAAGGAATTGACGGACTTGTTGATGGACGATGAACGGTTGAGGGCTGAAAGATCTCTGGCTAAAGAACATAGAAGTAGAAGAGGTAGAGATGATGAGGAATTCGATGACGATTTACAACAACTGTTAGAACTGTCTAGAATGACTCTGGAAGAAGAAGAGAGGCGCAGAAAACTGAACAGTGGTTCTAGTGAAAGCTTGAGACGTGCCTTGCAATTGAGTATGGAAGAAGAAGAGTTACGTAAGTCGAAACAACAACCAGACTTACTCGACATGACCGATGCTCAGCCTCAAGGTATCCTTATTGGTTACGACATGTACGGTCAACCAATCTACCAAAACCAAATGAACACTGGTTATCTTCAAAATGCATATGATCCAGCTTATCAACAAATGCTTCTGCAACAACAACTGCTCCAGCAACAACAATTACTTCTGCAACAACAACTGCAACAAGCGTACTTGCAACAGCAGTACGAACAACAAATGCTCCTGCAACAACAATATCTGTACCAACAGCAATTACTTCTGCAACAGCAGCAGCAGCAACAACAACAACTGCAACAGCCAATGGAACCACTTAAGACCAGTGCTAACAATCCATTTGCCATGAGCGAGCCTGAACCTGAACCAACTCCTGCACAGCCACAAGCTGAGGCCAAACCAATGAAGACTCAATTGACTGGATCTCAATTGAAGAATGAGAAGTATGCTGAGTTGAATGCCTTACTTGCCACCGGAACAGGAATAGACACTTTTGGTAACGTTGGTAACCAACGTATTCCTGCCCAACATACAAAGACTCAAACCTTCATCAATTCCTCCGGTACCGGTTTCAAGACCGGATATACCGGACAATCGAAACTGAATCCCTTCCTCAATGCACAATACACTGGAGTTCCTTCCACCGGGATCATCCCACTGTACACAGGCTACGGATTCGGTAATGCTCCTGCTCAACAAGGACAGAGTCAAAACGGAGGTTCAAATGATAATAAGTTGATTGATATATAAGTTTTATTTCTTGAGTAAGAATTTTTGATAAACCAAGTTGTCCGTTTCCTCGGTGTATTGATAGCCTACCTTTTGTAAGAACTCGTCAAAGTAGGCAGTGTCTTCCTCTGGGACACTGATACCGACAAAGACCTTACCAACGTCATGACCGTGGTTTCTATAATGGAACAATGTCAAGTTCCAGTCACTCTTCAAACATCTAAGGAACTTGGTCAACAGTCCTGGTCTCTCTGGAAATTCGAAGGAGAAGGCACGTTCGTTGTCAACTCTGGAACGACCTCCGACCAAGTAACGTCCATGCATCTTGGCCATTTCGTTATCGGAGATATCAGTGGCCTCAAAACCTTCCTTTTCCAAACCGGAGATGACTTGGGCAACCTCCTTGGTACGGTCGACAACACTGAACGAGGTATAAATATCCAGATACCCGTCGTATTCTCCATCAAATCTATAAGAGAACTCGGTGACGTTTCTTGGATGAAGAACGTTTTGTAACTTCAAGAACGATCCTGGAATATCTGGGATTCTGATCATCATAAATACTTCCTTACCCTCACCCAATACAGCTCTTTCACTGACGAATCTCAATCTGTCAAAGTTCATGTTAGCACCAGACAAGACTGGGATGTAAGTGGCTTTAGTGTGGTCCAACTCTGGATGTAATTGAATATATTTCTTCATACCAGCAACGGCCATACCACCAGAAGGTTCTACAATAGATCTAGTGTCTTCAAAAACATCCTTAATACCAGCACAGATCTCATCGGTGGAAACCTTGACTACTTCGTCGACGACATCGGAACAGACATCAAAGGTTTCTTCACCAAGAAGCTTAACAGCAGTACCATCAGCAAAGACACCGACTTGGTCCAAAGTGACTCTCTTACCCAGCTTCAAACTTTGGTCCAAAGCATCGGCATCATGAGTCTCAACACCAATGACCTTGATATGTGGAGCCAATCTCTTCAAGTAAGCACCGACACCAGCTACCAAACCTCCTCCACCGACAGGACAGAAGACAGCAGAAATCTTGTTCCCATTGATTTGTCTCAACAATTCCATGGCAATGGTACCTTGACCAGCAATGACGTACGGATGGTCGAAAGGAGGGATGTTGGTCAATCCGTTCTCCTCACTCAATCTGGTACATTCAGCCTTGGCTGAGTCGAAGTCGTCTCCGTACAACACCACTCTGGATCCCAATCTGGCCACGTTCTGATACTTGATCAGAGGTGTCAGAACAGGCATGACAATGGTCAGTGGGATCTTAAGTTGTTTCAGAGAAAAGGCCACTCCTTGGGCGTGATTACCAGCGGAACATGCGATGACTCCTTGAGATCTACGTTCCTCCGAAAGTTGGGCTATCATATTGTAAGCTCCACGTAACTTGAAAGAAAACACTGGAAGTAAATCCTCTCTCTTCAATACCACTTTGGTGTTAAATCTTTGAGAAAGCGATACAGCCTCCGAAATCGGACTCTGTTCAATGACATCGTAAACTCGAGATGTCAATATCAACTTGACATAATCAGGTTTACCATTACTCAACAAATCACTCTCTTCAAGATCAGGATACTTCAGAAGTGTCTCGGAACACGCCTGTGAAAGCATCCGAACCTGGTGTCCAAATTGACTCACCACTCGTGTACTTGTCCTCAACATGTTTTAACTACTGCAAGATGACTACGGAAAGAAATTTTTCACTTTTTTTGGAGGAGTCATTGAAAAAAAAACACACACACATACATCGACACAAAAAGTACGAAGTAGCTCGAATCACACTATTTTTTCTCTCCTTACTTTAGTAAGTAAAATAGTTGCAGCTAATAAAGATTTTTCTTACCCCCCAAGTGTGTAGCATATGCCAAGGGGAATGAACCAGAAGGACACGTGAACGAAGATGAGACATAGCTGAACTTTATTGAAACCAAGTTCTTCCCTCTGATACTCGTACCTCTATACTTACTTCTTCATATTTTACTTGTGTAGCATTACGTCTGTAGTGAGTGCCATTGTAGTCCCTCCCTTTCCTTTTCGTTCAACGCCATTTTTTTTTCTCTTCTTCAGATCAAAGCCGCGTTAAATCAAACCCTCGAGAAAGATGATCATGACACCACTATATGTCAAAGGTGGGATAATATTGGCTTTCCTTGGCCACCTCTGTCAAGGTGTATACTTGGACGTTGATAATTTGACCTCCATTAGGGAACTGACCTCTTTAATCGCCGATGGGTTGATGGACTATTATGATGGTTATAATTATGGTGGAACTATTGGAGAGTTCACTTCTCCTTATTATTGGTGGGAAGCAGGGTTCCTGTGGGGTTCTATGATCGACCATTGGTTCTACTTGGAAAATGACACCTATGTTGACACCATCAAGGAACTGTTGTTGTACCAAGTGGGTGATGATTGGGATTACATTCCCCTCAATCAATCCACCACAGAAGGTAATGATGACCAAGTTCTTTGGGGTATTGCCGTCATGGCGCTGGCAGAACGTAATTTCACGAACCCCTCCTCAGATGAACCTCAATGGTTATACTTGGCTCAAGCGGTATTCAATACGATGGCTGCTCGTTGGGATACTGCCAATTGTAATGGTGGTTTGAGATGGCAGATCTTCCAATGGAATTCTGGTTACGATTACAAAAACTCTGTCTCCAACGCCGGTTTATTCCATTTGGGTGCTCGTTTGGCTAGATATACTAGTAATGATTCTTATGTCCAATGGGCTTATGAAGTTTACGATTGGATGGTGGGTGTCGAGTTTATTAGTGAAGGTGAAGATTGGTGGTTCATCTACGATGGTGCTAGTATCGACGATAATTGTACCGAAATCGAAAAGTTACAATGGACTTACAATGTCGGTTTGGTCATGTCTGGTTGTGCCTATCTTTATAACTACACCGAAGACGAAACCTGGTTGGAGAAGACTGAAAACTTCCTCCATGGTCTGAAAGTGTTCTTCAACAACAGTGTCATGTACGAAGCACTGTGTCAAGGTTCCGGCAATTGTAATAACGATCAAAGATCCTTCAAACTGTTTTTGGCCCGGTCAATGGGTCTTACTCTGAAATTGCTGCCCTCCACTGCCGATGACGTCTTAACTTACTTAGAACTGTCTCTGATGCTGCTGCTGCAATCTTGTACCGGAGGTTATGATGGTCATACCTGTGGTTTGGACTGGAGTTACGACGGTTGGGACGGTTACTATGGATTGGGTGAACAGATGTGTCTGTTGGAGGTGATCCAGAACTTGAGATTCCCGTATCGACCACTGCCTTACACTGCTGCTGATGGAGGCTCCTCCGTGGGTGACGGTGCAGCAGGAACGGAAAGCTCAGATACCGTGACTTCACCTTTAAATATCGGAGCAGGAGATAAACTGGGAGCTGCCATCATTACGGTCATTGTAGGAGCCTCGGTTATAGCCATGGGTGCATGGTTGGTACTTTAAACGAATAAAAACTTTATTATGTATTGTGTCTATCTTTTTAAAATTTGAAGAAACCTTGTTCTTCCAAGTATAATACCACCTTTTGTACGGCTACCAAAGTACCGTCCTTCAACAAGTCGACGGAGATATCTGGGTTCTCTGGGGCAACGTAGTTCTTGATGTCGGCTCTGTCCTCATTGTAGTAACCCTTTCTGTCGACCTTACTACATTCGTGAATTGGAGAAGTCAAGCTGATGACAATGAAAGAGCCAGCCTTGGAGGCCTCGTTCTTGATGGTGTTGATTTGGGCAGCGGAAGGAGCAACCTTCTCGTTGGCAATGATGACACCGGAACCGGATCTGACCAATTCGTGGGCAATGAATGGCAAGGCAGATTCGTTGATCAAGGAACTGTTAAGGAGGGAAATGTGTCTGGAACCACCGAATTGGTTGAAAGTGGCTTGCAAAGCGTTACTCAAAGCATCGACACCAGAGTTTGGCAAACCAGAAATAAATAAGGAGAAACCTTGAGAAGGTCTTGGAGGGTGAGATTCTCTCAAAACCTTGACAACCTCTGGGTAGGAGAACCATTCTGGGATGTCGGTACCGTCTCTCAACTTTTGTCTCAATTGAGTACCAGAAATAGTCAAAGTCTTGGTACCTTCTTCGATTTGGTCGATTGGAGCGTAACGTTGTTCGTCTGGCAAGTAGGTGACCATTCTGAATGGAACAACCTCGATTTCCAATTCGTCCTTTAACTTCTCGACCAAGTCTTGAGCATCGTATGGACCATAGATGTCCTTACCGGTGATAGCAGACTTACCTGGACCAGCGTGATCTCTACCGACAATGAAGTGAGAACAACCGTGGTTCTTTCTGATAATAGCGTGCCAGACGGCTTCCCTGTCACCACCCATTCTCATGGCCAAAGGCAAAAGAGACAATTGAGCCATACCGTTAGGATATTTCTTGATGATCTCTTGGTAGACTCTGACTCTGGTGTGGTGGTCGATATCTCCTGGCTTGGTCAAACCAACGACTGGGTGAATCAACACATTCAGCAATTGGTCTCTGGCAGCTCTGACAGTCAACTCACGATGAGCTCTGTGCATTGGGTTTCTGGTTTGGAAGGCAACAACACGAGTCCAGTTTCTGCTGGAGAACTCGGATCTCAATTGAGCTGGAGTCTTTCTCAATCCAGTGTAATCGTAATGAGTTGGTAATTGGATCAGTTGTAATTCACCACCGATATATACATCACCAGCAATGTCATTCAAGTACTTGACAGCTGGATGGTCTGGAACACCTCTGAAAACCAAGTCGGCCTCCTTCTTCTTGTCTGGGAGGTAAATGTCCAGAATGGTGATGATAGCCAAAGGCTTGTCATCTCTCAAATCTCTCAAGACAACTCTCTCTCCGACGGAATATCTGTCAGCTTCGGTCTTAGATACATCCAAGGTAATTGGCATGGACCACAACAAACCGTTGGCCAATCTCATGTTCTCAACAACTCCATCATAATCCTTTTGAACCATGAAAGAAGTCAAGGGAGAGAACCCTCCGTTCAAAATCAACTCCAAATCACATAACTGTCTAGCAGTAAGAACGAGCGACTTCAAACTCAAAGCCTCTTGGATCAAGTCACCCTTGATACCACTGTCTCTTTGAATCAAATCTTGTAATACACCACCGTGAGGAGCAACCATCTTTTGTCTATAACTATTAAAATTTTTCAAAAACTCTTCTCTTCGAATCCTTTTTTTAGGGGTAACACACACATTGAAAAATATAAAAAAAAAAAAATTTATGCATGAAGATGGTGATTGCACGTGACTTGCGGTTATTGTGGCTACTTACCATAATCAGATATTGATACGATGTACACTTCATAAAAGGATATTCAGCTCGATTTTAACCTATACATTAGAAGTCAAATTCTTCTACCTTTGAAGTTGGCAGTTCTTTTACTGTCAATAATTGACCGAATTTGTCCATAAATAACTCGGCTCTTTTTTTGGCATCCACGACTTTTTCGTTAATAGTCAAAGTGACGTCTACTTGAGGTAACACTACTGGAGTGTTTGAGCCTGCCATCACTGAAGAGGCTCCTCCTACTAATTCGTCGAATGGGTCGATCGATGCTACTGGTGCTGATGGTGATTTCAGCTTGACCGAGATCTTGAATCTCTCGGTGTTTTGAGTTGGGGCAATCAAGTCCTCGAAGATAGGGTCTACCAAGACGGATGGTCCGTATAAAGAGGACAGGTATGAGTATTGTTCGGCGTGTTTGGAGGCGTGCAGAGTGAGCTTGGCCAATTGGGCGCTTGGAATGGCCTCGGATAAGACAAAGGTACGCGAAATAGTGACCGGTTGTGGTTTGCTTGGACCCTTGGCTTCCAGTTCCTTGCCCTTGGATTTTTCCTCCTTTGGCTCTGGAGCCTTAAGTTGAATGTTGGACAAGTCCAAGTGTTTGTTGGATTCGATGAAAGAAGCAATCGAACTGACAGAATCCTTCGAAATCTTACCCAAGTAAGCCAATACATCACCCTTGGTAATCTTACCATTTGGAGCAGAAGCCTCAATCTTGGCCAAGGCATCCTCTCTCGAAATGTGATTTTGTTCTAATAAAATCTCCACCGATGGGAAGAACTTTTGGTCTGGGTTGGCCTTGGTGAAAATACCAGTAGCTGCTGGTGCAGCTTTAGCTGGCTTCTTCTCTTCCTTTGGTTCAGCCTTTGGCTCCGACTTGGCAGCTTCTGCCTTTGGAGCAGACTCAGCTTCCAGTTGAGGCATCTCCAAAGAAGCCAAGTCATCTCCTGGCTCGGCAATAACAGCAATTGGCTTACCAACTGGAATGTCCTTGGCTCCCTCGGCAATGACAATCTTAGCCAAAATACCATCGTCTTGGGCCTCGACATCAATGGTGGCCTTGTCAGTCTCAACCTCCAATAAAGAATCTCCAGCAGAAAACAGATCCCCCTCTTTGAAATTCCATTTCACTATTCCTCCTTGCTCCATAGTAGGTGACATGGCTGGCATGTTAAAGAAGGAAGCCGCATTGCTCGGTCTACTCAAATGTATACCTGTAATCTCCTGTCAGTATTTTGTCCACCTTGAAAAACTCCCCTCCCCCTAATTCATCACTTACCTCTACTTCCAACGACTTGTCTTCTCACTACGTTTCTAACAATTGATGCTCTAATCATCTCCTATATCACAACTTATTTTAAAGATCTGATGCCATTTTTTTTTTTCTTTTGCAACGGAGAAATGTCTTGCGGAATGAAAAGTCGTGTCTTAATTACCTTAATTCCCCAAATAGGAAGCTGACAAAAAATTAATATGGGGATACAACAAACCTACATAAACCCCCGATTGACTGACAAACACCAAGACAAATTACAATCAGACAACTCACAAAACCTTTACTCTATAACAATTCATCGATTAACTATCTCTCAGACAACCGTCTTATACACTACAAATACAATTACCCAAATACCTTCAAATGGGGTCTCCCAAATATCATCATATATAGTCCAATGCAGATCTTTTTTGACCATTCATGAGATATTGAGGTATGCTACCATTGGGCTCACCCGAACTGCTCTTCGGAGACTCCTGTTGTTGTATCTTCTTAGGCCGTCCCAAGGGTTTGGCCGATGGTAACAGTCTCTTCAACGTCACGTACTCTTGGAATATCAGTTGTAAATCGGGAGGAAATGTGGATATCTTCTTCTTGGTCAAGGTGTCACGTAACGGATGCACCCGTGGACGTCCCCCGCTCTTATTAGATTTGTCATAGTCATCGATGAACTTCTCCAAGTCCGCTAATCTCTGTCTCAAAAGCGGAGTATCGGGAAATTGCTTCTTATCGAACTTCTTTCTCGCCAGAAGCTCCGCGGGAGTCATGTCTGCCAATCTAGGTCTACCTCTCTTCCTCTTCTGTGGTGTGTCCATCACAACTGAACTTTGCTCTTTAG